>JABCMI010000078.1:842049-1439919 GCA_026261945.1 Hirschfeldia incana | reverse complement strand
ACTTTTCTCGTGAATTTGTTCATCGGATGAAAACTTGGTCGGGGTGCAATTATGGGAGGAGGCCATTGGTTTTTGATAAACCTGACGCGTTCGTGTCTGCAGTGTTATTAATTAGAAATCATTGGCCCCTCTCACATGATGGCTGCAGCCCTCAGTCGAGATGCGATCGTTGCTTCTGGCAAAATGCAGCTTGGGACTTCTGCAATGATATTCACTTGACCGTTTCCGACTGGCCCTTTTGAAGATTAGTTGTTGAGTTTATTTCTCATCTTATGGCATGTAGTTTTATCTACTTTTACTAAGTTTCGGATAATGTAATGTCTACTTTTGCTAAGTTTGTGAGAATGTAATGTCTCAACTCAACCTTCTATTTTTAAATGTCATAATGCAAATATATCTCCATAACTAGTGAATCTCTCTGAACATATTCTGATAATCTAATGTCTCAACCTTCTCTTTTGCACCTTAGTCTAAGAGGAAGGGCTCCAAACAAACTCAAAAAGAGTATGGCAAGGATATAAAATATATCGCAAGGAGAAGTCGAAGGAAAATAATCCCTTTTCATAATACTATTCTACTAATAACAAAGCCATAAAACACACAAAGGCACACTGCCATCAAAGCTTTCAAATTCCTAATTTCTACCTTGCTCCTTTCCACATCTTCCTTCAAATCTCCAATCAAAGTCATGAGCTCGTCAACCTCGGTTTGGTCTTACTAACCTCCCTGCCATGATTTCGAGTTTCGGAATAGCTTCTTCAACCTCCTCACACACAGCATCCTCGATCCACTTAACAAATGCCCTAATTCAAGACCAAATTAGATATCTTTCTGTCTAAACAACATAAACAAGCAAGGTTGAAGATTACCTCCTTTTTGCTTATACAACGGTAGAAAGGTCTTCCCGGATTCTCTTGTGTCTTCGATACTAAAGGTACCACACGTAATCCACAGCCACACTTCGTTGGGAACCCACGATCTCCTCCACATTGTACTTCTGACGATGAACTCATCATGAAATAGAGACAGAGCTTTTAAGCGAGTTTCGGTTTTTCGAGTTTGTGAAATTTGGGATTTAGGGTTTGAGAATTGGGGTTTTATGTTTGCAAACGAAGTCGTTTTGGTTCCGGCAATTATAAACCGAAACTATACTTGTCTATTGAACCGGATCGACGACATTCGAGGCGTTGGTTTAGTCTTCGACGTTTTGGTTGTTAGTCTTTGACTCGCTAGTCAATGGTTTAATACATGTGGAAGAAACCAATTTGGTTAAAAAAATGAATATTACTAACTTTTTCAATAATTTTAATTGATAATGCCTTTCTCATTTTCTTTCTCCTTCTTTATCAAATAAGTGTCATTGTAGAGAAATTTTTTTGTTGCAAAATAAGTGTCGTTTCCAATTTTCAATGCAAAATTATTAATTCTATGGTGCCATTTATTTTTCTATTGGTTAAAATATGATTAGATGTATAGGTAATTGTGTTTTTATATGGAAAATATGCAATATTAATTGTTTTCTTAATCTGTGTGCACAAAGATAAAAGGACTCAAGATAAAATGACACTTATTTGAAAACAGAGGGAGTACTTATCTCTCACAACTCTTCATTTCTATATATATATGCCCTTATTTCTTCTTTAAAGTATTTCGTCTCTTTTAAGAAAAAAACCGATTCACCATTTCCTGACTACGTCTCATTAATAATGCCTACATCCTCTTCATCTTCCGACGACTATTATTTTGTCAGCCCATCCTCTTCCGAATCTTCGTCAGACACTTCACCGGATTCTCCTTCAGACACTCCATCGGATTCTGAACGATCCACCCCTACCTCAGTCTCAGTGCGTCGCTTTGCGAACGTCATCTCTTCGGGTCCTTATAGTTGTCCGGCGGCACCGCCTGTTGGATACACGGCGATTTACCGTGCGTACTCCGGCATCGGTTTCCGTCAGAACCTTTCCTGGATAATGGTTGAGTTGTGCGGCTTGTTCCGCATTGCCCCAAGCCAACTGACTCTCCGTTCCTGGGGACTTATACATGCCCTTCAGGTCCTTTCTGATCTGTCCGGTGTGGACATAACTGGTAACATGGTCGCTACTGCCTTCTGTACTCGAGAAATTGGAGAAGGGTCTCGTCGTTTCGAGTTGTCACCACGTCCTTTTTTTAGGTCCCCTGTGGTACTACCGGAGTGGCTCGATAACACACCAACGTCCGGCGAATATTTTTTCGCACTTCACCTTGGCCCTAGACCCATGGGGTTGCGTCTCTCCTGGTCGCCTTCAGGTAAAACTTTATTGTGCAACGACAGTCTATTCCATGATATTCGGGTGGTGATTGTTTGTTTTGGTTTCTAGATTATAGATTTTGGTAATTGGATTTTAGTTTTTGGGTTTTGGATTTTAGATTTTGATTTCTGTTTTTTTTTTTTAAGTAGATATTAGTTTTTGGAAAATCATGAATGGTTATCTAAGATTGCTGTAGATGTTAGTGTTGATAACTTTGGTAGATGAAGTGTTGATTAAAACTTCAATAATGATATATTTTTGCATTTGTGTACCAATGGTAGTTTTTTTTCTTTCCAAAAACTAGTTTTTGATATTTTTAGGGATCCATTTTTTCAGAATCTTGATTGGTTAATAAAGTAGTTTTTTAAAAACAAATGACAAAAACTTGTTTGAAAACTAGAAACAATAAACCTCTTGATGATCAAGTGATTTTCTAGGTGAGTTGCCGGGGGATCCACCTGAGTGGAAGTGGTTCCCTGACGTTCTGTTTAATCTACCCAGTAACCTCCGTGATACTGCGTTTCTGCTGCATCCCGACATCATCCAGATGACCTCATTGGCGTCTACTGACGACCATCTTTTCATCCCAGATCGTAACTGATATTTGTTTTTGTTTCAGTTTTTATTTTAACATCTACTTCAAGAATTTTAATAACAACGACTTTATCAATGTAGATTCGATGGATGCCTTGATCGCCGCTCGCCTCTATTTTGATACCCTCCCTCAAGTTTCATCAAGATCGGTTGAGAGACCTCCATCCCAGATTTGCCCAGCATCATCTTCTCAGGCTCCTACTGATTCGGCTGATAATCCTCCCAGTTCCAAACGTCCTCGTCGCTAGAATTTTTAATAAGTTGTAAACTTTGCTTGTCATCATCAGTTGCAAACTTTGCTTTCTTTTTGAAACTTGTGATGTGCGTTTATGAATCACACATGCTTTCGTATGAAAAACCGTAATTTATGCTTGATTTTGTTATGCTTTGTACCAAATTATTATATATAATGTGTAATATTTTAATGCTAATGTTAGGATAACGCTATTGATATAAATACATTATCCCATCATCTTTTGCATAGAAAATCATCGACCTTTAAATTACAAGTTGCTTTCCGTCGCTAATATTCATAACATAAGGATACGTTATGGCAAGGAAATGATATTTCAGCAAGGCAACCGCCAGCCTAAAAGACAGTTTAACTGCAGGGTTTCTTCGAATTGTCTTATCAGTACTAGAAAGATGGTTTGCAAACTAGTTTATTTTTATTCAACACCTCATTATGTACTCTCAGGCTGTCGTAATCATTCCGTATAAGGACAGTTACACACCCCCCACCCCCAATAAAGCAACCCTCTATTCATAATTAATGTTCTTAGATGAATATACTTTTAAGATAGCTGATTGTTTTAGCTTTGCCAGTTGTGTACTTCAACGAAAAGAGGATGGCAAGGCAATAAGGTCCATTTGCAATATTCATAACATAAGGAAACGTTATGGCAAGGAAATGATATTTCAGCAAGGCAACCGCCAGCCTAAAAGACAGTTTAACTGCAGGGTTTCTTCGAATTGTCTTATCAGTACTAGAAAGCTGGTTTGTAAACTAGTTTATTTTTATTCAACACCTCATTATGTACTCTCAGGCTGTCGTAATCATTCCGTATAAGGACAGTTACACACCCCCACCCCCAATAAAGCAACCCTCTATTCATAATTAATGTTCTTAGATGAATATACTTTTAAGATAGCTGATTGTTTTAGCTTGCCAGTTGTGTACTTCAACGAAAAGAGGATGGCAAGGCAATAAGGTCCATTTGCAAGGGAATGGCAGCCCAATAACGTTAGCTTAATTATTTTAGCACAGTATTATTATTATTATTCTATATGAGGTTCATAGCTGTGAAAGGACCTGATTTCTTGACCGGGGTAGCCTTGGGAGTCGTGAAATATTGCGAAAGCAAAAAAGGAAATGGCAAGGCAACAATTTGCATCAGCAAGGGAACAGTCGGCCAATAAAGTTTAGCACCACTAGCAGAGTTTTCCATTATTAATAATATACGATGTTAATAGTTTTGTATTGTGTGCTCTTCACTTCTAAAACCGACATGACAACGTATACATCTTTGTCCATGCTGAACCCCAGCCAAGCAAACACTCAACTTATTCGAGTTAAGCTACTGCGAATATGGAAAATCAAATTATCATCTCCGCGATTGTACAAGTTGATGTTGATTTTGGTCGATTGTGAGGTTATTTGTTACTAAAGTTTTAGCCCTCTTCTATATATTGTTGAATATTTTGGGAGCATGTACTAAATTGTTGTATTGTTGTACAACGTCTATTTCAGGGGAAGAAAATTCAAGCGACGATTCCTCCTGGATGTCTTCTATACTTTGTCCAAGACTTCCGGGAAAACAATTGGTATTCTGTCAAAGATTTTAGGATAAAGACAAACGTTGGTAGGACCAGGACAACCAACAACATCTTTAAACTCAAATTTACTATATCAACCATAGTTAAGCCCGTTTCTTCTGTATCATCTTCGTTGTACTTCCATCCTACCTGTTTCGCTGATATTGTCCATAGGAGGATTGACTTCAAACTTGCTGTCGGTACGTAATAATCGTTCGTCCTTATATAATACTGTAGTAAATAAGGTTTCAGTTTATCCACTGAAAAAGTTATACTCTTGTGTATATATAATGACAATATTTATTTCAGATGTTATCGGCGTGATAATTAGTTGTGCACCAATACAATTTCTTTTGGATGAAGCAACAAAGTTCAAAGACATTCCATTTCTGAGTTTCACAATAGAAGATGATAGGTATATTCATTAGTGTTATTCCTACATTATTAGTGTATAATATATACTGTGTTGTCATAATATGTTTGTTATATACATAGGGAACGTAGAATCGAGTGCCAAGCGGTAGGTGACATTGCCGTTCAACTTGAGAAAAATCGCGTCCGTTGTCAACAACCTGGTGATCCCGAAATATGCTTATTACGATTTTGGCATGTTAATCAATTCCCTGATGGTATTATTTTGTTCATTATTTGGTTAAATTGCATATTGCATCAATATGTATTACGAGATATTAATATTCCCCAGTGTTTAGTTTTTCTTGTAGGCATGCACGAATACAGCCAGGTACTGTGGAACCCTAATGTACCTGAAGTTAATGAGTTACGAGCATGGTATGTTATATGAAATAATATTTAGAAATGTTTGTGTGTATTAGAAACCATATATTAATTCTTATTTGATTTAACCAACTTTAAACGCAGGTTCCACTGAGCACTTGAAACGGACGACTACTCATCAGGATAGAGTGATGGTTGTGTTCTGTGCTTGTTCATGTTATGTTCTGTCTTGTTTATTCAGAGTCTCTTCATGTTATGTAAATTACTGTAATATTGGAATGTTGGACCCTTGAATGTTTATGTTATGTTATTTACTACTATAATTTATGCAAGTTTTTTTTTTAATGAATTTATTTTGAGTGAAATTGTTTAATGTATTTTTAGTGCGAGATATGTAATATTTATTTTCCTGTAGACGAGCTATTTATCCACGAGAACTATCATATAGCATCAGATCTCCACCAAACTATGACCTCAGGATTTATCCACGAATTGAAAATTGCAAATCTATTTCTCCCTGAATCTATAGTTCAAAACTTAACTACCCACAAGTCCACAAATGATGATTCTTATTGGTTTTAATTGGTTTACTCTGCATCAAACTGTTTAAAATCAGCTGATGTATTTTTAATTTATTCTTGATTAAGTGGAATATTCCGTGAAAAAAAAGATTTTTTTAATGTTAAGTACTATTGTGTAATATTTATTAATGTCAAGGACTATTGTGTAAATAAGTAAATTCTTTAAAATTTTTTTTGAGGTTTCATGATTGGAGCAATTTGCTCAACCCTCAAATCCTCATTTAGGGCTTATTTGTAATAAACCTCTTTTCCCTTTTTATTAACCAAATATCAAAAGTAATATCATTCAGTACCTTTTAATATTCTGGTAATCGAAATAGAAGTTTTGAGATTTAGGGTTTTGGGATGGTCCGTAAAAAGACGACACCGCGACATTTTCCTGTCAGACAGCGGGATCCAAAGGTCGTTCAGACGGTTAAGCCTTTGAAACCCTTTGGTACATTTGTTACAGAAGTATTGCAAATGTCGCGGAGGGAGCCAAAGCAGCCTGCTACTGTAGAAGTGAAAAACAGGCGACACGACAGCAACCCGGCGAAAGCTCATGAAACGGTATGTAGCTGAGAGAGTAATCTAACATATATATTTGGAGAGTATTAGCCGTCTCTTTCTTTCTGTACGTAGAACTAGGAAACACAACAGAGTTCTCTGTTGAACGATTGTATTACACGTGGCTTCACTACCATTGACATGAATTATTGTATTTCAGGTGGGCGGAAAGGAACCACTGCAACCAAAGCGGATGTGCTTCAATCCGACGGACTATAAGAAGCAAATCAAGCTCTCTACAAGGTGTTACATCCAAAAGGCAGTAAAGAAATTGAATGCTTTAAAAGTCCCGCTTACAGCAGACGAGAGGAGATGGTTTGAGACACACGATCAATTCAAACACTTCTTCCACATGCCCCAGGAGAAACACCACAAGGTTATGGGAATGTAGATGCTTTTACTTCGAACTGTGTGTACGGAGAAGAAAAAGGAAGCTTGGTTTGTAGTCAATGGGACCCCCATCCGATATTCACTCAGAGAACACGCGCTGATATCTGGTTTAAACTGTCGGCGTTATCCACATAACTATGAACAGTTGGGAGGCTTAGGTTTTGCGAGAAGACAGTTTCCCGAAGGAAGTAGAATGGCATATGAAGATGTTGAAGAGAAGCTGGGGAAAATGGAAGCATGTCCAGATAGGTTGAAGATGTGTGTACTCTACTTCTTATCTAGCATTCTAATAGGAAAGAGCAGGACCGGAGACAAAGCACCCTCCGTGGAGCCCTTTTTTTTAAGAGCTGTGAATGATCTTGAGATGTGTAAGACGTTTCCTTGGGGAAGATTATCATTTGATCAAAATATGAGGGATATCGTTCGTGCAGTGGATCACTTTGGTGGAGTTGTCAGCAAAGGTGGGTTCACATTTCCAAGTTTCTGTACTTCTCTGGAGCTTCTACCGTTTGAGGCAATTCCACAGCTGAAGAAGAAATTTCGTGAACTTCATAGAGGTTACACAGAGAGAAGTTGTCCTCGTATGTGCAAGTCTCAGTACGTACCAAGTGCCCTGACTGGTTTTCCACTTTCGGACATAAATAAAGCACTTGGCAATACAAAGGTTATCATTAATTTAAATCTAAACTGCTTTTTGGTTGCATAAAAAGTTGTGTTTATTGAATTGAAATGATATCTAAAATGGCAGATAATTGAAAGTATCTTGCTCCCGTCAGTTCACGAAGTATCTAAGCTTGAGCGAATCTTCGAAGAAGAAGAAGTCCATGACGTCGGTGATGTTATTCTTGACGGTTGGACACAGTGTCTCGTCACGAATCATAAGTCAATATGGTTTGAAGATATGTACAATCAAGATGTGGCTGCTAGGAAAGAGCCAGCCCGAGATGGGCGCATGAATAAAGTCGAGGAGGAAGATAATATTTCTCTTCGTACTTTGATTGAAGAAGGGTTGAAGAATTCCGTCGACAGGGGGATTAAGGTTGTCATTGACAAGGTTGATAAGATGGATAAAAGACTTAGAGAAGTGGAAGCTTTTGTGAAGGGAGCGAAGGAAAGGAGTGCATCAACAAGGAATGGAGAACCACCGCTTGTTGAGCAGGTAACACTTTGTAATACTAGAGTATGTCCAGATATTCTCTTTATAATATCAAGTAGCCCCTGGTTATTATAACTGTAACTACAGGAATCAGAGGAGGGGGCTACCGCATCCACTGCGGTTGGTGAAGCTAATCGGAAGAGAAAAGCGTCGGATGATGTGAACCAACCCTGTGTGGTTGTAAGCTCTTCCACGAAAGGGAAATATATATGAAACTGCCTTTTGGATAAAGGATCTAGTTTTTATGTTATGTTATGTGGTCGCAGCACTATGGAAACTCTAGCTAAAAGAGTGCTTTATTAATTCGGATATTGTTACGAGTATACATGATTTTCTGCAATGGTTGAACCAGTTGTAGTTGCTCTTCCACTGGCTATAAACGGCTATACCCTTGCGAACAATTATAGCTGCTTTTCCCTTGCCAACAATTATAGTTGCTTTTCCCTTGCCATTAACCGGCTGCTCTCTTGCAAAAATTGAACTAAATTGACGTATAAGACCTCCTAGCTTCCCAATAATTAGCTTTTAACTTGCCAATATTCAGCTGTTAGCTTGCCAGCATGTTAATGTTTCGATTTAATCCATTAGGGTAAAAAGGTAATTTTTTCTCGTTCGTCTTCAATTCACTCTCTCTTTCGTCTTCTGCCCTACGCGATCCTCTATTCATCAGTACCCGTCGGGCGATCTCAACGAAGTTTATAATAAGGTGAACCATTTCCAAATTACGTTTCCGATCTTTCTGGGTCTTTCTTTCTGTTTTACTTGTTTGATTAGAAACAATGATGAAGAAAATCCTTCACCTTCTTCCTTTGTTTCTAGGGGTTGCCACTCTGTGTTTGGTTGATACTATGGAGTTCCCTCGAAGTTTGTTTTCCGACGAAACAAGGCCAGATCCAAAGAATTTTATAAATTACAGCTCGACTTTCAAGACCGTGAAAGCAGTCAAAGATGTAGTTAGTGCAGAAGTGTGGGAGCATGTTGAAAAGTCTCCACTCGGGGTAATTATCAAGTACGTGAATCTGGAGTTCGCATGGAGCTCAACATTGGTTCATTACATTCTTTCAAGACAACTCTATTGCAGGAAAAAACATGAGATTTGGTTTTTGATAGAGAACCAGCCTGCCCGTTTCTCGTTATTTGAGTTTGAAGAGATCACAGGTCTAAACTGTGGTCCAATACCTAATGCAATGGTAGTGGAAGATGTGGAGAAAAGTAATAGTTTTTGGGCGCTGTTCAACCTGAAACGCTCCCAATCAACACCAAGCGCTGAGGACATATGTGCACTCTGTCGTCTGTATCCTGATGTTTGCAAATCCTGGTGTAAGGAAGACCAGATTAGGCTGTGTTATTTGGCAATCTTGACAGGCGGTTTACTTGGCCTTGATAAAAGAGAACCTATCCCTCCTGCTCAAGCAAAGCTGCTTATGGATTTGGAGATTTTCGAGCAGTATCCCTGGGGAAGAGTGGCTTTCGTTGAACTTGTCAACCAGATTAAGAGCAAAACAGAGAGTGGTGACATCAAGCAGGGTTCTTATGTCTGCAAGGGGTTCGTGCAAGTGATCCAGGTTTGGGCGTACGCTTATATACCCTGTCTTGGAGAAGCAATTGGGCGTCCTATCAGTTCAAGTGGTCCATCGTTACTGAGGTTCAAAGGTTCGAATGGAAAGCTCTCCTTGGGTAATAGATTACAAAACGCGAAGGTATGTTAACATCGTATGGATTCATCAAAACTTTGTATTTTAATTTCTATTGACAACCACTGTGTGTAATTTGTTGTATAGGTAACTTGTATGTGTCCGAGAATCATGAATAAAGTTCATCCTGGTTGGGAACACCGAGATGAGGATCCTGAGGTTGACAATCTTTTGGAGTTCCTTAGCCAAGGCAATTCCCTGAGTACCATTACTTGGCAAGCCTTGCCGGAGTACCCACTGACACCGATGATATCTAATAACAACCGTAGCCGTGTTGCAAGCCAGCGGAAATCGAAGAAATCAAAGAAGTTGGCAAGCAGAGAGCAAGAGAACGCAGGAGATGGAGGTGAAAACTCTTGTGACATTGCAGAAAGAGAAAGCGATGATGATGGAAATTTCTTCGTACAACGGAGGAAGACCCCAACATATGAAGTGTTGATGATAGAGCCTACAGACGTAGGTTCCCTGCAAAATCTAATTGATAGAGTGGATGCATTGGAACGAGATTACCGTGTGGTGAAAAAATGTGCCGATCTGGCAAATAGAGTGTTATCATTGGAAGCTAAATCGCGAGTTCCAAACATCAGAGTCGATGGTTCGGTATGTAAAAATACCATTGAAGCATAAAGCCGTGATGTTGTTATAGGTTTCTGAAGTAATGAATTGATTTGTTGTTGTTTCGCTGCCATAAATGACAGAATAAAGAAGTAGGCAATGAACCCCAAAGAGCCTCATCCACCATTATTACGCCAAGTATTAGGAGTTCTGCACGGGTTGCTGGAATGTCCCAAAAAAAGGTTGTGTATGGCCCAGTTGATAAAGCAAAGGTTATAGCATTGAGAACTTTCGTCAAAAAAAAGTAATTATCTTCTGATTCCGAATTTCCCATTCTTTGTTTTAACCATTCTTTGTCTAACTTGAGGTAACTGTCGGTCTTAATGTAGAGGATTAACCAATTATCCGCCTGGTGATACTGGTAGGAAGGCCGAAGACTTTTTCGCTGCATTTTTGAAGCCGAGGGCTTGGTTGGATTACATTGTAAGTCAAAGAAATGGAAAATAATACCCTCGGTGTGTTAAGGAATTCTAAGCTTCTTATATCCTCTTGTGCAGCACCTTGACGTACCCTTAGCGCTGTACAGACTAAGGTTCTCCAGAAATCCGATTTCTTTCATATCTCCAAGGATTGCAATAATGGATGGACTATTCCCAGCGTATTGGACAGTCAAGTACGTTCACTGGTTAAAAGATCAGTCGAACATACCTAATGCAGTCTATGATTACTTCGACGGTAAGCAGCCATATCTTATCCCACCCGGCAAGCGATGGGGACGAGATGTCGATACAATATATTCAATTCTGATGGCAAATAACAATCACTGGGTGACGATGGTCATTTCTATCCCGGGCCGGACTATCAAGATCTATGATAATTCTACCGGTGCTATTAAGAAGGACAGAATAATAGAGGCGGCGCATCCTTTTGCTCACATGATTCCTTACGTCTTGTCTTCTTTATCTGATGACGAAGATACGCAGTTTAAAGACACTGACAAGTTTTCCATCCAATTTGTAACGGATGGGGTTCCGCAAGCCAGACCTCCTTATGGAAACTGTGGAATTTACGCAGTCAAATTCATTGAGTGTCTAGTAATGGGTGTGCCATTTGATCACAAACATCTTTGTGATTCTAATATGGAGATAATGAGGGAGAAACTTGCTGCAGAGATGTACGACGAAACAAAGCATCTGGAATGGAAGCTTTAGATACCAAATAGTGTGTTGGAAACAATAAACCAAAGATGGCAATCCTTGCGATTTTTCTTGAGTGCCCGTTTTTATTTTCATCAAATGTTTCAAGTACATTTTTTTAAAAAATTTGTTGTTAAATTTGTTGTAGAACTTTTTTTTTAGAAAAATAAATGATGCGACTGTTGCAATGAGAAGTCGTGCGAGAAGTAGTTTTGTATAATGTTAAGGGAAGAATTAACAGGTTAAAGAAACCCACCTTTGGCAAGAATAGAAGGCTTGCTCTGTAAAACTAGGTGCCCTTAAGAAACTCTAGGTAATTGGCAAGATAACCTAACATTATTAGTATTGAGCTTGGCTTATTCCTATACTTATCTATTATGGCCCAAATCGTACGGTTTTTAGAAAATCACATTCATTCGGTTTGTATGGTATATGCCAAATCCAAACCACATTGTCTATTTCGGTTCGGTACGGTTAGGTTTTTCCATATTGAACAGCCCTAGTTATGGTCTTCGACCATCTACAATGGGGGTGTTGAAACTGAGTTTCAACTGTTGAATACCTTGCAATAAGGGTGTTGAAATATTGTGTATATCTACGTGGATTCAACAAGTGTTGTAAAGTTTCAACATGTTGATAAAAATTGATGTGGGCCATCTTTACCACATGGCACAAATTGATTAGATAGAATTGTTGTTCAGATCTGTTTTAGTTTTATTCTCACCCATAAATTCAAACTTATTTACTATACAATATTTTTATTTTAAAATAATAAAAACTATATCAAAATTTATAACTTTTTATGATCTATAAATAGAGACTACTTTCGTTTCATTTGGACACAGAACAAAAAAATGTCATTTTTTTCCTATAATCAATTATTTGAATTTTTTAATTTTTTTTGTTAATTGAATTCCAGTAATAATATTTTTTAAACTCAAAATTCTTCTTGTTAATATTTATGTTATTTTAGTTTTTAAACTAATTAAATTAAAAAATATTATTAATATGTAACTATTATATTATAAAGATAAAAGAATAAGAATAGCAAATTGTGGGACATGGTGTTGAAGTTTTTTACACAAACCATTGTAGAGGTTAAAAATGAAAAGGTGTTGAAAAAATTAGGTGGATGAGAGAGAAGATGATGTGGAATGTTAAAAAGAGAAAAAGTAGGGTGTTGAAGATGAAATGGGTGTTGAAACCATTGTAAAAGTCCACTAGCTCAGTGGCAAAGACCCCTATCACTATGTTCCCGAGTTCGAGCTGTTGGTAACACACCTTTTCAATGCCTTTTATTTAATTGACATTATCAATTAGGGTATCCGTCGGATTTCGGATTCGGGCCGGGTCGGGTCCAAGACCCGCGGGTCCTCTGCAACAGGACCCGATCGGGTAATTTCATCGGGTCGGTTCTTATTCGGATCGGGTATTTTCGGTCGGTTTCGGGTAGGGTATTTGGGTCCGGGTAAAATGCCCAGCCCTATTTAAGTCCGTTTCATCATTCAAGGGGTGGGAGACTCAAGAGACGTCTACTTCCATCTCCCTTTCCCTCTCTATAACTTCAGATCGGCCAAGAGATATCACAATCGTTCACCTTCCCATCGAGGCATTCAGAGAATGTCTAATCGCTTCCGCCCCCAAATCCCGCTGGTGTCCTTTGAAGACCGTATCTACAGTAGTCGTCTGATATATTCCGAAACCCTAGCCACCATCGGAGAAAGCACTCGCCGCTTTCACAGCGACGACGCCACTACCGGGTATAAGTATCTATGTCTTAGAGGATTCGTTGTCCAAGCTTCTCTAAATCCCGATGATCCCCTGTTAGCTGAGGTGTTTAGGGTTATAGATAGCGTTGGTTGGACTTATACGGTCTTGCATGTCCAGCCGTTTTGTCCTAGGGTAGTTAGGGAGTTTATTACAAACAAGCCCTTTGATGGTTACGGTTCTCTTATCCGCGGAACCATGTATCGTTTTATGCCCTCGGTGATAAACATTCTCATGAAAACACCTTTTGTGGAGGACTCATTTCATTGGGAGGCAGTTGTTCTGAACCAGGCTATCGCTTACCTCACTAGAGGCAATTGCTTGAGGTGGAATGGATTTAGGCTCGATGCTTTGATCAAACCATACCAGATCCTTTACCGCGTGTGTAGGCTGAATTGGTTACCGGGTCCAGACACTGATGTGATGATCCATGACCGTCTTCGCCTCCTATACGCGGTTGCTACTCGAAAGAAGGTTGACTTTGGAAGACTCGTGTACGATCAGGTGATCGAGATGGTACGCCGATCAGATTGGTGCACGGACCTCATCTTCCCAAACCTTATCTACCAGCTCCTAATGATGCAGAAGGAAGTTCCAATCCTCCCAGGAGATGAAGGGCTAATCGGAAGGGGAGTTCCCATCTTTGGAGAAGGAGAACCTTAGATGGTTTCAAGTGGAGGAAAATCCGTTTGGTTTTTTGTTTTTGGTGTGAAACTTTGATTCTACGGC
The DNA here is from genome assembly GCA_026261945.1 of Hirschfeldia incana. Classification (NCBI taxonomy): domain Eukaryota; kingdom Viridiplantae; phylum Streptophyta; class Magnoliopsida; order Brassicales; family Brassicaceae; genus Hirschfeldia; species Hirschfeldia incana. The sequence goes on along the minus strand of JABCMI010000078.1, from coordinate 1,425,873 downwards.
TGATGCATTATCATTTTGTTGGTTTAACTTTGTCAAAACAATTCTACAGAATTAGAAACCTTTATGGCATCATTTTGTTGGTTTAACTTTGTCACAACAATTCTACAGAATTAGAAACCTTTATGGCATCTATAAATTAATATCCTGTTAACGTTTGCCAGTTTGTTTATGTTTTTGTTTTGATTTATTAACCATATCATTCATGTTCGTCGCCAAACACACTCTTAAAGAGTAAGGCAAGACAATAATATGATTCGCCCAAGCCTGATAAATAATAAAACTATCCTTGAGACATTTTAAAAATATTCTTACCAATAAAATGGTCCTTTCTCACCTTTTTCTAGCTTGCAGGCCTGAAAAAAAACGGAAAATGACACCGGCAAGGGGATATCTTACACGCAAGCTTACGGCATGCCGGTAGCAAGTCAAGCGCAATCCTATGACAGTTTTAAGCTGACGACCGCCCTGCCTCTTCCCTGCCGCTGCCTTGCGCTCCGTATGACCTAGGTAAGCTTAAGAAACTGAAGGTACCTATTTGGTCCCATTACAATGTCTTCAGACTACCTTCCTAGAAAAACTATAGTATTTATAAGGTAGCTCTATTTATAGGTACCTATTCATACACATGTATAGACGGTATTCAAGCCAAAAATTATATTTATTTATAAGAAACTCTATAGTTTATGCTTTAATCAGAAAAAAGAGCTAGTTAGAAATTTGGGATATTAACACTTACTATGTTATTGCTGACTTTGGTATTTCTGAGTAAATAAAAGAATTGACCGGTTAAAGAAACCCACCTTTGGGAAGAAAAGAAGGATTTCTCGGTAAAACTAGGTACACTTAAGAAATTCTAGGTATTTTTGCATCATTTCTCACTGACAAAAGCACCATTGCAAGAACTTGATTCTATGATGGAAGACTGGTTTAGGGTTATGCACCTTAATCAAAGAGGATGGGCTCCAAACACACTCTTAAAGAGTAAGGCAAGGCAATAATATGATTCGCAAGGCAGACGTAGGCAAGAAGCAAGGGAACCGCAACCGGTTTGCCCAAGCCTGATAAATAATAAAACTATCCTTGAGACATTTTAAAAATATTCTTACCAATAAAATGGTCCTTTCTCACCTTTTTCTAGCTTGCAGGCCTGAAAAAAAACGGAAAATGACACCGGCAAGGGGATATCTTACTCGCAAGCTTACGGCATGCCGGTAGCAAGTCAAGCGCAATCGTCGGACAGTTTTAAGCTGACGACCGCCCTGCCTCTTCCCTGCCGCTGCCTTGCGCTCCGTATGACCTAGGTAAGCTTAAGAAACTGAAGGTACCTACTTGGTCCCATTACAATGTCTTCAGACTACCTTCCTAGAAAAACTATAGTATTTATAAGGTAGCTCTATTTATAGGTACCTATTCATACAAATGTATAGACGGTATTCAAGCCAAAAATTATATTTATTTATAAGAAACTCTATAGTTTATGCTTTAATCAGAAAAAAGAGCTAGTTAGAAATTTGGGATATTAACACTTACTATGTTATTGCTGACTTTGGTATTTCTGAGTAAATAAAAGAATTGACCGGTTAAAGAAACCCACCTTTGGGAAGAAAAGAAGGATTTCTCGGTAAAACTAGGTACACTTAAGAAATTCTAGGTATTTTTGCATCATTTCTCACTGACAAAAGCACCATTGCAAGAACTTGATTCTATGATGGAAGACTGGTTTAGGGTTATGCACCTTAATCAAAGAGGATGGGCTCCAAACACACTCTTAAAGAGTAAGGCAAGGCAATAATATGATTCGCAAGGCAGACGTAGGCAAGAAGCAAGGGAACCGCAACCGTTTTGCCCAAGCCTGATAAATAATAAAACTATCCTTGAGACATTTTAAAAATATTCTTACCAATAAAATGGTCCTTTCTCACCTTTTTCTAGCTTGCAGGCCTGAAAAAAAACGGAAAATGACACCGGCAAGGGGATATCTTACTCGCAAGCTTACGGCATGCCGGTAGCAAGTCAAGCGCAATCGTCGGACAGTTTTAAGCTGACGACCGCCCTGCCTCTTCCCTGCCGCTGCCTTGCGCTCCGTATGACCTAGGTAAGCTTAAGAAACTGAAGGTACCTATTTGGTCCCATTACAATGTCTTCAGACTACCTTCCTAGAAAAACTATAGTATTTATAAGGTAGCTCTATTTATAGGTACCTATTCATACAAATGTATAGACGGTATTCAAGCCAAAAATTATATTTATTTATAAGAAACTCTATAGTTTATGCTTTAATCAGAAAAAAAAGCTAGTTAGAAATTTGGGATATTAACACTTACTATGTTATTGCTGACTTTGGTATTTCTGAGTAAATAAAAGAATTGACCGGTTAAAGAAACCCACCTTTGGGAAGAAAAGAAGGATTTCTCGGTAAAACTAGGTACACTTAAGAAATTCTAGGTATTTTTGCATCATTTCTCACTGACAAAAGCACTATTGCAAGAACTTGATTCTATGATGGAAGACTGGTTTAGGGTTATGCACCTTAATCAAAGAGGAAGGGCTCCAAACACACTTTTAAAGAGTAAGGCAAGGCAATAATATGATTCGCAAGGCAGACGTAGGCAAGAAGCAAGGGAACCGCAACCGGTTCGCCCAAGCCTGATAAATAATAAAACTATCCTTGAGACATTTTAAAAATATTCTTACCAATAAAATGGTCCTTTCTCACCTTTTTCTAGCTTGCAGACCTGAAAAAAAACGGAAAATGACACCGGCAAGGGGATATCTTACTCGCAAGCTTACGGCATGCCGGTAGCAAGTCAAGCGCAATCCTATGACAGTTTTAAGCTGACGACCGCCCTGCCTCTTCCCTGCCGCTGCCTTGCGCTCCGTATGACCTAGGTAAGCTTAAGAAACTGACGGTACCTATTTGGTCCCATTACAATGTCTTCAGACTACCTTCCTAGAAAAACTATAGTATTTATAAGGTAGCTCTATTTATAGGTACCTATTCATACAAATGTATAGACGGTATTCAAGCCAAAAACTATATTTATTTATAAGAAACTCTATAGTTTATGCTTTAATCAGAAAAAAGAGCTAGTTAGAAATTTGGGATATTAACACTTACTATGTTATTGCTGACTTTGGTATTTCTGAGTAAATAAAAGAATTGACCGGTTAAAGAAACCCACCTTTGGGAAGAAAAGAAGGATTTCTCGGTAAAACTAGGTACACTTAAGAAATTCTAGGTATTTTTGCATCATTTCTCACTGACAAAAGCACCATTGCAAGAACTTGATTCTATGATGGAAGACTGGTTTAGGGTTATGCACCTTAATCAAAGAGGATGGGCTCCAAACACACTCTTAAAGAGTAAGGCAAGGCAATAATATGATTCGCAAGGCAGACGTAGGCAAGAAGCAAGGGAACCGCAACCGGTTTGCCCAAGCCTGATAAATAATAAAACTACCCTTGAGACATTTTAAAATTTTCTTACCAATAAAATGGTCCTTTCTCACCTTTTTCTAGCTTGCAGGCCGGAAAAAAAAACGGAAAATAACACTGGCAAGGGGATATCTTACTCGCAAGCTTACGGCATGCCGGTTGCAAGTCAAGCGCAATCCTATGACAGTTTTAAGCTGACGACCGCCCTGCCTCTTCCCTGCCGCTGCCTTGCGCTCCGTATGACCTAGGTAAGCTTAAGAAACTGAAGGTACCTATTTGGTCCCATTACAATGTCTTCAGACTACCTTCCTAGAAAAACTATAGTATTTATAAGGTAGCTCTATTTATAGGTACCTATTCATACAAATGTATAGACGGTATTCAAGCCAAAAACTATATTTATTTATAAGAAACTCTATAGTTTATGCTTTAATCAGAAAAAAGAGCTAGTTAGAAATTTGGGATATTAACACTTACTATGTTATTGCTGACTTTGGTATTTCTGAGTAAATAAAAGAATTGACCGGTTAAAGAAACCCACCTTTGGGAAGAAAAGAAGGATTTCTCGGTAAAACTAGGTACACTTAAGAAATTCTAGGTATTTTTGCATCATTTCTAGGTATTTTTGCATCATTTCTCACTGACAAAAACTATCCTTGAACTTTTGGTTTCACTAAATTTTGTTCCTGATCTATTGGTTTCACTCAATCTCACTTGTTTAAACTGTTGGTTTCACTTAATCCCTTGTTCCAACTTCTGGCTTAACTTAATCCTCTGTTCGACTTTTTTTGTATAAATAGGTCAGATATTGTGTTAGTTTCACTTTTTGTAAACACTACCTCGTGGGATTAGAGAAGATACGTATAGAAAATAGAATATATCAGGTACAACCATAAAATCAATCATCTAAGTACAGTAAAACCAACAAAATCGGAAGAATTAGAAAAGTAAAACTTTAAAGGTTTTTGTATAACGACAAACTAAGTGAAACTATAAGCACGAAAATCCGACACTAAAAAATCCCGCCCAATTTTTTGAATTTTCCCACCCATTTTTTCGATTTTTGACTTTCCGCAAAATCGATGCGGAGGTCCACTAGCTAAGGAACTGTGTTCGTATATCCATTGCAAAGTCCTCTAGCTCAGTGGCAAAAACCCCTATCTCTATATCCGAGACCCCGAGTTCGAGTCGTTGGAATCACAAATTTTTAATATCCAAGATATACAAAACGCCGCGTTTCATTTATTTGTCTTTAACTCGGATTTAAAGAGAATAAAAGAAATTGTGTTGGTAAATATATTGCCAAGTTCACTATTTCTGTGGCAAAAACCCCTACCGTCATGCTAGAGTTCACGAGTTCGAAGCGATGAAAGCACATATTTTTAATATCAAAACGCTGTCGTTTCATTCATTCATCTTTAATCAGAGCCTGAGCCCATTTTGCTCATCCATAATTTTGCTATTATTATTTTGGTAATTGGTAATGTGTATTTATAATACCCGAGTTCCCGAGTTCGAGTTGTTGGAAACAAAAATTTCTAATATCGATAAAACGCCGCGTTTCATTTATTTGTCTTTAACTCCGATATGAAGAGAAGATAAAGAACTGTGTTCGTGTATCCATTGCAAAGTCCTCTAGCTCGGTGGCAAAAACCCCTATCTCTATATCCGATACCCCGAGTTCGAGCCGTTGGAATCACAAATTTTTAATATCCAAGATATACAAAACGCCGCGTTTCATTTATTTGTCAAACAACTCGGATTTAAAGAGAATAAAAGAAATTGTGTTGGTAAATATATTGTCAAGTCCACTATTTCGGTGGCAAAAACCCCTACCGTCTTGCTAGAGTTCTCGAGTTCGAACCGATGAAAGCACATATTTTTAATATCAAAACGCTGTCGTTTCATTCATTCATCTTTTATCAAAGCCTGAGCCCATTTTGTTCATCCATAATTTTGCTATTATTATTTTGGTAATTGGTAATGTGTATTTATAATACCCGAGTTCCCGAGTTCGAGCTGTTGGAAACACAAATTTCTAATATCGATAAAACGCCGCGTTTCACTTTATCTTTATTTAAATACGAAAATTTATTAAACGACCACATGGCCAACAGAAACTTGCATAATTACAACCCAAACAGGACCATTTCGCGGACCATCCAGACCCGATCTATGAAATTCGGATATCTTTCTGTTACTAACTTTCGAAATCTTTGTAAGAATTGGTGTGATTGTAAATATTGGTGAAACTGTGCATCGTAATAAATCAACAACAATATTCTGTATCTAATACTAAGTTGAACTAAATTTAACTAAATCGCACTTTTAGATTTCCAAATGTTTAATTATGTTATTTTTTTGGACAGAGTTGTTGTTATTGATATATTTATTGAATTTTGAATTTTAAAAATAGTTTATATGATATAAATAGATTTTGGCCAAACTTAGAAATGTTGTACATATTTAATAAAAGTAGAAATGTTGTAAAAAGTAGAACTGTTGTTAAAGTTGATAAAACTAATCTCCAAATGGCCAGTGAAGTTTATTTGTTAAAATAAAAGTAGAAATTTGTTAATGATATATTGAAGTAAAAATATACAAAGATTAGTTTATAGAGAGAAACTAGAGGATTGAAACTAGAGACATTACATTAAGTCAAACATAGTGAAAGTAGATAAAACTACATGGCATAAACTCGAGAAATAAACACAACAACTAATCTTCAATTGGCCATTTGGCAGCTGTCAAGTGAATTTCATTGCAGAAGTCCCAAACTTCACATTGCCAGAAACAACGATCGCACTTCCACTGTGTTATTGATCCATTAAAGGAGGCTACAAACACCGGTTCTTCTGTTGCGCAGCACCAGCAATCATTTGAGAAGATGGGATTCTTTATTCTTTCAAGTAGTGACATAAACTCTTGAGGTTTCGCGTAACCCCAAAGGCCTGAGGTTAGAGCAGTCCGGATCATGCAATTCATCCGATAAACAAACTCACGACTAAAGTTAGGATAGTTGTGAAACAACCCTCCATCATCTACACTAAACGCTAAGTTCAGCATTCCATCTACAAACTTGGCCAACTCCAATCCTCTCTCAGCAGCAAGATGGATTTTCTCTCTTCCTTCATCAAGTAAATGAAGTTGAAAGAACTCATACATACCTCGTAGGTAGATGGCCTCTGGATTACCGGCTTGGTAGCACCTAAGTCGGAATGTTCTTACAGCATTAACCTCATCAATCCAATCATTAAAGCCAATGAGATTAGCAGATTGGTAGAAGTAGTCGTCTCTGCCTATTTGATTAAACCCGGAGAAAGCAATTCTAGCACTACCGAAGTCCCGGATGTGGTTTGTTGCTACCTTTGATAGAATCTCATGGAGGATGGAAGGAGGGACAGATTCCAAGTTGAAGTTCGACATAGAGTACAAGGATGATGAAAAACTTGAGAGATATTCGTTTAATCGAGTAATAAATGGAAAGATTTACGTGTTATTTATAATAGAGAAAAGATTGCATTTACTATCCCACTTAAGGGTGTGATTTGATAGACGGCTTAAGACACGACTTCTCAGTGCAAGTACAGTGAATAAGAACATGTGTGCTTGAATAAAAATAGGTGTGTTTGAATAAATGAAACTATGTAAAAACATTAGGTGAGAAAAAAATGTCGTTTCAAAGCAGCACTACACGACTTCGGACTGCAACAGTCGTATGTCAAGGAAAAATTTAGTGAAACTAAGTGGTTTTGATTGTATAAATTTGCGAAACTAAGAAACATTTAGTCTAGTTATATAGAACTATGTGAGAATTAACAAATTTAGATATTCTATTGTTTTATATTTTGCAAAACTCTAAATAGAAGCAGAATCGAAAAATTAATTATACGGAGTGGATAATTTAATGATATAACAAACAGTATATGTGAATAATAATTGAAATATTTAGTTTGAGAAAAATCTGTCATTTCATGATTTATGACCTGATTTATGACCATAGCGTCGTGACCCTTGATATTTGCAACGCTACACGACTTCTCAAGCACGCTTCTGACAGTTTAAGTGAAACTAACTGATATTAATTGTCTAAATTTATGAAACTAAGAAAAATTAAATTGAATTTATAGTGTAAATATATGGAACTATGTAAAAATTAAAAAATTAGGTAATACTATATTGTTTTATATTTTGAAAATAAATATAATATTATTTGGTAGGATTATGGATTATTTACTGAGCAAGCAATAAAAGAGATCATAAAAAATGGTTGAGAAAAATCCAGTAATTAATGGTATTGGTATTGACGGTCAGATGAGAGAGTAATTACTCGATTGAAAAAGTCTCTAATAATAATCATTACACTCGCGACTCTACACTTGCATTGAAACCAAACGTGAAACGTCACAACACTACACCGTCTAGAATCATCACCATTGCATTTAAACTCCAACTCTGCAAATTCTCTCATTTCATCTCATATCCGAAATTCTCTCATCTCATATCTGAAATTCTCTCATCTCTACAAACAAGATGACAGACTACTACAATAAGCTTTCCCAGATTTCCGAGGCATCTCTAGACCCCGACGTCAAGAGTTGGCGTTTCAGAGTTAAAATACACAGGGTCCACCCTCTCTATTCCTCGGCGACCAACAGTGTTTACTATGCCTATGTCCTTGTAGATGAAGATGTAAGTGTTTTTTCATCATCTCTCAAGTTTGTCATCATCTCTCAAGTTTTTCATCATCATTTAACTTGATCCTTGTACTTTATTTATGTAGGGGTGCAAGATGGAGATGACCGTTTATGGGGATTATGAAAGGTTTAGAGGCCTCGAAAAAAAGGAGGGAGAATGGGTGGAATTCTTTCGGGTAGGAGTTGAACGTTCTTATCCAGGTTTCAATGCAACTAACTCTCGGTTCAGACTAACTGCTTCGCGACTCACACAAGTCCGCATGATCGAACCTCTGAGCAATCGGCTTTTCATGGACTTCAAGAACATCCATGCAATCCCTCACATGTCCCACAAGGAACGAAACTATCCCATAGGTATGAATGGTGCTAAAATAAATATATTTACATATTTAGTTTCAGAACTTTGTATGACTCTGTAGATGTAAGTGAAACTAAGTGTAACTCATTTATATGGTAGATACAATTGGAGTGGTCTTCAATACGGAAGCCCATTTTGATGACCCTGCAAGGCCAACGATGATTTTTTACATAAGGGACAACATGTAAGTAGAAAATAACATATGATCCAAGCAAAATTTATTTATATTGTAATTGACACACGTTTTCTTTATTCTGAATAGTGACAGCCAGATTAAATGTGTGGCAACTGGCAAGCAGGCCTATGCATTCCGGGATGGTCTTGAAAAAATGAAAGGTGGACAGGTGATTGTGGCCCTTAAGATGTGGCAGGTCTTCAAGCGTTGGAGTAAATGTAGTTTCTGTGGCTAGTTTTGAATATGATAGTGGACTGAAACGTTTACTAAAATCGTTTATATTAATACAGATTTATTTAATCCTCCTGATCTATGGCTTGAGACCGAAGGTGGACTTTCAGACTTCAGGTTCAATCCGCGTATCACAGAGGTTGAGGACTTCAGGCAGTCTCTACTAAACAGCGACCCTTATGTTCACAAATATGGGATTGAAGGTCTTGTGTAAATCGTGTTGTTCTCACTGTTATGGTCTTGTGAAAATCTTGCTGTTTCAACTTACTTCACTTAATCTCACTTGTTTGAACTTTTGGTTTCACTCAATCTTGCTTGTTTCAACTGTTGGTTTCACTCAATCTCACTTGTTTCAACTGTTGGTTTCACCTAATCCTTTGTTCCAACTTCTGGCAACTTTTCATTTCACTTAATCTCACTTGTTTGAACTTTTGGTTTCACTAAATTTTGTTCCTGATCTATTGGTTTCACTCAATCTCACTTGTTTAAACTGTTGGTTTCACTTAATCCCTTGTTCCAACTTCTGGCTTAACTTAATCCTCTGTTCGACTTTTTTTTGTATAAATAGGTCAGATATTGTGTTAGTTTCACTTTTTGTAAACACTACCTCGTGGGATTAGAGAAGATACGTATAGAAAATAGAATATATCAGGTATAACCATAAAATCAATCATCTAAGTACAGTAAAACCAACAAAATCGGAAGAATTAGAAAAGTAAAACTTTAAAGGTTTTTGTATAACTACAAACTAAGTGAAACTATAAGCACGAAAATCCGACACTAAAAAATCCCGCCCAATTTTTTGAATTTTCCCACCCATTTTTTCGATTTTTGACTTTCCGCAAAATCGATGCGGAGGTCCACTAGCTAAGATACTGTGTTCGTATATCCATTGCAAAGTCCACTAGCTCAGTGGCAAAAACCCCTCTCTCTATATCCGAGACCCCGAGTTCGAAGCGTTGGAATCACAAATTTTTAATATCCAAGATATACAAAACGCCGCGTTTCATTTATTTGTCTTTGACTCGGATTTAAAGAGAATAAAAGAGATTGTGTTGGTAAATATATTGCCAAGTTCACTATTTCTGTGGCAAAAACCCCTACCGTCATGCTAGAGTTCACGAGTTCGAAGCGATGAAAGCACATATTTTTAATATCAAAACGCTGTCGTTTCATTCATTCATCTTTAATCAGAGCCTGAGCCCATTTTGCTCATCCATAATTTTGCTATTATTATTTTGGTAATTGGTAATGTGCATTTATAATACCCGAGTTCCCGAGTTCGAGCTGTTGGAAACACAAATTTCTAATATCGATAAAACGCCGCGTTTCATTTTTTTGTCTTTAACTCCGATATGAAGAGAAGATAAAGAACTGTGTTCGTATATCCATTGAAAAGTCCTCTAGCTCAGTGGCAAAAACCCCTATCTCTATATCCGAGACCCCGAGTTCGAGCCGTTGAAATCACAAATTTTTAATATCCAAGATATACAAAACGCCGCGTTTCATTTATTAACCATATCATTCATGTTCGTCGCCAAACACACTCTTAAAGAGTAAGGCAAGGCAATAATATGATTCGCAAGGCAGACGTAGGCAAGAGGCAAGGGAACCGCAACCGGTTTGCCCAAGATATATAAAACGCCGCGTTTCATTTATTTGTCCCGAGTTCGAGCTGTTGGAAACACAAATTTCAATATCGATATTGGTTTCACTCAATCTCACTTGTTTAAACTGTTGGTTTCACTTAATCCCTTGTTCCAACTTCTGGCTTAACTTAATCCTCTGTTCGACTTTTTTTGTATAAATAGGTCAGATATTGTGTTAGTTTCACTTTTTGTAAACACTACCTCGTGGGATTAGAGAAGATACGTATATCACGAAATCAAATTTTATCATGCATGAGCACATCTAAAACGTTGATAGAAAATAGAATATATCAGGTATAACCATAAAATCAATCATCTAAGTACAGTAAAACCAACAAAATCGGAAGAATAAGAAACTGAAGGTACCTATTTGGTCCCATTCCAATGTCTTCAGACTACCTTCCTAGAAAAACTATAGTATTTATAAGGTAGCTCTATTTATAGGTACCTATTCATACAAATGTATAGACGGTATTCAAGCCAAAAACTATATTTACTTATAAGAAACTCTATAGTTTATGATTTAGTCAGAAAAAAGAGCTAGTTAGAAATTTGAGATATTAACACTTACTATGTTATTGCTGACTTTGGTATTTCTGAGTAAATAAAAGAATTGACCGGTTAAAGAAACCCACCTTTGGGAAGAAAAGAAGGATTTCTCGGTAAAACTAGGTACACTTAAGAAATTCTAGGTATTTTTGCATCATTTCTCACTGACAAAAGCACCATTGCAAGAACTTGATTCTATGATGGAAGACTTGTTTAGGGTTATGCACCTTAATCAAAGAGGATGGGCTCCAAACACACTCTTAAAGAGTAAGGCAAGGCAATAATATGATTCGCAAGGCAGACGTAGGCAAGAGGCAAGGGAACCGCAACCGGTTTGCCCAAGCCTTATAAATAATAAAACTACCCTTGAGACATTTTAAAAATTTTCTTACCAATAAAATGGTCCTTTCTCACCTTTTTCTAGCTTGCAGGCCGGAAAAAAAACGGAAAATGACACCGGCAAGGGGATATCTTACTCGCAAGCTTACGGCATGCCGGTAGCAAGTCAAGCGCAATCCTCGGACAATTTTAAGCTGACGACTGCCCTGCCTCTTCCCTGCCGCTGCCTTGCGCTCCGTATGACCTAGGTAAGCTTAAGAAACTGAAGGTACCTATTTGGTCCCATTACAATGTCTGAAACTGAAGGTACCTATTTGGTCCCATTCCAATGTCTTCAGACTACCTTCCTAGAAAAACTATAGTATTTATAAGGTAGCTCTATTTATAGGTACCTATTCATACAAATGTATAGACGGTATTCAAGCCAAAAACTATATTTATTTATAAGAAACTCTATAGTTTATGCTTTAATCAGAAAAAAGAGCTAGTTAGAAATTTGGGATATTAACACTTACTATGTTATTGCTGACTTTGGTATTTCTGAGTAAATAAAAGAATTGACCGGTTAAAGAAACCCACCTTTGGGAAGAAAAGAAGGATTTCTCGGTAAAACTAGGTACACTTAAGAAATTCTAGGTATTTTTTAATCATTTCTCACTGACAAAAGCACCATTGCAAGAACTTGATTCTATGATGGAAGACTTGTTTAGGGTTATGCACCTTAATCAAAGAGGATGGGCTCCAAACACACTCTTAAAGTGTAAGGCAAGGCAATAATATGATTCGCAAGGCAGACGTAGGCAAGGGGCAAGGGAACCGCAACCGGTTTGCCCAAGCCTGATAAATAATAAAACTACCCTTGAGACATTTTAAAAATTTTCTTACCAATAAAATGGTCCTTTCTCACCTTTTCCTAGCTTGCAGGCCGGAAAAAAACGGAAAATGACACCGGCAAGGGGATATCTTACTCGCAAGCTTACGGCATGCCGGTAGCAAGTCAAGCGCAATCCTCGGACAGTTTTAAGCTGACGACTGCCCTGCCTCTTCCCTGCCGCTGCCTTGCGCTCCGTATGACCTAGGTAAGCTTAAGAAACTGAAGGTACCTATTTGGTCCCATTACAATGTCTGAAACTGAAGGTACCTATTTGGTCCCATTACAATGTCTTCAGACTACCTTCCTAGAAAAACTATAGTATTTATAAGGTAGCTCTATTTATAGGTACCTATTCATAAAAATGTATAGACGGTATTCAAGCCAAAAACTATATTTATTTATTAGAAACTCTATAGTTTATGCTTTAATCAGAAAAAAGAGCTAGTTAGAAATTTGGGATATTAACACTTACTATGTTATTGCTGAATTTGGTATTTCTGAGTAAATAAAAGAATTGACCGGTTAAAGAAACCCACCTTTGGGAAGAAAAGAAGGATTTCTCGGTAAAACTAGGTACACTTAAGAAATTCTAGGTATTTTTGCATCATTTCTCACTGACAAAAGCACCATTGCAAGAACTTGATTCTATGATGGAAGACTGGTTTAGGGTTATGCACCTTAATCAAAGAGGATGGGCTCCAAACACACTCTTAAAGAGTAAGGCAAGGCAATAATATGATTAGCAAGGCAGACGTAGGCAAGAGGCAAGGGAACCGCAACCGGTTTGCCCAAGCCTGATAAATAATAAAACTACCCTTGAGACATTTTAAAAATTTTCTTACCAATAAAATGGTCCTTTCTCACCTTTTTCTAGCTTGCAGGCCGGAAAAAAAAACGGAAAATGACACCGGCAAGGGGATATCTTACACGCAAGCTTACGGCATGCCGGTAGCAAGTCAAGCGTAATCCTCGGACAGTTTTAAGCTGACGACTGCCCTGCCTCTTCCCTGCCGCTGCCTTGCGCTCCGTATGACCTAGGTAAGCTTAAGAAACTGAAGGTACCTATTTGGTCCCATTACAATGTCTGAAACTGAAGGTACCTATTTTGTCCCATTACAATGTCTTCAGACTACCTTCCTAGAAAAACTATAGTATTTATAAGGTAGCTCTATTTATAGGTACCTATTCATACAAATATATAGATGGTATTCAAGCCAAAAACTATATTTATTTATAAGAAACTCTATAGTTTATGCTTTAATCAGAAAAAGAGCTAGTTAGAAATTTGGGAACCGCAATGGGCAAGGCAATAATATGTTTCGCAAGCTTACAGCAGTGAGTTTTGTTTCAAAGCCTACCAATTGCGACTCTTGCCTTTTGTCTACGTTTTTCGTTTCGAAACATATTATTGCCTTGCCATACTCTTTATGAGTTTTGTTTCAAAACATTCCACGATTTCGCAAGTAACGGTCGGTGAAATATGAAATCCATAAAATCGAAAAATCAAACTAGTAGCGATTACAGACCAACCCGAAAAAGCAAAATAAATAACGGATACTCCGACGAATTAACGCTAACTGACCAACGTTCTACCTGAATGAGTGACTAATTAGCTGAACACCTCCTATCACCCAAACAACAATGTCGCTAATTTGCACGTTGAGCGATTATGTCCGCCTTTGTTGCATTTGGAACACACGTACTTCCTTTTCTCCTTCATTGTTGATTGTCTTCGCTTGTAGAGCGTTGTCTTGTTTGTAGCTTTTTTGGCACCCTGATTTGTCTTCTTTAAAACTTTTTTGGCACCCTGCTTTGGAGTCTTTGATGCGGGACTACTCTGGAAAAGTACTTTTCTCACCTTGGGGGTTGGAGTGGTCGGTGCTGTAATCTTTGCCGAGTATTTTGGTTTCTTTCTTGTTGACGGATTAGTTGATGGCGTCCGCCGCCGCGGTATATTTGCTAGCTTCTGGTTTATTGGAGTACCTGGCGATTGACTACGACAACGTTTCTTTGTTGATGTATTACGTGAAGTCAATTTACCTTCCGGTGTCGCTGGAGGTGGATTGCTCGTACTCATTGTTTGGTTCTTCTTTTTTAATTGTTTGCGCTTGAAACGCTTCGCTTTTTCAATAGCAGATAAGTATCTCTTCATCTTCGGTCTACCACGTTGTTTGCCCATTTTGGGTGGTAGACACACTTGACTAAGTACATCGGCTGGTGGCATCAAATCTTCATCAATTGGGTTAATAGGTTCTGTGTACGCTGCAACCAAGTAGCCCTTTGAGTAAAGAGGATCCACCAGGGTATGTTCGCCAATTTTCCGACATTTGGCCACTTTGATTACGTGCGCGCAGGGTATCTTCTCGATATCATATTGCTTACAAGTACAACTCCGCTGCAAAAATTTGCACCCTATGTATCAAAAACGAGTCAAATGATAGCATGGCAGAAGTGAAACTCTATTGTTTCATACCTTTTCTAGATCAACCAAACAGCTAAAGTGTCCACCTTCAACATGGCTACGGTTTGAATCAAGATGTTGAACAGTTAGCGTACCCACTTCGTTGTGATTCATATGCAGTTTGAGTTCAGCATATTCTGTGAAGTTTGTTTTCAACGCCGCAGCTTCCTCTCGCCTTTCTGCAAACCATCTTGAAAGCATCTTTCTAAAAGAATCCACAAAATATGCAATGGGAAACGCTCTTTCCTCTTTAAGCACGCCGTTAATGCATTCTGCAAAGTTGCTTGTCATGATATCATATCTGTCTCCTGGAAAATGTGAGAGAGCCCACGTTCGAATATCTGCAGTTGTCAAATAGTGGTGTAGTGCGCTGTCGTGACGTCGAATGACTTCAAATCTTCTGTCAAATTCCACCTGTCGATATAATCTCGCAGCCCTTTTTGCCTCCGCGACCATTTGGGGATTTTTGAAACCTGAGGTCATGTTTTGACCAAGGTGATATAAGCATATGCCCCTATGAGCTTCAGGGAAAACATTCGTAAGTGCCTTGGCTATTGCTGGGCATCGGTCAGAGATGAAAGCCAAATTTCTACCATCACCTATCACACCACGCAGCTGGGTGAAAAACCATTCCCATGCAGCTGCATCCTCTGCATCTACAACCCCAAGAGCTATAGGATATATACCCTTATCTCCATCCTGACATGCAGCCACTAACATAATACCTCTGAACTTACCACTTAGATGTGCTCCATCTATAACAATAACCCTCCTCATGAACGCAAAGCCTTTGATACATGCGTCAAAAGCAATGAACAAATACTTAAATCTGTTATCAGCATCAACTTCAAGCTTTGTTTTTGTACCTGGATTGGCCTGCTCTATTTTGTATAGATACGAAGGCAAGTCCTGATAGCCACTAGCATGAGTGCCTCTAACCATCTCTCGTGCATATGCCAATGCGCTATGAGCCTTCGTATAACCGATGTCAATTTGATAAACAGCCCTTATACAGTCCATTATATGTTTAGGCCGGATTCCTTTAAGATCACTGCCGCCACTAAATCCATCAACAAACATCTTCCCAATACATTGTGCATTAGCCTGACGGTGACGCGAATACCTATCAGCCCCAGAGCATGTATGAAGATCAGTATACTTACGCACGAAGAATTCTGGAGATGATCTCGACAGAGTTGTAGCACGTATCTTCCAGGAACATCCAGGAACGAAGCACTTTGCGTAAAATAATTGCTTCCAAGACTTTTTGATGCAGAAATCGAACCTTTCGAGCACTGAAATCCTGCGTAGCTTTGTTATTAGTTCTTTCTTGCAACTGAAACTGTCACCAGACTTAATGGTTTCACTCTTACGCAGCTGTGATGGCTTCATAGTCTCAAGTGATGGCTTCATAGTCTCATGTGATGGCTTCGTTGGCTCGTAATGAACATTTCCAAAACTACTAAAATCAGCAGAAGCATTCTCTCTGACAACACGCTTTTGATTTCTATTCACATCAGGACGACCTCTGTTTGCAGTCAATGAAACAAAAACACACATAGAATCTGTCTTCAACAAGGTTATAAAATCTGCAAGTTGTCTGTCGTTACTCAAGGACATCGGAGGAGTGTTGCTAGGCATATTCTCCAATATTCTTTTAGGCAAGATATAAGCAAGCTCAACCGCTTTCATCTCACTAATCATATTGTAATCTTCACAAACCATGCGGAGAAAATCCTCATATTTGATATCATCACCTACAAAGAACGCAATTCCCTTCTTGGTTGGAGAGAACTCCGAACCAACATTATCCATCTTCCATTCTCCAAAAACAGTAACTATGTGCATCATTATCTGCATAATACATAATTTGCATCAGTACACATCGCAAAAATAATTTTGGGTTTTGGCAACAAGGTACAAGTGAATCGTAATCGTAGCGGCGAGGGAACATCATTATTAAGGCAACCATAAAAGAAAGACTTTGCCTCTGTTCATAGAAACCTAGATCTTATAAATTTTTATCATACCTGGTATTTCTCAGATCCGGATAAGGCTGTAATCTGTTCGCCTTCCACGTCTTCAATTCACTTAATGTATCAGATATACTCGAGATTAGAGAATTTGAAATGTGATAGATCGTTGAAGATAAAGTGAGAGCCTTTGACGATATGAGCAACAAATCTGATATCTGAGATAACCGTTGAAGGTAAAGAGTTGTCATTTATTATGCTTTTTAATTTTTTTTTTACCAAAAGAGGATTATTGTTGCAAAGGGTTAGATGGTAATTTTACAAAAAGGATGGACCCTATTTCCAATTTTCCTTTGGAAGGGTACCGTTCTCACATTGTCATTTGAAAGTATGGCATATCAACAATTACTTGTTTTAATACACTAAGAGTCTTACATATTTAAAATATATTATTATATACAGATAAATTTAATATCAACAGATTTATGATTTTAATAAGTTAATCTATAAATGACTTATTTCATCAGATTTTAATGAATTAAAAATTATCATTTATAAATGTCATGGTGTTTACTATTTTTGTTTACATTTTTGAACTTTTGACTGGTGCCAATCACATCAACACAACTACACAGAACTTCCAAAATCTTGAATATGTAAATTCGGATTAAAATTAAAATTACATACAATGAGATGGTAAGACTTAAATACTCACCAAGAACTAAGAAAGCTGTGGGATAAATAAAGAAATAAATCGGAGGAAATGGAAATAGGTTCATATTTTCTTATATTCAGGAACAAGGTTGGTTGATAGAGTTGTAATGGTTTGTTAAAGACAGAAGTGAATAGGAAGAGATGACAATAGTACATCGTTGATGAATAGCAGGAAGAAGAACACGATGAGTCGATAGCTTAGTGATAGGCTCATTGATATTGTTGGCCAGGAGATGAACTAGTGAGAGATACTAACAAAAAAAAATGGAAAAAGTCTATGACGAAAAAGATTATGCGTTTTAATATCTTTGGTGTTTTCATTGATGATAAAAATTGGTTAAGTGTAAAAATGCATGGGGTTTTAAGTATCAACTAGCTGAAAATTTTATGCTGATATAAAAAGTTTTCGAGACCAGAAAACTAATAATTTTTATCTTGAGAACTTAATTTAGTTAGTTTCTGATATATGTCATCTTAAATTTCCTGTTCCATATCTTTTTTTTCTTTATTTTGTAATTAACCACCAACCTTTCCTAGAAAATTTAGAAGAGCACAAACTTTTAGGTTATTCCTGGAGTATAATTATTTTCTTAATTCCAAAAGGAATATATCTAAAGTAATTAGGTGAAGACTGAAGAGTCCATCTCTCGTTAACTAGGGTTAACTTGAATTGAACCGATGCAAAATAATTTAAAAGAATATTTTCAAACTTACTCTTGCACAGATGCACCAAACCTAACTTTCTTTATAACTAGGGCCGGTCCGCCCTACGGGCGGGAAGTTTTAATAAAAAATTGAGTTATGGTAATTTTATAAAACATTTATAATTATTATAGATTGAATACGATATCGCAGTTAAGCAGATCATAAAAAGAATTTGAAGGTCATATTTTTCGTTTTAATAAATATTTTTTGTTTGAATAAAAATGAAAATAACCTTCATTATTCTATTTTTAGAGAATACAAAATTAGCAAAAGATAATTCAGAAAATGTAATAATATATATATAATTATCATTTATATTCTTAGTATTTATATTTTCAATTTAGAATAATAAAATTTTAAATTTTAAATTATAATACTATTTTTAAGTATATTTAACTTTTAAAACACTTTTACACAAATAATTTATTTCATGATGATAAATTAGTCTATTTCCAAGCGAAATCATTTAAAATTTAATTTAACTTGATTAAATAATTAAATATTATTTTTAAACTTCTATATATAATTTAATAATATCATTATTATAATAAATATTTTGTGATTTAAGTGAAAAATGATGTTTTGAATATATTTGTTTCAGATCATAATTATATGTGGAATGAAATATTAATGAAACTTTAGTGTTTTACTTGTATGTTCTATAACTTCCTATAGCTTTTACTTGTTAGGAATTATTCTCATGATATTTTTAAATATTGTTTTAAATTAGTATTTTATAAATTAATGAAATAGTATATTACTATAGCAAATATTTACTTGAGTTACTTTCCCTTTCATATCAAATAATTTATTGGAGGAAGTTAGAGTAAAGCAAAAGATAACTAAAAAATAAAGAACTAAAATAATATTTAGTTATTCTCAGTTGAAAGTGATTTTATTATATAATCACCATTGTTTTTTATTGGTATTTAAAATTATAGGTTTATCTAACTAACAAGAAAATTTTCATTTTTAATCATGTAATTTTTTTTACATTTGTCAATACAGGCTTTGTCCCTACTATAATAATAAATATAATAAAATTATTCAGTATTACAGTTGAGATTCAACACATAATTGTTTTTTCTCTATAAATTTGTTTCTGAATACATTTTACTCATTTTCTGTTTTAAATTATTCAAAAAGTAAACTCTAACTATCATTTTTTTCAACTTGATAACTTACCCCATTTCTATTTAAAGATTTACGTATTAATTTTTATAAATTATCAAATAAATCATATTATCCAAAATAATAAATAATTCTTAAACAAATATTATCGTTTAGTTTTTGAGGTAAAAATAGCGATTATTATTATTTTTATTTTCTTTTGTAACATAAGTGTTTTACATTGGTTATATCTATATATAGTTGTGGTTATGGACTTAACGATTTATAACAAAATTAACTACTAACCAAATTAAACTATGGTTAGGATTAAGAAATAGCGGAGAAGAGTATAATAACTTGGAAATGACTTAACAATTCTAGAAATTTGGTTGGAGGATCCAAATCTAGGAATAGACATGAAGACTTGAACATCTGTTTTGAGGATCCAAGAAAATTATAAGAGATAAGCACGTACAATAACATCATTTATAGTTGCACATGTGAGCAACGAAAAACAAACAGTATCCAATAGTAAATTTGTGTATGAGTAGAGAAATAATCCTTTCAAGAGACCAACAAAAAAAACTTTGACTCATCATCTGATGACTACTTTGGTAGTAGAGAAATAATCCTTTCAAGAAACCAACAAAAAGAAGAACTTTGACTCATCATCTGATGACTACTTTGGTTGATGAGTTCAGGTTCCTCAGATTTAGGAAACATAAAAGTTCTATGCTTCATGCTTCATCTTGCCATATCTTTTGAATGAACTTTCTCTCAAGGCATCATCTTGCCATATCTTTTGAATGAACTTTCTCTCAATGCATCATCTTCCTTTGTCCTCAAAGAGTCCCTCAGGAAGGTACTTTTGCTTCATCTAAAAGAACTGCAAGTAAACTAAACTAAACATCAGCACTTAATGACACAAAGCCCAAATAAAATGTACACCAAGCGAATAAGGATTATTTTAAAATTAGCTACCACTATATACAAACTTGGTTATGTATTGTCCCGATAGTATGCCCTCAAGTCTTTTAGACTGCAGTCTCACGCGCCGGCCAAAGCAGAATGTAATGAGAAGTTTCTGTCTCAGCCGCTTTGCTCCATTGCTCAAACAGAACCACCGAATCGGAGTCGATGACCGAAAGAGGACCGTAATCTTTCTCCAGCAGCTCAAAGGATGTAAACCTTTGAATTTGCTTTCATCGTAAGATACTTTTGAAAAAACATAAAAAAAATAAATCAAACGTACAAACATGAAAAATCAATATCATTAGTGCTTAACTCGGAATCGATATCAATCTATTATTATAAAGGTGACAAACCTTTAAAAGCGTCAGTCTCTAGGGGTGCTATTTTATATAAATTAATAAAAACTATTTTGTATAAATTTATTTTAATTTTATGAAACATTTTTTTAAAATGTAAATTGAAAATGATATTATAAACAAACAAAAATGAATATAATTCAGAGATCATGTTACTATTATTAATAAATATTTTTGGATGTTGTTCAAAAAAAATATTTTTGGATTGAACTAAAATGACATTAACCTTCATTATTCTATCAAAGAACAATCTAATAGAAAATGATTAGTTATGCCTTTCATGTGAATATAATCATGCAATGCAATGATCATGCAAGATAAATATGGTACGTAAAACCTTATACATATTATCTAAGCATAATAATCGTGTCGTTAGTGTGAGTAGCTTCGTCTGTGTCTGTTTTAATTAAAATGTGATAGTTTTCTGCCACATTTGATTATTTATAAGAGTTTGTTATTGCTCTGGTTTCTCATTAACGTTTTCCACTTGTAACAATTGTAGAGCTCATAATCATCTATATCTATATCTATTTTTAACTCTGCTTTTGCAATATCAAATCCCTAATGCCATATTGTTTCTATCTCTCAAAACTTGCTATCACACCGCCTAGGCGCCTACAACCTCCATCGTTATCTTTCTATCTCTCCAACGACATCTGAAGAATTTCTGATTAGCCATACTTAGCTTAGGACTTCTCGACATGTTTCTCAAGTCTGTTACCCTTCATTTCAAATAATCTTTTATAAGCATCTTCACCATTTTCATACCAACCTTTCAGACTATCCTTTTTTTATCTGTGTATCTATTTCTATCGCCTTGATCTTGGGAACTCTTCACCGGAAGCTTGCTTACTCATTATCCATCCTATTTCTGGACATCCAACCCTACAATACTGTCAAAATAATTTATAAGGATGTACGATACAGAAGAAAGAAACACACAACACTACTGATTTATAAGTAAGAAGCAACAGAGAGAAGACTTAATATTCAAACTTATATCCGTTAAGATCTCATGAGATTAAAGTTTCATACCTTGGTATACAAAGGCTGATACAGCTTCTGATATTTAGCTTCTAGTTCTGTCTTCTCCTGCTCTCCTTGAAAAATCTTGCTTCAATTTCATCAGGTTGATTCTGCAATGCAAAACGAAAAAGGGATAAGATCATATTTTCACCACCAAATATCTTTAAAGATTATATCCAGAACCCGCAAGGCATGCAACGATTAGTGAAGGACACTACTAAAAAGAACAGTCCCTAACAGCTATGGATAGGAAACAGGAAACATAAAGTAAATATTGATCCAAGGTTTTAGAACCCTATTACTTGGCCAACATCTCCTTAGAATCATGGCACCAATCCGAATTCGGTTTTGAATCAAAATATATATAAATAGCTATTATTATCAAAGAAGCTTAATATTAAGATCAATGGGAATGAAACACCGTACCACAACACCAAAATTATGTTGCAGACAGAAGAAGGGATATCAAAGAGGAGGCTGATTCAATTTCAAGAATATAGGAGATGTTAAACAAAATATATAAAAGTGGAGGCTGATTCAAATTAAGGGTGTGTAAATAAATTCAAATTAGTTATTTGAGCAAAATAAACGTTGTACTTTACCAGTTTATCATCTGAACCGCCATGTTTTGGTTACGTATTGATTTTGCCTTTTCAGTATATGCCTCCGTGTCAACAGAGTAACCGAGTAGTCAGTCGTCTTAAACCGCCGATCAATTATCTCAAAGTGAAGTAAGAGTTAACATCCTCATCTCAACTCCATCTCCTCACATAGACACATAATGCTCCTCTATCTAAACACATAAACATCAGAAAATTATCTTTTTCGCATCAAAAACACATAGATAAACAGCAGAAATTATTAGGGGTGGGCAAAAAACCCGAACCGAACCGAACCAACCGAAGTTAAACCGAACTAAACCAAACCGTGCTCTTTACATAATCCAATTGGTTCATGTTTTACTCAACCCGAATGGTTTGGTTTGGTTTAGGTTTAAACCGAACCAAACCGAACCAAACCGATAATTATCATATTGTAAATTTTAATTAAAGTTAATTTTCCATATTTAACTTCCATATATTTTTAAAAAAATTCCAAATATGATTCAAATAATACTATTATATATATTATCTAATCCTAATACCTATAGATCGTACAAAAAAACCTAAAAACTATAAGCATCTAAGACTCTAAGTAGCCGTCTGTCTCGTTCATCTTCTCCAATAGTAAATAATCTCACGTAAATTAACTGAATGCTCTTTGATTCTTTCTATTTAATTAACAATTTCTATGTTTTCTGTGTAGATGAATAACAAAAACAAGGCCAGCGGTAAAAGAAAGGAATCTGATTCTCCACCAGTACCGCCAAAGCCAAAAAGAAAACTACCAGCAAGATCACCGGCGTGGGAAGTTTTTACTAAACATGAAGATGATGAATCAAAGTGCTCATGCAATTACTGTGGTAAGATCTATTCATGTCCATCCACAGGTGGAACTAGCACTTTGATGTCACACATGAAGAAGTGCAAAGATTATTTAGATTCGATGGAATCTGATTCTCAACAACACTTTTCTAGTGGTGGAAATAATGTTCATGGTGGTAAAAGTGTTGGTATGACTAAACCTTTTGATCATGTCGTGTGCAAGAAAGCAACAGTGAAAATGATTATCATGGATGAGTTGCCATTTTCTTTTGTTGAGAATGAAGGGTTCAGACAGTTTTGTGAGACTGTTATTCCTTGGTTTACTATTCCATCACGAAGAACGATTACAAGGGAGGTTGTTGGTATGTATAATGCTGAGAAAACTGCATTGAGGACTACTTTAAGCCTCAATAAGCAAGCAATTTCTTTTACCACCGACATATGGACTGCTATTACAACTTTGAGTTATATGGTTATAACTGCTCATTTCATTGATATGGATTGGCAACTGCATAGAAGGATTATTAGTTTTAGTCCTATTCCTGATCATAAAGGAGAGACCATTGCAAATCAATTTAAAAGATCTTTGGATGATTGGGGTATTGGGAAAGTGTTTTCTATCACACTTGATAATGCAAGCAGCAATGATAAAGCAATCGGCATTTTGAAAGATGGGCTGCTCCAAAAGAACAATGATGCTTTGATGATGAATGGTGAATTTATGCACATACGCTGTTGTGCACACATACTGAATCTGATTGCCAATGAAGGGTTGAATGATATCAGTAAGAGCATAATAAGTGTTCGTAATGCTGTCAAATATGTGAGGTCTTCTACTTCAAGACTAGAATCTTTTAAGCGTTGGGTGGATGTTGAGAAGATAACAAGAGGAAGTGAGGTATTGGATTGTGTTACTAGGTGGAACTCAACTTACTTGATGCTGAGAAGGGCACTTAAATATCAAACTGCATTTGAAAAGATGGCTGATATGGATAAGCCGTATGATGCATGGTTCAAAGAACTTGATTCTAATGGGAAGGTCATGAAAGGACCTCCAACAACTGTTGATTGGGACAAAGCGCGGCATATGGTAAAGTTCTTGAAGTCTTTCTATGACTCAACTTTAGCCTTCTCTTCTTCTATAAAAATAACTTCAAATGGTTGCTATAATGAGATATGCAAAATTCAGTCAAGTGTGGATAAAATGTCTTATAATCAAGACGTTGATTTAAGAGAGATGGCTTCTGCAATGACAGCTAAGTTTGCTAAATATTGGGAAGGTACTGAGAAGATCAATAAGCTATTAATAGTGGCTGGTATACTTGATCCTCGTCGCAAAATGGTTTTCACGGAGTACAGCTTTGAACTTATCTATGGAAGAGGTAATACAAAGTGCAAAGAAATGTCTAAGTTGGTGATGGATCTTTTGGGGAGAATATTCAAGGTATATAGTGACCGGTACAACACTTTAAATCTACAAGATTCTGCTGCTCGTGATGGTGAGAATGTAACCGAGCCAAGCCAAGAAAGTAAGGATATGGAAGATGACAACTTTGATGATCCCTTTTCAAAGTTTATGGTTGCTAAAAGAACAACTTCAGAAGTTGTAAACGAGCTGGACAAGTATCTTAAAGACGAGCTGTATGAAACAGTTGAAAACGACTTGGGGCTTCCATTTAATCTTTTAGAGTGGTGGAAGACAAACAGCTCAAAATACCCAATTATGTCTCTAATGGCCAGAGAAGTTCTTGCTATACCAGTATCTTCTGTTGCATCTGAATGTGCTTTTAGCACTGGAAGTCGTATTTTAGACCAGTATCGAAGTTGTTTGACTCCTGAGATGGTTGAAGCGTTGGTTTTGACCCAAGACTGGTTACGTGCATCACTTCGTTCAGAAGCAATAAAGACTCTTGAAAATCTAGAAGCAGAAAACCAATTCATGGATTCAGGTATTTTAGTTTTTTCTTTTAAGAATCCTAATTGAGTAATGTCTCACAATCTCCCGCATAAGAACTAATATTTTTCTTTTTTAATTTGTTAGAGTTTCATCTTCAATCTCCGAATGAAAGTGAGCTTCACCCGTCTCTGTAAGCGTACAACGGTAAGCTTTGCTAAGGTTATATTAGTTTTATATAATGATATGCTGGCTCTTTAGTCTATATAAGAGATGGTTATTGGTTTGAACGATTAATATCTTTAAGTTATTGTCTTGTTGCAGATTATTCTTGGTGGCATTCTTCTTTCTCTTTACAGTTAAATTGGTTTTTTTTTATGCTTGGCTTTATAATTTAATTAAGATTTATTTTCAGTTGGACCATATTTGGTATTTTTAGTTTTTGGATACATTTTTTTTGATTTTTAGTAATGGATTTTTTTACCTAACAAAGTTTATATTTCCATTCTTTTTATAAGTTAATTATTTTAATTAAACTGATGCTATCATATTTTATAATCAATCCGAACTACACCGAACCAAAGTACATCAAAACCAAACCGAACTAAATCTAAAACCAAACCGAACTAAACCGAACCAAATCAAACCCAAACCGAATCCAAACCGAAGTCACTTTGGTTTTAATTGGGCTGAGTTTTATAAAACCCAAATTAACCAAACCAAACCGAACCCAAACCGAATCCGAAACTAAACCGAAATGCCCACCCCTAGAAATTATATTTTTGGCATCAAAAATAAATATGGATACAAACACTAAATTTCTCTCAAACAGAGCTACAAATCAATGTTGCGCTTGTGGCTAAACCCAAACAATCCAAGACCTAAATTTACTATGTTAAATAGACAAA
Organism: Hirschfeldia incana; assembly: GCA_026261945.1. Taxonomy (NCBI): domain Eukaryota; kingdom Viridiplantae; phylum Streptophyta; class Magnoliopsida; order Brassicales; family Brassicaceae; genus Hirschfeldia; species Hirschfeldia incana. The sequence continues at coordinate 1,400,023 of JABCMI010000078.1, read as the reverse complement.
ACAATAAGACTTACAGACAATCGAGCAATTTTCAGAACATCAAGGGTACAATTTCATTTCATAGACGAACTAAAATAGAGCTACAAATCATAAGAAGAAAGAGAGTGACCATAATGAGCGAGATCTCGAGAGGAGCAATGGGAGGTATGGAATCGGATATCTCTGCGACTCCTTCATCATTACGGCTGATTCGAACCGATGAGGACTCCGTTCATCGCAGCTTCTTCTGTCGCAGCTCGAGAAGCCATTAAAGATGAAGGATTGATGAGTTAGCCATTCACAGAATAAATTAACCTTGGTGTTATCACAGAGTGAGAGGATGATGTTCAAGGAAAATGGGTTACCTTTTATAGGTGCAGAGAGACCTACTTTCAATCTCACTCTCCTTACCTGAATTAGTGACGTGGCAGAGCAGGAGAGAAGCAAACATTTCTTTATAATATAAGATGTTTAAACAACTATAAATAAGGTATTACTTTTTGGTCACTATATGAGTAAATGGGTTAAAGATTTTGTACCAAGTTTTTTTTTTATCTTGGTCATATTAATAAGAAATAAACTTTAAAAATCTTCGTTAGGGTACTCTTTGTGTCTTGTCCATATTTTTCTATGGAGCAAAACCATAGTAGGTTGTTACAAACATGAATTCTTTTTGCCATGGTTGGGTATCTACCATTCCCAAAACATAAGTTAATAAAGTGGCAGAGTGACAAATTCAAAAAGGGTCAATGCTCGCCATTACCACCACAAACTAGTACCAAACACAACACATGGTTTGCTTATATGCACATCCCCAGGAAAGATTTGGCCTCGACCTCAAAAATTTAATTAACATCAAATCAGTGAAAAAATATGTTATCAATCATCTTACTAAATGTCTCCAAAATCTAAGAGACACCCGTAAAAACAGTACTTTTTACTATGCATCTTTAATGGTAGGGGTTGTGAAGTTCTTGCAATGTCCCTTTTTGAATATTTTTGTTATAAACTTTAGGTTTTGCATAGGCCATGAATTTGTTTTTAACTAAGACAAACCAAATTTTAATTTAGGAAAAAATGAGATGATAACGAAGTAGTTAAACTTTGAAAATTGAATGAATTATTTTGTGTATAACATATAATCTGTAAATTAAATATAAATAACATATTTTTATATAGACTTCGGGAAAAAATTTGATATAAATATTTCGACCCATGATGTTTAATGAAATAGATAACAAATAAATCGAAAATCACAACTTTATTTTTGTGATCTTAACACAGATTTTGAAGGCTATCGTTATTGTGCATAAAATATTTTGGAAAAGAAGCTAAGGTTATAGATGGCTTTCGGAAAGTAATAAGTGCAGAAGAGTTACTATGATATATGTTTTTTTTTTGATAATCCAGGTATTCAGACATCTCACTTATTTCGACTATCCCATCGCGTCTAACCAGAACTGGCGAGGAATGTCCTGGAGGCCAAACGAAAACAATGTTAAATCTGCTGTGGCCGGAATTCGAACTCATGATCGCGAGCACCTCAGCCGAGGATCCCTTACTACCGAGGCCCGGTTGTTACTATGATAGTTGTTTAGTAAATGAGTAACTGATAAAAATTTTAAGTTTCAGCATTTAATAATCTTCCGTTATCAGTTTTGAATTCTTTTTAACTTTTTTCTACTGATGAATTGTTATAGCCACGTCTTCACGTGACGAGTTTATTCCTCAACTGAAGCTTATATGTTTCAGATTAGAATCAGAAGAGTGAGATGATGAGAAGAAGGGACTTGAAACTTACAAGAAGATTCTCTGCTAATAGAAGTTATGTTATGGATTGAAATCGACGGTGGTTGGAGAAGAATGGATGAGAAGGGAGACTCCAAGATACCAGAAACTCTCAAGCTACTTACCGCTCAAATTTTGATTAATAGGTCAGATGCATAGCCTTTTAACCATTCAAAGATGCATATAACAAAACTTTGTTCAATAATTTATTCTTCTCCGTAAACAATAATAGAGCTGAAAACATTTTATGCTTCACAAATTCTTAAACATCAAGTTGACCCTTAATTTACTATTTAAAAAGTTACTAGAGCTGGACCCGTCCGACCGGACGGGTATTTATTTTCATTTTTATATAAATAAATATTATTTAAATGTTTATCAGTTTATTTTATTTAAATATTTACATATTTCTAAATTTGTATAAACACAACAGTCCAATAGTTTATGTGCTGTAAAAATAGTATCCCGTGCTTGTTATTAAACTTTTGAAAATTTAATATGACCTATTGATAGTTTGAGTAATATATCTTGTACCATAAAATTGTTTACCAAATGTAAAAAAATTAAATATTTTGATCAAATATGAATAATAAGGTAAGATTTAGATACGTTAGAAAAAATATATTTGGTTATAAGCATTAAAAATTGATTTACAAATAATTCAAATATATTTAAATTTCCGTATTATTTTTTTTGTTGAAATAAATAATAGAAACCGAAATGGTTAAACATATACTTTAAAAATTCTTGAAAATATATATTCTTAGGTGAGATTTAATTATATTAAAATAATATTGAGTTACAAATATTTCATCTTGTTCTATAAGTAGTTTAAAATATTTAAAATCTTAGCATATATATAGATTTTATTATTCAAAATAATTAATGGTAAGTTAAACATATATTTTGAGAATATTCAAAATATTGTTTAATGTCGAATTTAAACTTGAATTTCGTTCAAAATAACTAATCGTAACATTATCCAATTTTAATATTGTTAAAATAAATTTTAAATATGAATATTCATAAAAATCAGATAATTTATTTTAGGAAATATATTAAATACGAAATTAAGTTAAATTGATTTAGGAAACTGTTTAATAAATAGAAAAAACAATAATTCCTTAAATATAGATTCATTTAATGGTTCATTTAATTACTTCAGTGGCATGCTATTGTAAATAAAACTGAAAACTAAGGGGTAATTTATATATGTACTTCAATTTTAATAATAGAGATTTAATATAAAAATCTAATAGCTTAGAATATACATATGCATGTTTGGATATGCATGAGGACATTTCAATTTGGTAAAAATATTTAAGAAAAAACAAAACAAGTTAAAATATGTTCATATATTAATTATTTGTATACTATCTCATTTATGATCAACCAAGTATGTTGCCAGAAAAAAAGATCAACAAAGTATTACACACTCATATATATATATATATATATATATATATATATATATATATATATATATATATATATATATATATATATATATATATATATATATATATATATATATATATATATGTATATACTAGGGGTTTGTCGGCGCTACGCGCCGGTTTTGCTAATATTATTATGATTTGACTATGATTTTATAATTTTAGAGCATTTCTCAACAGTATTTTAGATTACAAAATATGTATATGATCTTATGAAATTTATTAATTTGATTGTAGTCTTTGCAAAGTTACTACGAAAGAAATTTAAGTCCAAATATATGCATGACAGTTTGAAAGTGTAATAGCTGAATTGTTTATTATTAGATTGAAACTTATTAATTTAAATTATGATTTAGATAATTTATAAATATAGACTTCATCTTAAATGATTATATTAAATTAGAGTTTATAATGTTGTGAAAATATTATTTTTCATATTATATATATATATATATATATAAGATGAACTTTTTTGTCACGTTTTATACTATCAGCTTTGTATTTGTTTGGTTTAACTCTGGTTACTCTTCAGTTATCGGCTAAAATGAAACCGAACCAAAAACCCAAAATAAATGAAATCGATCTTGTTTTTGGCTAGATCCATAACTGAACCGATATTCTTATTTCTGATCGGCGGTTCGAGTTCGAGATTTATGCCAAGACCTAGTTTTGTATATTGTGGTGACGGAAAGGTGTTATAATAGTTTGATGCTTTGAACTTTTCTAGGTTGATTTCAAGGAATTATTTTTTGTGAGCTGTGCTATGATGATAATTTCAAATAATCATAGGTGTTATATTAACCGCTAGTTTCTTCTCGCTCTGGATTTATCAAAATTAAGAAGTTGTGACTATATCAATTTAACCAATTAGATATATATTGATCGTAAATACACATTCGAAGTTGGTACAGTGTATTTTTAATCATTAATCTTAGTATTAAGAATTTAAATTTTTTGATATTTATTGTTGTTGAGTAATTTTTTTTGGATGATGTAATTATGTAGCCATCTTTATTTGTTAAGAACATCATTTAATGATTTTATTGTGTTATATCATAATATGTGATAGGTTTATATATTTTGTGTTTGTGTTTTTCAATAATATGTTTTGTATATAATATTAAAGCCTCTAATGTAAAGCATATTAAATTTCAATAACTTTGCATTTGTCGTTTTAAGATTAACAATTTGTCATTATTAATTGTATTTTATTTTTATTTGAATTATTTGAACATTATTCTTTGAGATGTTTTGTGTTCTCTCTCCATATTTGACATTAAGCCGTCACTATCTACGTATTTTGTTTACCTTTTCCTTGTGCTTTGCTTCTCACCTGTGAGGGACTAAACTCACCTCCTGGTTTTTAGGTCAGGTTAAGATTAGGGAAGATAAAGTGGGCTGAATACCGTTAGAACTTGAAGAATGAATACGTATTTATTGATGATTTTGATAAAAGAATGTTACAAGAGATGTTTGTTTATGAAGATTACAAAGATACTACGAAATGTGAAGAACTTGTATGAAATTAGGGTTTTTATGAATGAATCCCCTTCTTTTTGATCTTCTGCCTCTTTAAATAGCCTCAGGTTCCGTTTTGACCGGCGCTAACAGGTTTCCGAGATATCCGCCGTAAGTTGTGGGATTTGCAACAGCTTTCCTTTGACTGGGACCTGCGCCTCTTCCTTTGTCTCGCGAGCTGCCTCTTTTTCCTGATCTCTTTGGTAAATACTTTCAGCTCACAGCTTCCGGCTTCGACTTAGCTTCATTTACAGTTTTAAAACCATGGTGGGCCTATCACGGCCCATTATCAGTTTTTATTATTTAACTGATATTATTGTCAGCTAGGGTGTCATATTTGGGCCCAACAGTTGCCCCCAGCTTCGAAAGAAGATTTCTTATCTCAGAAGCTAGACCTAGCCGCTGGACCTCAATCTTTTTTTCTGAAAGATATGTTGGCCAACGAGATCAAGAATGCTGAAGAGGAGTGTAATCGTCTAATGGCTCTGATGCCAGAAGCGACTGCTGCGTACGAAAGGGCGGAAGTCTCTGACTTCTCTGTTAGCAAACTCCTTGTTCTTCAGCTCTCAGAGAGCTCAGGTACTTTCGAGATCAAAATGTTTACTCCGTCCTTTTCTGGAGAGTATGGTTCTAACTTAGGTTTGGTGGATCCTAATTCAGCTCCAGTCGAGACGACCTTGGGAGGTAACGACAAGGAGACGGATGAAGGAGCCTCTGCCAAGGAGAATGAACCAGTCGAGGGGAATAAGGATGTCGAGAAGGGTTCCAGAGCTAAGGAAGGTTAAGAGCTGGGGCTCTTCTGAATCATCTTGTTGTGTTTTTTAAGACTTCTGTCGAATAGGCTTTTATTTCGTTTGCTCTTAAGATTTATGGCTTGAGGAAGCCTTTAATCCCTTATTTGTATTACGATCTTTTGAACCTTTATTGGCCTGGGGATGTTTTTAAACCTTTGCTTATGTTTCAGTCTTTGCTAGATTTTTATTCTAAGTCACTCGACTTATCTTAATCATTTTTTGGATGAGGTCGAACTTGTCAAGTAAGAGTTCTGAAGGGACACACATCATGATCATTAGGTATGACGTCTAATGACATGTCGGAATCTGGTCTCGAGGATTTCGAGTGTATTCGGTTACGAGGGTCCTTAAAAGGAGTTCCTGATATATTGAGATTAGCTCAAGGTTTTTACGAACCTGAGTTTACTCTGAAGGTTTTTTTTTGGAACCCGAGTTTACTCTGAAGGTTCTTCTTTTTTTTTTAAAGAAATGGGTTCATGGGAACCTGAATTTGTTTAGAGGATTTTAAGACCTATTGAAATTTGTTAAGGACTTTAAGACCTTTATAGTCATTAAGGATTTTAAAACCTTAGATTTAGGACTGACATGAATTTGTTTGAAGGATTTTAAGACCTTCGAGGTTACTAAGGATTTTAAGACCTTAGGTTTAGGAGTGACCTAAATTTGTTGGAAGGATTTTAAGACCTTCGAGGTTACTAAGGATTTCAAGACCTTAGGTTTAGATTTGTGAAAAGGTGAATTTGATTGAAGGATTTTAAGACCTTGATGGTTTCTAAGGATTTTGAGACCTTAGGTTTGTCGAAATTTGATTTTGTTTGGAGGATTTTAAGACCTCAACGGTTTCTAAGGATTTTAAGACCTTGATAGTTCATAAGGATTTTAAGACTTTAGGCTCAGGTTCTCGGGGACCTGAATGTGTTTGATGGGTTTTAAGACCTTTGAGGTTGTTAAGGATTTTAAGACCTTAGATTCAGGTTTTTGAGGACCTGAATACGTTTGAAGGATTTTAGGACCTTTGAGGCTGTTAAGGGTTTTAAGACCTTAGGTTCAGGTTTTTAGAGACCTGAATACGTTTGAAGGATTTTATGACCTTTGAGGCTGTTAAGGGTTTTAAGACCTTAGGTTCAGGTTCTTGGAGACCTGAGCACGTTTGAAGTTGTTAATGAGCTTAGGTCCCGATTTATGGGGATTTGAATTTTCGTCTAGGATTTTAAGACCTCTGGTGTCAATGAAAAAACTTGAAATAATCCTTAGTGTTCGATTTGATTTTGTTGGACCTTAGTTTCAGGTTCGTGGAGACCTGAATTTATTCAAAGGATTTTAAGACCTTAGGTCCAAGTTCGTGGAGACCTGAATATATTCAAAGGATTTTAAGACCTTTGATGTTTGAATTTTCGAGATGTTGAGGGCAGTTGTTTCATTGATAACTTTTTATAGAATACATAGTATTGAAATAGTCATACAATTGCTGTTTGGGCTATGTGTTTTTTGATCAAACATATGCCCCCTTTGACTTAAGTGAAAGGAATGTTGAAATGAGATTGGGGCTATACTCATACCGGAGATGCCTACGTACCCAGTCAAAGGGTCAAGCCTAACGTAGTTCAAGGATTTTAGGTACCTAATGATAGTATCTCTTGAGATTCGTGGCGTTCCACGATCGGATTTCAGGTACCCCGGTTCGTACTTTCAGGAGTTTGTAGACGCTATGTCGTATTATGTGGATGATCCGGTAAGGACCCTCACAATTGGTTCCTAACCTCCCAGCATCAGGCTCCTTGGTTCCTTCGAAGACTTTTCTAAGTACTAGGTCACCTACAGCAAATTGTCGGGCACTGACTTTGGAGTTGTAATGTCGGGCCATTGCTTGCTAATAGTTTTGAATGCGAAGCAAGGCTCGGTCTCGTCTTTCCTCGATGATATCAAGACTGCCTGTCAAGAGCTGGTTATTAGCTTCATGATCAGATGTACAGAGTTCCCGGCGGAAGCTACTGACGCTGGTTTCGGCTGGGACGACAGCTTCCATCCCATAAGCTAAGGAGAAAGGGGTTTCCTCTGTAGCCTTTCGTGGGGTGGTTCGGCATGCCCATAGTACTTCAAGTAATTTTTCGGCCCAGAGTTCCTTATGGGTTCCGAGGCGTTTCTTGAGGTTTGCTAATATTGACTTATTAGCAGCCTCCGCCTGGATGTTTCCTTGAGGGCGTCGAGGTGTTGAAAATGTGAGACGGATGTTCCATTTGTCACAAAATGCTTTGAATTCGTGAGATATGAATTGTCCTTCATTATTGGTACGATTTCGTATGGGACGCCATGCCTGCACACGATGTCTTTCCATACGAATCGTTCGACTCTGAATCTGGTTACTTGTTGGAAAGCTTCAGCCTCAATTCACTTTGTGAAATAGTCTGTTAGGACTAGAAGGAAGCGTAGCTTCTTCTTTCCTCTTTCTGACGCTACTAGTGGTCCTACGATATCCATGGACCACCTCATAAATGGGTAAGGAGCGGATATATTGGATAGTTTTTCTGCAGGTTGATGTATGATCGGTGCATGCCTCTGGCACTTGTCACATGAGGAGGAGTAAACCTCACAGTTAGCGATAATTGTGGGCCAGAAATAGCCTTTTCTTTTAATTCGAATAGCTAAGGCTCTGCCACCGGCGTGGTTTCCACAGGAACCGTCATGCATTTCCTTCATAAGTTTCATAGTAATGAGGCCACGGATATATTTTAGGTATGGTCCGAAAACGCTTCGTTTGTGGAGGACTGAGTTGATTATGCAATATCTTGCGCTTAATGCTTTGAGTTTTCGAGCCTCCCATTTATTGGGTGGAGTTGTTCCCTCTAGAATGTATTGCATGATCGGTATTCTCCAGTCCTCTCTCCCTGTGATTTTGTTATGAAGAGACGAGGGAGGTTCCTGTTCGGGACCTGGTGTCGTGGTGCCCCCGGAGATATTCGTGGGATTAGGCTCCAAAGGGTCTAAATTATGAGGAATATCTCCAAATTCCTCGTTGTCTTCTGGGGTCTGGGTAGTGCCCCCAGATGAGTTTTCAAGAGCGGAACGACTTCTAGTTTTGACTCTATAGACAAGTGAATCCGAGGTCTGGATGGTGCTCCCAGAGGTATTCGCGGAATTAGGCTACAGGGAGTCTAAATTTCGGGGATTACCTTCATTTTTGTCGTCGTTCTTTGGGTTTTGGGTCGCGTTCCCGGAGATATGCTTTTTAAAGCTGCATATTCTTGTTTTCGGGAACCAGAATGTTGTGAGAACTTGGGTAGCCACCGTCACTTGGTAGTTATCTTATGTCTCTGCTTTTGGTTTGCTATGTATCTCAGCTTTAGTAGCTAAGTCGATACTTGGCTTTTCGATTCCATTTACAGGTATAATCCGTTTTACGAGGAGGTCGGACGTGGAGGCTAAAGCGGCCAATGCATCTGCTGATGAATTCTCTCCTCGTGGGATCCTTGTCAGCTCAAACTTATCGAATAGCTTAGTGAGGCTCTGGACGACTTCGAGATATGCCCCCATTCTTTCGTCACTTCGTATTTTCCGTGAAACTGGCTAGCTACTAGCTGCGAATCGCTGTAAGTGTTTAGCTCTCGAATTCTAAGGCTTAGAGCTAGTTTTAAGCCAGCGATTAGTGCTTCATACTCGGTTTCGTTGTTGGAAGCGCTAAATCCGAGCCTATAGGATTGTTCGATGGTCTCTCCAGCTGAGGAGGTTAGTCTTAGGCCGACGCCGTAACCTTGCCTTGATGAGGCCCCGGCGACGTATAGACTCCACTTTGGAGCCTCCGTTTCCAGATCTAGGTGCTCGGATGCTAGCTCGATAATGAAATCGGCGAGGACCTGAGCTTTTGCAGCTTCTCGGTGTCTATATTCGATGTCATATTCGTTGAGTTCTATGGCCCATTTAGCTAATCGTCCGGATTGGCTAGGGCGATGCCGAATTTTTCGCAATGGTTGAGAAGTCATTACGACGATCGAATGTGACTGGAAATAAGATCGTAGTTTCCTGACAGCTGTTATGACTGCTAGGGCTAGTTTTTCCATAGTGGAGTACCTCGTTTCGGCGTCTATTAGGCTTTTACTAGTGTAATAGACAGGTCTTTGCTCGTTTTGCTCCTCTCGTACTAACACGCCACTAACTGCGGCAGCTGATACGGCGAGGTATAGATACAGTGGTTCTCCGATTACTGGTTTGGATAGGATCGGAGGTTCGGAAAGGTAGGCTTTCAGTTGTCTGAAGGCTTCCTCACACTTCTCGTCCCATAGGAACTTCTTATTGTTTTTTATAAGTTTATAGAACGGGAGGCACTTATCGGTGGATCTGGATATGAATCGATTTAATGCTGCGATTCGTCCGGTCAATCTTTGTACCTCTCTGGTTGTCTTAGGTGACGGCATTTCTAGAAATGTTGATATATGTTTTGGGTTAGCTTTGATGCCTCTTTCGGTCACGAGGTAACCATTAAATACACGAGAGGGTACTCCGAAAGTACACTTAGCTGGGTTGAGCTTCATGTCGTACTTGTTGAGGATGTCGGAGCATTCCCTTAGGTGGGAGATATTATCTTCTCCAATTGAGGACTTGACTAACATATCATCAATGTAGACCTCCATGGTTTTCCAAGTTGTCCAACGATCATCTTGTTTACTAGTCTCAGATAGGTAGCTCCTGCGTTTTTTCAAACCGAACGGCATGCATGACCTTGTAACAAAAGGTTCCACGTTTGGTTATGAATGCAGTCTTTTCTTGATCTCCAGGATCCATCATGATCTGGTTATAGCCAGAAAAGACATCCATGAAGGACATGAGCTGGTGGCCAGCTGTCGCTTCGACCAATCGGTCGATGTGAGGTAATGGGAAACTGTCCTTAGGGCAAACCTTGTTTAGGTCAGTGAAATCTACACAGATTCTCCATTTCCCATTTTTCTTTTTTACTACCACCGGATTAGCTAGCCTATCGGGGTATTGCACTTCTCGGATGGACCCAGCTTTCGTTAGTCGGTCAACCTCGTCATTAACAGCTTGGGCCTTTTCCAGACCTAGCTTACGACATTTTTGTTTGATCGGTTTGAAAATGGGGTCTACATTGAGCTTATGGGTGGTGACATTCGCGTCTATGCCTTTCATATCGCTGGTGGTCCACGCGAAGGACTCGACATTGCTTTTTAGGAATTCGATGAGCTCCTTCTTAGTTTTGAGAGGTAGCTCAGATTTGATATTTACCTGCTTCTAAGGATTCGAGTCGTCAATGCTAACTTTTTCGGTGAGGTTCTTAGGGGGACCTCGGATATTTTGTTGCATTTCACGACCTTCCTGGCTCTGTAATTGCTATTGGGGGGGGGATTCTTTTATAATTTCGAATCCTCCTAGATAACAGATCCTTGAGATCTTTTGGCTACCGTGCACGGTAGCTATACCGTCAGGTGTCGGGAATTTTACACATTGGTGATAAGTTGAAGCTAATGCTTTCATCTTATGGATCCAGGGTCTTCCAAGGATTGCATGGAATCGAGAAGGTTTGTCAACGACTATGAAATTGGTCATCTTCATGACTCCGCCAGCTATGATTGGGAGTTTAATTGTTCCCAATGAGGTAGCTGTTTCTCCATAGAAACCTATGAGATTGGATTTCTGGACGACAATTTTGTAGTCATCTATTTCCATTCCTTTTAGTGCGTTGTAGAAAATAAGATCGACAGAGCTTTCTGTGTCGACCATGAGCTTAGGTACCTCGTACCCTACTATGTTTAATGTCACGACGAGAGCGTCGTCATGAGGTCTGTCGAGGTCCGACGTCTCACTTTTCCAAAAAGAGATTTTGGTGTTGGACTCTAGGTTGGTCGGCTTAGGCTGAGTGTTGGACACAGGTTTCCGTACGTGACTTTTAATAGAGTTAATGGAGTCCTGACACACGTCGGACCCTCCAAGAATATAATCAACCCTCGAGCTAGGACTCGATTGAGAAGGCGGTTTACTAAGGAGGGCCTCGATTTGTAGGCTTTTTCCTTGTGGAAATTTTCCAAGGATCATATCGACTCTCTTCTTGGAAGCTGAGGGTGGTGAATCTGTTTCCTTTTCGGGTGATCTTTCGCGTTTCGGAGAGGTGTCTCTTGGAGCTCTTTTTTGGTAAGGTTGTGGCTTTTTAAGGTCCACGCCTTTTATTTATCCGGCTGCAAATTTGGCTGCCAGTTGTCGTTGGAGATCCCAACACTCCTCAGTTGAGTGTCCTTTCCGATCGTGATAGGAGCAGTGTTTGCTCTCATCGTAGCCTTTCGATCATGGAGCTTTAGTTGTCGCGGCGGCAGATTTTTCCTCTTTGTCTTCCTCGACTGCATAAGAATGCTCTCCATGGGTCTGACTGTTTCGGAAGTTCCCCTTTTATGAGGTCCTTTCCCATCCGAGGCTTCACCTTTCGGGTGATTCTGGGGTTTCTTGTGGAGTTTATCCAGTGCAGCTGTTTCCTCTTCCAAGGTAACATATCTAGAGGCTTTATGAAGAGCATCATCGATAGTTGAAGAAGGGTTGAGCATCAGCTCTGACCAGAATTCTGATTTATACCAGAGACTTCTTCTAAGGATCTCGATGGCAACTTGATCGCTGGGGTTCGAGAGCTTAGTTTTTACTGCTCTGAATTTCTCAATATAGGCTCTTAACGAGTCTCCCATTCCTTGTCTGACTTTCCAGAGGTCAGCCTCAGATGTCTGCTTTAGGATATGGGTCAAATACTGCTTCATGAAAGCATTGGTTAGTTGATCGAAATTGTGTATCGAATTCGGTTCGAGGCCAGAGAACCATTCGAGGGCTGTTCCGATCAAGTTTTTGGCGAATGTCCTGTAATATCCTGCCTCACATTCTTCTTTTTTGAAATGAGCTTTCATAATAGCTAATCGGAAGGCTCTTAAATAGGCCTTTGGGTTTGAGGTTCCGTCGTATTAAGGGATCCTGATTTTTCGAGTGTCTCTTATGTAAGAGCTGGCAATCCTGTCAGTGAACGGAGTCCCACGGGTTTCCTTAATCAAGCTCTCGATTTCTGGAGCTGAGCTCGTTGCCTTGTGGACTTGAGCATTCAATTTTTGGAGAGCAGCGTGAGTTCGCTCCATGTATCTGCGAATGGCCTCAGGTCCCTCAAAAGGAAGGACAGTTGGATCATTGTCTGGTACGTGACTGGTAGGTTCCTGACAAAACCGAGCTCGATCGTTTTCCCAGGTAGCTGGCATGCTAAGTCGCTCACTAGTCCTCAGGTTTCGAGCAAGGTTAGTATGGAGAGCTGCAGGGTCAGCATCCGTCTCGTCCGGATTTGGGGTTTAAACCCTGGCTTAAAACACCGAAGCTGATGTTCTGCCCCCGGATGGTATGGTAGTTCCTGCTCCGGGCCTAAAAGGAGGTGGCGGCGGAGGCAAGCGAGCTCCCTCACCGGTGATCTGATCGGGCATAGAGCTGGTCGTTGCTACGTTGCTTCCCATAGCGCTGGTGATAGGTGGGAAAAACACGGGAGCTGTCCTAGTGCGAGGCATTTGGAAAGCAGGTCCCTCGAATGGAAGAACAGTTGGGTCATTGTCAGGTACCTGACGGATAGGTTCCTGATGGACCCGAGCTTGATCGTTTTTAGGTAGCTGGTGGGCTAAGTTGCTCACTAGCCCTCAGATTATTTTGACGAGCAAGGTTAGTGGGGAGAGCTGCAGGATCAGCATCTGTCCTTTGATGTTCATCCGGATTCGGGGTTGAGGTTATGGCCTGATAACCTGAAGCTGATGTTCTACCCCCGGACGGGATGCTTACTCCTGCTCCAGACCTAAAAATAGGTGGTGGAGGTGGCAAGCGAGCGCTCTGGCCAGTAACCTGATCAAGCATAGAGCTGGTTGTTGCTACATTACTTCCCATAGCGCTAGGGATAGGTGGGTTAAACGCGGGAGCTGTCCTAACATGAGGCGTCTGGAAACATGTCCCTGTTCTTCCGGACCAGTGCTATCAAGGGAAAAATCTAGACGTCCTCAAGGAAATGAGGGGTCGGTCAACCGATCTCGGAAAGTGACTCCCGGACCCTGACATTGCAGTGGTTGGGTTGTTGCAGTCAGAGATCTAGTTACCTCCTCGAATCGTTGCTGCCAAACAGCTAGCTGTTGCGTTGTATGCTCATTCTCTTGAGATCTGTCTACTAGCTGCAACATCATCCGTCGGATCTCAGAAAGTTGAGCATCCGTTTGATTCTGAGCGGGTTGATGCTGAGGATTATTGAAGGCTGGAAGCCCAGAGTTAGTCCCACTGAAGGATCTTGGGTTAGTTACCCCAGTGGAATTTTGGTTCGGTGAGCTATCGCTCTGGATCGGGGGATAGGAGTTAGATGGATTCATGGTCCGATCAACTGGATTCATCCTTAAGTTTTTAGAGTAAGGGATTCAATTATTTCGTCCCCACAAACGGCGCCAATTGTGAGGGACTAAACTCACCTCCTGGTTTTTAGGTCAGGTTAAGATTAGGGAAGATAAAGTGGGCTGAATCCCGTTAGAACTTGAAGAATGAATACGTTTTTATTGATGATTTTGATAAAAGAATGTTACAAGAGATGTTTGTTTATGAAGATTACAAAGATACTACGAAATGTGAAGAACTTGTATGAAATTAGGGTTTTTATGAATGAATCCCCTTCTTTTTGATCTTCTGCCTCTTTAAATAGCCTCTCCGTTTTGACCGGCGCTAACAGGTTTCCGAGATATCCGCCGTAAGTTGTGTGATTTGCAACAGTTTCCCTTTGACTGGGTCTTGCGCCTCTTCCTTTGTCTCGCGAGCTGCCTCTTTTTCCTGATCTCTTTGGTAAATACTTTCAGCTCACAGCCTCCGGCTTCGACTTAGCTTCATTTACAGTTTTAAACCATGGTGGGCCTATCACGGCCCATTATCAGTTTTTATTATTTAACTGATATTATTGTCAGCTAGGGTGCCATATTTGGGCCCAACATTACCCTCACCAAAAAAATACCCGTCTCTGTGTGTTTGTTCTTCCTCAGAATGTTTGATATTTGTTATAGATTGGGTTTATAAGTTTCATGTTGTCTGGTTGTTACTCACAGATTTATAGGTTGTTTTGGTCAATATTGGCTGCTCCTTTTCTTACTTAGATTTTTGTTGATGTTAGGAAGTGCATCTTCTTAGGTTGGATCAGAGTCTAGTCGTCTTTGATGTTGATTTCTTCTTTGTTAGCTTACCGTCAATAATTTTTGTTCGGTTGGTTTTCAAGATCTGGTTTTTGATCATTAGACTTCTATGCTCTCCTTCATAGTTTGAGGTTGGCTCCATGATTTGCAGATTTCATCACTGCTCGCTTCTCTAGTGGCTCTCGATTTTGTCAAATTTACGACTCCACGTATAGATAATGTTTTTTTTCCGCGTATGCTCTGTAGATTTATAATGTTGTGTTTAGTCTCAAGTTTGGGCTATGGTTTATTGGTGGTTAACTATTATTCTCCCTCATTCTGGTTGTATGGTTACTTCCTCTGTTTTTCTTAGTCTAAGTGTGATAAATTAGACTCTCAGAATTTTTGTCTTTTTACCTAGATTTTTGTGGTTCTCTGCTGGTATTAACGTTTTTTCTATGCTTGTTTAGTTTGTGAGGTGCTTCGTACATCTTAGCTGGTGGTTGCACTTATGGTGCGTTAAATTTTTGTTTTCTTGTTTTGTGGTGATTTTTGTCTTATGTTGAATATTTTTGCTCTAACACGCTTTCTTGGTTCTTTGTATTGGTCATTGATAGTGTTTCTTTGTATTCGAAAGATGCTTTGTCTCAAAGTTTATCTTTCTTCTCTTTTCCGACATCTCCTTAATATTATCAAAATATTCTATGATAAAGTGAGCTAAGTTAATTTTTGTTCTTGATATCGTTTCAGTTCTAAACATTTACTTAGAGTCTTTGGCATTTTTTTTCTCTATGATTATAGAGATTTTATGTTTCGATCATGAGTTGTGTTTCCAGTTTATTTTTCTTAACTTGGTCAATATTAAAATAAATATATAATTTGTAAATAAAATAATAGAAAATAGTTATAACTAATAAAATAGTGAAGTTTTTATGTTATTTTAGTTTTTAAAATAAATTAAAATTATTTTTTATTATTTTATTGAATATTTTATTCATTTTATATTTTGTAATTAATAAAATGGATTATCAAATTTAAAAAGATGATGATTATTGTTAATATGATTGGATATTGCACAACTAGAAAGTGGTGAACCAAATTGTAATAAACTAACAAAAGAAAGATCTTAAATGTAAAAAGATATAAGAATGGGACACATGTCAACAAAGCCTTCTTCCACATGTCCTACGGGCGTATGAGTTTACGCTAAAACTATAACATGATTGATTTACGCATCTAAATCGAAAGTATCATAATGAACTTGGGCTTTGAGGAAGCAATTAAAAACCACAAATCCCAATATAAATAAATATGTTTGGAGATACGGTGGACGTTTAATGTTAAGATTAGGTTATTTTATTCAGAAGAAGACAAAGAGGAGACTGTAAGAAGAATGTTTTCGTAGGTTGAGCCATGGATAAGGAATGAGAGATTCAGAAGAAGACAAAGTGGAGATTGCATGGAGAATTTTTTCAACGGTCAAGCAATGGGAGTCTCGATTTTGGCGATGATTTATGTTTCCGGCGCCTCCATCTCTCACGCTAGTCTTGAGCTGTCTCATTAGCCGTTTAATTTACTGGGCTTCTTCTGGGTTTGGAACATTGGACCTCATTTATATTATTTTTGTTACATGCATCATCTTACTATACAATATTTATGTTAACATAAAAACAACATGTAGTTACAATATTTATATTATACATAAAAATATCATGTAGTTTTCAGATTAAAGAGATAAAAAACACAGGTGGTTAAATTTCAATAGTGAAAAAGTGTTGCAAACCCCCTCCCCCCCCCCTCCAGTGTGGTAGAAGAAAAGATAAAAGTCTTCTTTATATAGATAGATTTGAATTATTTGAACATTAATTTTTAAGATGTTTTGTGTTCTCACTCCATATTTTGACATTAAGCTGTCACCATCTATGTATTTCGTTTACTTTTTTTCGGTGTGTTTTGCTTCTCATCCTCACCGAAAAATATTCACCTCTGTGTGTTTGTTCTTCCTCAGATTGCCAGATATTTGTTATAGATTGAGTTTATAAGTTTCATGTTGTGTGATTGTTTTTCACAGCGTTATAGGTTGTTCATATCAATATTAGATGCTCATTTTCTTACTTAGATTTTTGTTGATGTTAGAAAGTGCATCTCCTTGGATTGTATCAGAGTTTAGTTATTTTTGATGTTGATTTATTTTATTAGCTTACAGTCGATAGTCCCTACTCGATTTGGTTTTCAAGATCTGGTTTTTGATCATCTGACTTCTATGTTTTCTTTCATAGTTTGAGGTTGGCTCCACGGTTTGCTGATTTAATTTTGTTTACCCTTCCATATATGTTGTCATCTCGTTGAAGTTTTCATCACTACCCGAGTCTCTAGTGTCTCCCTATTTTGCCAAATTTGCGACTCGAGGTTTAGATAGTGTTTTCTTTAGTGTATGCGTTATAAATTTATAATGTACTTTTTGGTCTCAAGCTTGGTCTCTTATTTTCGATGGTTAACTTCCATTCTCCTTTTTTCAGGTTGTATGTCTTATTCCCCTGCTTTTTTTAGTATAAGTGTGCAAAGTGAGTTTCTTGGAATTTTGATCTCTTCTATCTAGAGTTCTTGTGAAATGCTTCTTACCTCTAAACTGGTGGTTGTGCTATAGTGTGTTAAGTATTTATCTTCTTTTTTGTGGTGATATTTGCTTTATGTTGAATATTTGTGCTATAACATGCTTTTTTTTGGTTCTTTGTGTTGGTCTTTGATCGCGTTTCTTTGTATTCGACAGATGCTTTGTCTCAAAGTTTATTTTCCTACTCTTTTCCGACATCTCTTGTTATGGACAAAATCTTATACTATAAAGAAGAGTTTACTCTCTCCTCCTCTTGCCACGTCACTAATTCACCTCTTCCCAGCGCAACAGCTGTCCCATCTCTTCTTATGCTCTGCGTTTCATTAACTTAATCCGTGACTGCTGCAGGCTATTTTGAGTGTGGGCCTTTTTTGAGTCAAGGAGTCCAGCCCGATAGCTAAAACGCATCCTCTTCATCCTGATCTTCTTCTCCGCCATCCAAGATATTTTGATTTTTAATCAGACGTGATGAATCTCTTCATAGGACTCGCGTCGTTTGATCTTCGTTTTCATCAACCAAAACGTCTCAGTTACAGATTCATTGCTCTAAACCCCTTCTTAACTCATCAACCACGGGGTCCTCGATATAGACTTCTATTGTGACAGGATTATGTCACGGTCTCTTAAACCAATCTCATACCGGTTTTATATTTTATTATTTACACATTGGTTTTATCTATTTTCCTTTTTCTAGCTAGGTTAAACTTCTCTTTAGTTTTACTATATATTGTAGCCTGACGGCAAGCTTTATTCTCAATCAATCAATCAATAATAAAAATTATCTTCTTCAAACCCTAAATATCTCTCTAAAACTATTTTGCATAAGTTCTTTAGAACTCAAGCAAATTATCATCGATCTCAGTATCTTCGAGTTGATCCTTCTACCTCAGTGATCATCTCCTAGGTCTTTGTTTACCCGTTCTTCGAATCCACAGTAGGATTTCTAGTTCGGGAATCTATCCAAGTTTCCCGTCTCATTGGTATCAGAGCCAAGTTTGCTGTGCAATAAGATGGTCATTGCAAGTATCAATCATTCATCCTTGAGGACAAAGATGTTCTAAAGGAGGGAGTATTGTGACAAGATTATGTCACGGTCTCTTAAACCAATCTCATACCGGTTTTATATTTTATTATTTACACATTGGTTTTATCTATTTTCCTTTTTCTAGCTAGGTTAAACTTCTCTTTAGTTTTACTATATATTGTAGCCTGACGGCAAGCTTTATTCTCAATTGAGAAAATTGGAAAATAAAGACATTTTATACTCGGATTTGTCACAATAAGACTTTGTGAAGATTCTTTAGGTAAGTAGGATTTCTGATTTTTTAAATACCATATTGCCCTCAAATTAGTATAATTAAAATTTATATAAATAATATTGATATTCTAAAATATATTTTATAACTTAAATAAAATAGTAAAAACAGAAAGTAAAAATAAAAAGTAAAAAAACAGAAAGTCAAAATAAAAGGTAAAAAGGAAGAAGCAAAACTCGTTTTACCCTAGCGTTTTACCAACCTCTCTCTCATCTTCTCCGCCAAATAGCTCTAGTCTCCTCCAATGGCGATTTTGAGTGAGAACAAAGCCAAATCTTTTCTTCACTCTTTATCTTTCATTTTTCATCTCTGATCTATTGCATGTTTGTCTTTTTCGTTATCAGACTGAAGAATTGGAGTTTAGTTCTTACCCAAATCTCGATTTCGATTTCTTCGGACGCTTTTCTTCTTCTTCCACCATCAACTTCTCACGTTTCTAAGAAGGTGAATTTTTGGTTACTTGATTTGATTCTCCTAACCCTAGATTTCTTATCGATTTTGGTTTTTTTTTTGAAAGATGGAATAATGACAAATCGATCTAAGGTTTCGCTTTTGATTTTCGTTTGGGTTGTTGTCGATTTTAGTTTGTTATCGTTTCAAAGGTTTGTTTTTTTGGTCGATTCTTAGTCATATGTTGAACTATTTTTTAAAGTTCAATTTAAACTCATGAAGATAAAGAAACGGTTTGGTCGATTCTTAGAGTCTTTGTCTTCTTTCTTTGTTTTTGTAGTAGAACTTAAAGTCTTTATCTTCTTTCTTTGTTTGTGCTCTGATTATAAACTTCTTTTCTGTGATTGTAGGTATGTCTGAGGAGTTACCAAAGCGTTTGTTTAAGCCGGGTGAAGAGACCCAAGTGCATCAGATCAATAACAACTGCAAGATGGTACGCTATTTCAAAAGACTGAAGGAGTGGTTGCCAAAGGAGTTGGAGACAGTGAAGAAAGATCATGTTTTTGCTCAGATTTTCAAGCTGTTCGATAATGGTTTGGGATTCTCGGCAAGAGTGATACACGGCTTCTTGTGTAGGGAGCTGTTGACTTACAAAGATCATGAGCTCTGGTTTGTATTTGCGAGAAGACCTCTCCGATTTTCGTTGCTTGAGTTCCACGCAGTTACCGGGCTTCAGTGCGATACTAGTCTCTCACTTAAGGAGTTGGTTGATTGGGATGATGATGGTGGTTTCTGGAGCTTAGTGATCAGGACAAATAAGGGGATTTCTATTTTGGAACTGTGGGAACATCACAGGGCAGCTGTTAAGAAGTGGAGTAATGCTGATCGAATCAGGCTGGTGTATCTTTGCATCATTGTTTGTATGGTTTGCGGAAGAGATGAGAAGGCACCGATCCCCATCAAGTACGTGAAGTTGGTGATGGATCTTGAGCAGGTTCGAAAATACCCTTGGGGAGTTGCTTCTTTTGACCTTCTATGCGAGTCAATAGCTGAAAAACGAGATAAACTGAAGGAGAATCCCAAGAGTTATGTGTTAGATGGCTTCACCTACGGTCTTCAGATATGGGCTATGGAAGCAATACCAAAGCTTGGAAAGCTCTGTGGAAGAAAACTGAACAAAAGTTTCACGAACGGTCCTAGATGTGTAAACTGGATGGGAGCTGCAAAGATTTCGTACGAGGAGCTCATCAAGTTGGAGAACATCTTAACACCCAAGGTAAATATTTATTTTAACAAGTAGAAAAGCAAAAAAATGTTTGTATTAATGATTGACTCTTTTCACCTTTCTTGTGTAGGATGACATATATCCATACATCTCGTGGACAGGGAATTATACAGTGTGTGAAAGTCTTCAATTTAGCAGACGAGATGAGGTGGAGGATGATAGAGTGAAGCTTCTCATGCAGATGATAATGAAGAAGTTTGAGTTCAGTGGTCATAATTGGGAGTACGAAGACACACCAGTCTTTTCTTTTGGGGTTGATAACAAAGAAGGTGAGAAAGAGAAAGTAGCTACGCATGAGGAAGAAGGTGGGAGTGATGAAGAGTCTAACGACAAGGATGGTGAAGGTGGGAGTGATGAACCAGGTGGGAGCAATGAAGCAAGTGGGAGCGATGAAGAGTTTCAAACTCCAAAAGGATCAGCAACCATAAGGGCAGGAGATACAAAGGGAAAGAAGAGGCTCCCTGATCGTGGAATGGAAAAAAGAAAGCATAAGGTCCTACATACTAGCCCACAACAGGCGCACTTTGGTGAGGATATGAAGACTTTTGTGACGCAGTTGTTTCAGCAAGGTTTTGCTGCGATGGAAGAGAGGCTAGAGAAAAAGATGGATGAAAAATTTGAGGGATTGCAGTCTGAGCTTAAAAATTCCCGTGGGGATTCAACCGTCCAAGCTGAGCATGGAGATCCATCTGCGAGCAAGCCAGCGCCTAGCCACCCATCCCCTAGCAAGCCAGCACCTAGCAACCCATCGGCTAGGAAGCCATCTCCTACGAAGCCATCGGCTAGGAAACCATCTCCTACGAAGCCATCGCCTAGCAAGCCATCTCCGAGGAGGTCCAAACGCTTGGTAAACAACCACTAGTCTTCATAACTCTCTGCAATGTGTCTTAACTTCTTTTAGTGTTAGTTTCATGTGTTTATCGGCTTTGTGATGTGTTTTGCATTGTCTCGTTTTGGAAGTGTGGTTGGTTTGTAATTGTTGTTCAAAATCTGGATTAATTATGTATCTGCATTATGATGTGTGTTTTGTTATGTGAACTATGTGTAAGATATTTATATGAATTTTATTAGTTTATAAAATGTGATATTTTGTATGAATTGCTTGTGTGTTTTGAATCAGGGTTTTTTATGAATTGCTTGTGTATTTTGAAACAGGATGTAAATTTCAGTCAAGCGGATGATATGGACGAACCAATAGGTACGCAAAGCCTTGAAGGACTTTCTCAAGCGTCGTACGTACCCGATTTTGATCCATCACAGACCAATAACGACAACGATGCAAGTGACTGGTGGACTCCAATGACTACTGTCCGGAAACTACGAAAAGGTGGATCAAAGCAATCAAATGCACCTCTAACATTGGCAAAGTGGGATAGATGGACTGGAGGACCAAGCAAGAAGCTTCAGCTTAGTGACTCACCAATGGCAGATGACGGTTCTCCACAGGCGTCACTGTATTATTTCACCGAAGAATCGTGGGATAGATTCACGAAATGGTCTACGAATCCAACAGCTTTGAAGATTGGTCCCTCTGTCTTTAATTTGACCTTCGCACAGAGAATAGTTTGTGCTGGAAAATGGCTTGGAAACGAGGTATTATTTTCTTAACATATATTTGTAACATATATTTGATTGTGCATTGGGTAATTGTCCATGTGAATCTTCAGGAAATGGATGCGATGATGTATATATGGCGAGAGAAGACATCTTTGAGGCGTTGGAATATAGACCGTGTTGCTTTCATGAACGCCATGTTCTGCCTCCAGATCGAGAAAGAATACGAGAAGTGTAAAGACGACAAAAGAGGTTACGTAGTACCCGATCTTCTTCTTGCTTATGGGAGAGGAGAGCTTCCATCTCATGGGCGGACTAATAAAGTTTGGGGTGTTGATGTTGATCGTCTCTACTTTCCTCTGTTTGTCAATGGTAATTATCCATGCTTCGAGTATTTTTTTTAACAAAATAAGTGATGTCCAGGTAATCATTGGGTTGCTGTATGCGTCAACATGATTGAGAAGAAAGTGGAAGTCTATGATTGCAATCGGGGAAGGAATAGGCAATACGTAGAGAAGTTTGCTTGTATGATTCCTAGAATTGTCAAGGCAGTTGGTCCACCTAAGAGCAAGTTACTTCTTACAGCCTACTCGATTGTAGATATGCATATGCAGACAAGATTGAACAAGTCTTGTGCTGATTGCGGGGCATTCGCACTGAAACACTTGGAGTGCCTCCTTCTTGGTCTCGACCTCAGTTTAGTGGAAGACGGAATAATGCCTGGTTGCCGACAGAAAATTGCTTATGATATATGGGAGGCTGCCCATGATCCCATTTTAATCCAGCTTATGGCACAACACATCCCTTCGGATTTTGAGAGTTCTACATTTTTTGACCTTGAAGAAGACTGATTATGTGTTTTTGTTTAGGTTCTAACCAGGAATGTTGTGACAATACTCTATTTTCATGAAATTTCTACAAATTATGTGTTTTGGTTTAGGTTTTACCAGGAATGTTGTGACAATACTCTATTGTAGAGTTTTCTAAAAATTATGTGACATGACACTATTTTAGTTTACTAGTTATTTGTGGTTTGATTTTTCATGAAATATTTACAACTAAAATATCCAATGACACTAAACCACTAATCTCATCAATACCCTAAACCACAAACGAACCCAATATTTACCCTAAAGCCTAAATGAACCCTATACATAACAACTCTTTACTATAAACTCTTATCATTTGTGTTTGAGATTGACTTGTATTTTGTTTAATAATTTCATTTGTAGTTTTTATAGCCACAAATATTTTTTTTTTTGTTTCATGTATAATCACTATTTTAGTGGATATATGGTAAAATTACATACCTTAACTAATCCCTAACGAACCCCTAAATTGTTTTTCATTATATTTAATAGATCTGCCTCAGGTATAAAACTTGTTTTCTACGTCATGAAACGACATAGTTTTGTATTATTTTTTGACCTAATGCCGTTTCTTCCTCATTCTTTCACGACAGAGAGAAAACAAGGGGAGAGAACTTGTGAGATCAACTCAATCATGTCTTCGGTCGGTTCTTCTGTCGATTCAAGATATCAGCACACCAAACAAAGAGGAATTCCGACAAGATGCAATTGCGGCAAGGCAGTGCATCTTTTCACTTCAACAACTGTCAAAAATCCGGGAAGATTGTTCCATCGTTGTCCGATGGGATCTGAGATGGTTAGTCTGTATTCATATATCCTTCTAGTCGCTCCAATCTAATTGTTTGTTGATGTTAATGATGAAGGACAAAACTCACTTGTTCAAATGGACTGATAACTCAGTTGTTGAGGAAATTGAAGACTTTCATGATCTGTTTGATGTGCTGCTAGTGGACAATTCCGAGTTTCAAAAATCAGTTAGAGCTTTTGAGACAATGCTGAAACGACATAAGAGTAGAGTTGATGAGATGGAAGATGCTATTGCTCGTTGTGAAGAAAAGTCCATCGAATGCATTAGAGAGTTAAGGATCATCAAGGCTTTGTTTGTGTGTTGTTTTGCTATCGTCTTCATGTACCTTACCTATGCATGATGTTCAATTTCTTGTTCTGTTTTTCTAAATAAATGTAAGACTATGTTCTTTGGTGTTTTTGGTGATTTGCATCGAAAATAATAAAAAAATTTGCAAAAATCAAACTGTCAATAGGAAGATTCGATTTGTCTCAACAAAGGTGTAAGCAAAAAGCAAATAACAGAGAACACAGACACCAAACTAGATAGGTTTATCACATGTTCCTCTCTTGTGTCCCTCCATACCACACCGGCTGCACTTGTGCTTTTTCTTCTTTGTTGTTCCTTGAGAAGATCTAATCTTGTCTTCTACTGTTTCATACCTTCTCTTTACTGGTCTACCAGCACTCTTTCTTGATTCTGGTGGTAAGATATTCGCAAGTTTAACCTCATCTGGGACATTCCATTCAGCCTCTGGAACTGGTATGGGATTAATGGATTCCGCGTAGGCAGCTCTCCATGTTGCAGTGCTGTAGACACCATCAGTAAATCGGTGTACTTCCATACCTGTGTCAAAAAAAGACCCACCAATGTCTAAATGCTGCAAAATGCTGGAATATATAGGTACCAAGATACTTCCATACCTCGAGAATAAATTGCAGGAATGGCGTGTCTGCATGGAATTTTTCCTAAATCAAATTTCCCACATGTGCATGTTCTGGTTTCAAGATCAACATGACAATCATATATGTCTCCCTTAACAAGCGATCTGAAGTTGTCAACCTTCTGAACCTGAAACCCTCGAGCCTTCACGATTCTCCTATCAATCTTTTTCTCCACCTTAACGGTTAAAGGATCAATATGTTTGGAGCTTAACATTCGACGCTCATAGAACCATCGGGTCATCATTTCTCTTATACTATCTAGCAAAGGAATTACTGGAAATTGTCTAGGAGATCTCAGAGCTGAATTAATCGACTCCGCTGGGTTATTGGTCCTGATGTCATACCTGGATCCAGGGAAGAGAGAACGAGCCCATTTTCTCACATCAGCCTCCTGTAGATATCTTCCAAGTGCCGGACTGATATCAACAATTTCTGTGAAACGTTCCTGAAATTCACTATACCTATATGCCTTTGAAGCCTTCTCGACCAAGGCAGTGAACCCCTTTGTCCTGAAGAATTTAACCACATTGGTCAGCAAGTGGTGTATACAAATTCCGTGCTTTGATCGTGGGTAGACATCCCTGATTGCTTTAGCAATTGACGCATGTCTATCTGACACAAAAGCTAAGTCTTTACTATCAGGAATAACCACACTCAACTGTCTGAAGAACCACTCCCATGATTCTTCATTCTCTGAATCAGCAACTCCAAATGCAATTGGGTACAAGTTGGAGTTACCATCTACAGCTGTAGCAACAAGTAGAACTCCTTTATATTTATTTTTCAGAAAAGTTCCATCAACAACAATCACCCTACGCATATGACTGTGAAATCCTCTAACTGATTGCCCAAACGACATAAACAGATACATGAATCTACCATTCTTCTTAGTTTCATAGTGAGTGTGTGTACCAGGATTAGCTTCTTTAATCATATGCAAATATTTTTGTATTTTTGCATAACTTTCGTCTGGTATACCTCTAACAGCTGCAATTGCATATTCACGAGCTTCCCAAGCGTGCCAATAAGTAATTTCGCAGCTATGCTCTTGCCTCATAAACTGAATGATGTCGTTTGGTTTGGGGCCATCATTGGCATCATCAAATCGATGTTGTATCAGCTTTCCAATAGTTCTTGCCGACGCCGTTTTTCCGAAGTTGCTTTTCTTTGAAGGAGCACATGAGTGTATACCCACACACTTATTGATCATGAAATATGTAGACCCATCAACACCTTCCGCACGCACACTCCAGTTGCACGTATTATCCTTGCATCGTATAGACCACCACTTTTTCGTTGATTTGGTAACAAGGAAATCGTAATTATTCTTCATTGCCCAAATTTCCATTGTTGCCTTTAGGACACGTTTACTTTGGAAAATTTGATCTTTCTTCACGAAATCTGTGTTCCCAGCTCGGCTATCCTTTTCACTATCGCCATGGTTTTCACTCTTTGAACCAGCATGACCGGAACCATCCTCAACGATATGATTCTTCCTTTTCTCACAACACTTTGTTGATGTTTCTGCAAAATCTCCCAGATTTTTGTCAGGAACTTCAACTTCCTCAACATTACTTGAATCACACGGCTCCTTATTCAGATCGATATTGACTCGTTCCTTTTCCTTTACTCTAGTACCAGTATCAGAGAACGTGACGCACAAGGTTGTAGAGAAACCCTTCTTTGCGTAGCCCACAAAGTTACACACTTGTCGATCATTACTGATACTAATGGGAGGATTTCCTCTTTGATTGACCATCTCATAACTGAACTCGACATTAACCAAATTAGGATCGACCCCATAATCTTCACACACCATGATCTTGAGTTCCTCCAGTAAAGTAGTAGTTTGTAATGTAACCATTCGACCACGCTTTTGTTTGTCTGCCAAGAAACTCCACTCGTCACTGAAACTTGACGTCCATACACCAGATTTAACGTAGATTAGAACCATCTTGTGTTGGTTGATAGAAGAGGAGATGTTTGTCGATGAAGAAGAGAGAGGAACAAGGTTTGATGAGATAGAGATCGTGTGAAGAGAAAAGGGAGAAAATCGTGGGGGAGAATATTATGAAAGATTTAGTTAGGATAGATTTAGGAAACATATGACCACGAAATTTGGAAGTTTCCATTTTTACTTTATTTGGCTAGAATATACATCATACGTAAGGCAGAAAGATGTAGAGAGAATGGAAACTACATTCTGCCTTAGGCTATTATAAAGTAAAAGATAGAACAAGGTATGACGTGTAAAAAAGCAAAGGTATTTCCCTGACTCTAGGGTAGAACTTGTAAAAAAGTCGTTGGTAGACTGAAGATATCAAGCTAGGATATTGCGACACAAAATCTAGGTAGGGTAATTAACTGAAGAAAGAGTAGTTTATATTTTCTATCCAAGGTAAACCTATGTATAATACTTTATATTCGATTTGTACACTACGTAGATGGCTAGAATAGGTATTCTACGGTAGCTTTGACATTAAATAAAACATAGTTTCATATTTTCTAAAAATTAAATTTAAACATAAAAGTATATATACTTAGGTTTCTAATGATTTCTATATTTTTTTACTTTAGTTTACTATTTTTTCCACAACACAAGGGCAAAACATGTCAAAAATGACCAAAAGTATTAAAAGTCTTATTTTGACAAACAAACTTCAAAAGTGTCTTGTTTTTCCAATTCAATCAATAATAAAAATTATCTTCTTCAAACCCTAAATATCTCTCTAAAACTATTTTGCATAAGTTCTTTAGAACTCAAGCAAATTATCATCGATCTCAGTATCTTCGAGTTGATCCTTCTACCTCAGTGATCATCTTCTAGGTCTGTGTATCCCCTTACTTCGAATCCACAGTAGGATTTCTAGTTCGGGAATCTATCCAAGTTTCCCGTCTCATCTATGTGATATTCTCTTTTGCAAGGCGATGTATAAATAGGTTAGCCTTCCTCATCTCAAAACCATCCTCTCAATCTGGTTAAACAGAGAAGTAAACCTATTCTTCTTTCTGATTTGAATTATGGTAGGTGTTCTTCTACTATCAATTAGCTCGCTGTGATTCTGTGAGGCCAGAAAAGTCAAACTCGCTGAGGACGTCTTCCTCGCCGATTTAAAGGTATGTCCCTCCCACGAAAACCATTTATCCAATCCTATTCAATCATAAGCTTCTCAATAAATCCATAGAAAATTGCTAACTTTTCTGACTTGCTCGCTGATTTAAAGGCTGGTCGTTGTAGCTCCTCCATCGGTTCGACTCCATCTTGCGAAAATCATTGAATTCCGTCGCAACATCCGTCTTGCGTAAGATCTCTATCTATCACTTCATTATAATTCATATATTTAAAAAAACTTTTATCATTTGCTCATGATCCCATTTAGTTGTTTGGCTTGAGACATTATGCTTATATGAGTTGTTCAATAGATGCTCACCAATAGCTTCATCACTGTAGCAATTGCAGAAGCATCTGAAAAAATAGCACATGCTGAAGCATAGGAACAAAGTTATTGTATGTTTCTTTAACTCTCTGACTATGTTATTTACTGAACCGTATTTGATATCAAAGGACTGACTTTTCTTAAAAATATATCTGGAACTTATGTATTGGTACATGCAGAGCATGCTCTTGACCCCTTACTTGCTAGGGTAATTTGTGTAAATACAGAAAACCTACTTCTATCTCATCCTAATTGGTGCGAACAAGCCCATTGATTAACTAAGCCTTGCATAAACTGAGCCACTCTTTGTATAACACTTATCATTTTTATAAATTAGGTATTGAACGTAATATTTAAAGGACTATTTTAGTTTCAAGAGCTAGGCATATTTAATGGTCGCTCCCCGTTGTGTTATCATGTAGTCTGATGTGTCTTTTGCAAATTGCATCAAACATTCTTTACAATTTTAGATGTCTTTTCTGTCTAAAGCCTTTAGTCTTTGATATTCAGACAAGCTATTCTCTGTTCGGGAGACTTCATTGCAGCCAGGTGTGAGGAACCAGTTTATCGGAGGAAAAGCATGAGGCAGAGTGAGGTTGACTCAGTCATGGCAATTTAGGATGCTGAGGTTCTGATTTTTAAGGCATGTGTTTTACGTTACACTACTCTCCCTCGAAATGACAGTCATATAAATAATATATATAAAAATTCTTTGATCGAGGCTTCCAGTTCCTAACACCCGGAAACAATGACGCTTTGTTGTACTCTACATCTGAAGATCATGTATTACTTTGTTATTATAAAACTATCTGGGTTTTGTAGTTTCAGTTTCTCAGATTTTTCAACGTGGGTGTAATCAAATTGTCCGAAAATCAAAATCGGATCAAGACTTTTCTTACTCTGCGGATCAAACGCCTGATGGAATAGCTAAGAGAGTTTATTCGTTTTTGATTTATCTGTCTCAAGGTGTTGTACTCCTTATTGGTGTACGAAATCTTGCTACCTTTTCGTTTGTTTTCAATGATACTGGATATGTTAGTTAGTATCGATTTGCTTTTCAACATTTGTTGCAGGAGGGTGAAGTGTTTTGCTTAACCTGCGTACGAATGCTACAAGATTGTTGAAAAGGATGGGCCCGAACAGCTTCTGTTTTGGTGCCATTACACTATTATATGTTGCTTCTTTCTTTTGTAAACATGATATTAATTTATGCGAATAGACATTTTTTAATCTGAAGTTTAGTAACATTTTATTTAAACATGATGTATATTTATAAAAGAAATAATAATTTAAATAATTGATAGTCTGATAAGTCAGATTCCTTCTCTTAAAATAAGTTAGTTAAATGTAAGAAAGCCAATTAAAAAAATAATAATAATTGAGTAGTATAACTTACAAAACCTAATCGGTTATTGGATAATATTGTTTTTAGTCTTCAAAAATAATAACATACAAAGTATTCAGTCATATATTTATTTAAATATTAATAAACCTATGGTTTCATTATGCTTTTTGAAACAGATAATCTCCTATTACTCCGAATTCTATTCATTTTTGCATTATTTAAATTTGGAATTCGCAAATAGAATATGTAAGAAGAAATAAAATTACAAATATATTGAAAAATATAAAATAATCAGTGTTTTGAGTGTTAAATCTAACAAAAAAACTCCATTCTACTTGCTATTTATTACTATAAAGAAGTGTTTCTATCTCTTTTGAAGGGTCCACGTTGACATCCAGAGTGGAAATTCGAATTCGCCGCGTGTCTGCCAGCTCAGACCGCAACGTTTCATTAAGTGTACGAAATAATGGGCTTCATGTTTGTGTTTTTGGCTGGGCTTTGGTTTCCTGAGATTGTTATTAACCCAGCCCATTCTAGCATATGTCGTCACTACTCTCTAACCCTAATGTTCTTCGGACAAGAAAAGAAAATCGCGACTCTCCACTCCTTCGACGGCGAATCTATGACGTTCCGCTATCCCTCACCAAAATGGTTGGAGTTAAGAGTCTGTGTTTAATCCCATCAAATCGCTCATCCACTACGTCGTCTTCAATGCTCTCTTTCGATCCGAAAGGAGGCGATTTTACAGTATAAATCTGTGTTAGATTTCTTCCTTTCAAATCATATTCTCTTATAATCTCTTATATTCATCCTTATAGATTTTGGTATGGCTAATTCTAGGGTTTTCTTTTCCGACCTGAAGACCGGAAAATGTACCTCTGTTGTCGTGGCTCGGCTCCTCCGGTTTTGGGAGGCCAGGAACGTCAAGCGAGGTGAGAAACTGATATGGATCGATTATCTTTGTGGATGTTAACGTAAGTCCGACCTGGATGTTTTAATTGTTCATTATTCATCCATATTCCGGCAAGTTTCTTCATGTTCATTGATTTTTTATTTTAAAATTGTTTTCTTCTTATATTCTCCTCCTGATTTTTTTTTTTGCTATGAATCAGATCGTGTTTTAGGCTACCATGATGCAAGCGAGCATCAGTGCCAGCCGGCTCCCGAGGTTCCAGTCTACGCTCGCCGCGGAGACGATGTTCTCCGTCACCGGTTTATGATTTGAAGATCAGAAGAGGATAAGAGGCTTCGATGGACGATGAATCAGATCTACTCCATATGCAGATGGCTCATCTGCCGCTGCGTTTCCAGCTTCAGATGGTTTACTTGACATCTGATTCGACCTGCTTCACCATTTTGTTTCTTGCCTTACTTGATGCAGATGAATCTCCTATGCGTCACGAAAAGTTAACCGAAGGCGTCAATCTTAAACCCGTATCCTTCATGGCTCAGTTCCATAGCTCACCACCTGATTGTAATTTATACGCTTCTTGGGTGAGGTTCTGTCTCTGTGAGTTCATTTTCTAACCCACATTTAGATTAGTGAAATTGATGTTAAAATGAAAAATTTGTTTGGTTCTTAGTGCAACAAAAGAACCTGGAATCCTTGCTTTTATTTTATTTTGAATGGTGCTTGATTTGTGATTTGACGAGTGATTAGATAAAAGAATAAATTCTTTACTCACTTTGTATATCCAATGTCATATAGGTTTCTGCAAGCGATGAAGTATTGTGTACTGCTTGGTATCAAGGAGAAAACTTTGAAGAAGCTATCTAAGCAGCAGGTGTGTCTTTTTACAACTGTTCTAGACTCTCTTTGTTTTTTATTCGTTTATATAAAATGGGGTTGTTCTAAAGCTTGCTCCTCTATGTGGATCTCGACCAGGCTTCAAGGCTTGCTCAAGCTACGGTAGGCCGTAGTACAAGTAACAAAATTCATGGCCGCTATTCCTTCACTACTTTCTACACGTCATCATTCAACCTTTGCCAAAGATCGTTTCCATGGGTGTATGTGGGATTTGTTACGAATCGACTGTGTCTCTCACAGACTGTCAATCTAGCTACACGTCATAACACTCAGGTACCTTGCCACGACCTGTGCCTGGTGTGAACTCCCACACTGTTGATAAAAAGATGTATGTAATTTTTTTTTTTGGCAAATTGCATAGATATATGTAGTTGAGCATGGAGGATATATTTTTATGGTATTGGGCATAGATATGTGTAGTTGGGCATGGATGATTATGGTATTGGTGTTCTACAAGGCTAGAAACAAAAATGGGAAGTCACTTTTGTGGCTATATTTAAACTAAAAATTCAGATTAGCCATTAGAATAATATATTATTTCTTATTTGGTAATAATAACATATATGAGATTTAAACAAACATTTATATTTTTTACTACTAATGATTCATACTAATTTTTTTGTATGTTCCCTACAAAACATAAACTAAATTTTATAATAATAAATATGATGTTATTTTGTACATGAGAAAAAATAATAAATTTCAGAAAAAATATATCAAATTTAAACCGTTACTTCCTCGATGCTACCAAAAAACACAGACTTCTAAATTCGAGTTTCCATGCTCTCAACCAGTAAATCGGAACTCTGATCATGAAGCAAAACTCACTGTACTGTTAAGTCCAAACTACCACCAACCAATATTTACACATATGAAAGTTTCTAGCTTTAACTCCCACTATACAACCCTACGCAGAGTCCATAATTTGGAGACAATTTTCGTACTGTAAGACATATCATTTTCTTTCTCGCGTGACCACAAAGTTATAATATTAAGAACATCCACATGTTTGGAAACATAACTGAAGACTCATCGTTGTTATTTCCCCAACCTCCCACCGCCAATTCTCTAACCCAAATCCCAAATACCAAAAAATAACAATTCATTTTGAGAACACCACTAAAACAAAATTTAGTTCAGAAAATTACTCTGCGGAATTAGAATCCCTTCTCAAAAAATCCACTTACAAGGTTAACCTTGAAAATCCATAAGCTTTTCAAACACGTTTACCCTTCTCTAAATTCTTATCAATCGAATTGTCGTTCTTTGATGGTCTCATTACAAATTTTGAAATGCGTAAAATTAACAATGAAGAATTTAAAATATTGTTATAATTGTTTAGCTAATTACATTATCAATATAATTTATATTTTGTATATTAAAATAAACAACTAAGTATACTACTAAACCTAAATTTATACAAAATCCCGGGCGTAGCCCGGGCCGACCCTAGTATTTTATGATAAAGTGATCTAAGTTAATTTTTGTTCTTGATCTCGTTTCAGCTATAAACATTTACTTAGTTAGTGTGTCTTTGACATTTTGTTTTTCTCTATGATTATAGAGATTTTCTGTTTCAATTATGAGTTGTGCTCTAGTTTATTTTTCTTAGTTTCGTTAATATTATAAATATATAATTTGTAAATGAAATAATAAAAAAAATAGTAAAAACTAATAAAATAATGAATTTTTTTGTTATTTTAAGTTATGAATAAATAAAAAATAAAAATATATTTTATTTATTTTTTATTCATTTGTATTTTGTAAACAATAAAATGGATAATCAAACTTTAAAAATGGTTAGTGTGAAAAAAATTAGATAATGCACGCTAAACCAAATTGTAGTAATATAAAAGAATAAGGATCTAAAATATAAAAAGATAAAAAATAGTGACACATGTCAACAAATCCTCCTTCCACATGTCACAACAAGAGAAAAAAGTTTCTTTTATATATATATATATACATATATATTACGCAATATTTATTTAACTATATTTTACTAATAGATAAACAAAATGTCATAGTATAGAAATTATTTTCTTCTAATTAAAATATATTTTTCTAATTATTCAAATTTTCTTTGATGTGAAACAAATATTAATTTGTGTAACAGCATAATATTATTTTGTCAATATGTAACAACATAGTTAAACTGAACTAAAAATATGTTTTTTGTTATTAAAGAAGATGTTATGGATAAGGAAAAATAACTCTTTAATTTTTTCTTAATTTGTTAAAAATAGTGAAGAATATCCTTGCGTACCACAGCACGGGTTGCAACATACTAGTTTGACTGATATATCCGCAGTCACTTTAATATATCAAGAAACTCTTTAGTCATTCTGTTTCAAAAAAAAAACGCTTTAGTCATTATTGTAAGCTTAGAGTCCACAGATTACCAAGGCAAATTGGTGAAAATTGTAAGAGAATATATATCATTACAATACACTAAAACATTTTCAAACCAAAAAATAATATAATTTATATATAATTTAAATATCAATGGGTTTATGATTTAAAATTAATAAACAAATATAAGAGAGAATTATTTCATGGGATTTCAATAAAAAATTAAAATCATCATTTATAAATCTCATCGCACTTTGTTATTTTCATTTATATTTTTGAACTCTTGAGTTGGTGTCAATCACATCAACACACATACATAAACTGATATACAATAGATTTTACCAATTTTCAACCATATTTTAAGTCTTTTTTTATAGTCTACTATATATGTTTAGCCTTTATTTTAGAGTTTTTTCAGGACCAGACATGTTTTGGAGCAGTGCGTAGATTTTGAAATATTTTAGAGCTTATCCACGAGAAGATTCGTAGCTGTTAAAGAAATCAGAAGTCATAGTCGAGATTTAAAAGAAGTGTCAATCGACACTACACCTACACGAGTAGTTGGGCCCAACTTAACCGACTTAAACCCATAAATCCCACATATTACAAGATCTCCCATGGGTGACTTTATATATAGTAATTATGGTTTTGGACATTGTTTAGGCAAAAATGACCACGCTTTGAAAACCTTTTTTATTTAGTAGATTTTGGAGAGAAGATCAATGAGTTTTTTTTTTTTTACGATTTTATTAGAACTCCACTATGTCTTATTCTATCAATTTATACAATTAATTTAGTTTTTCTTTATGTTTTGCTAACTATGTTTGAGTAGTTACCTTGCTAGATTTATGGTTTATTCGAGTTTTGATGAATTATTGAAACATAGAACTGCTAGGGTGATTTAATTATGATCCTTTACATAATTGATCTAACTGCTCGTGTTCTAGAGTATCTAACAAGAACTCTGAACTTAGAATAATTGACAACCGCAAGGGTGGGTTCATTACCTGAATATAATTGTGCTAAGCTAGGTCGTTAGGCGAACGCGAGATCTGGTTTAGGTAATCTAGTGAACATATCAACGAGCATTAATGCTTGTTTAAAGAAGTATTGATCGACACTCTTTGGTATCGATCGACACTCTCTCCTTGTTAACACGCGAGACCTGGAACATAGGATTTAGAAATCGGATTAGACTCACAGCAAGAGCTGGACATCTTTCTATTGCATTCGAGTTGTAGGACAATTCACCACACGCCCTTAGCATCTATAAATCATAATTCTGATCACCTGAAACCCTAAGTCTAGATTCTATCCGATAAATCTTACAACCAACTTATTTACTTGTTTACTGCTGTTTACTTACTGCTGTTTACTGCTTTTTTTGCTTACTTGTCTAGCTTCTTGATTTATTATAGTTTATTGTGTGACCACGCACCATGTGGGTTTGATATGTAAGTAATGCAATTAATCTCTTATTTGAGAAAGTTTCTCTAGGGTAATTTAAGTATATCAAATTTGGCGCTGTTGCTGGAGAGAATTCGATTCGCCAATATACTTGATTGATAGGTTTAGTCTAGGTTTGTATTTCTGTTTTAGTTACTTACATAAGAAAAAATCATTATGCCTTTTAGGTACAGGCCCAACAGTACCAGAGACAACAAGGAGAAAGAGCTTATGTTTTCAAACCCTGCAAGACTTGAACAAACATCCACGAGGAGAAGCGATCAGCATTGATTGACATCTCTTCGTCGATCTTCACCACTTGTGATCAAGCACTGATCGACATTACTCAAGCATTGATTAACACCAACCCATGAACAAGAGACACGGCCACGACTCTTGTGCTGATAAGGGATTAGAATGGAGACATGCATGACTCTGAAGGTCATCTGCGTAATGTAGTAGGTTAGAGACTTGATGATCAATGGGCTGTAATCCATGATCCAGAAGTAGCTGTTGTGCCAGGCTTCTTCTGGAACGTTCGATGTTTTAATAAAATGGAGAACTATTCTGTCGTTGGAAAGGGGATACGAGAGAAAGATTTTCATTTTGGTGCTGTGCCAAAAATAATAATTAAAGAGGGAAGGAGTCAGAGGATATCTACATGTGCCTGATCTATGATATCAAACTATGAGTATAATCACTTAGGTCAAGTCTGGTTTGCTTGGCGATTTGATGTGAGAATTACTTCAGTTTATAAGAGTGATCAACTGGTCCTGGTTTCTGGAACTCTCAGTGGAGTGGTTGGGGATTTCCTTCTCTCTATAGTCTAAGTGGATATAAAAGAACCGGAAACACATGTACTGTGGGAGGATTTACAGAATCACTATAACTTGTCAATGTTTCGAAATAAGCCGTGGTTGGTAGTTGGAGATTTTAATGAAACATTGGATGTTGAGGAGCACTCGAAGCATGAAACAAACCTGATAATTTCACAAGGGATGCATGAATTGTTATCTTCTTGATATCCCATCTCATGGACCGCTTTATACATGGAGTAATAAGAAAATCGATGGATTAATATCCAAGAATCTTGATCGAGTCTTATTAAATGACTACTAGCTCAGTTCATTCCCACAATCATATAATGTGTTTCGAGAAGGAGGATACTCAGGCCATTTATGATGCCAGATTAATCTGAGTTCGGAGATTAGTTGGCCTCAGAGACATTACAGATATGCAAATTCTGTGGCAGAGTTAGAAAAATTCCTCCCGATGATGTCGCAGTTTTGGAATAGCCATGTTTCCATATTCCTGTCGACTTCCTTGTTGCATAGATTTTCAAAAAACATGAAGGCACTGAAACTAGAGATTTGTACTGTAGCAAATGATAGCACGGGAAATATGACAACAAAAAGAAAGGAAGCTTATGCAGAGCTTTTCTCAAAACAAGAGTTTTGTATATGAGAACAATCTCAGTCCAGTTTAGAGAATGATAATATTGTATATGCAAGATGGGATAAAGTATCAGGTCCAAGGGAAAAGTTTTAAAGGAAAAGTTAAAGTTTCATTGGTTAAATGTGGGCGATAAAACAATATAGTCTTTCTCAGAGCAGCTACAACACGAGATATATATTCAGAACTCCATTAATGGGAGAGTGGTGCATAGACCAGATGAGATAAAAGAGGAAGCTGAGAGTCTCTTCCGTACCTGCAACATAAGCCACCAGACTTAGAGAATATTTAGGTTGATTAGCTGAGAGGCTTTCTCCCCTATCACTGCTCAGACACATTCAATGTGATATTCTTAAAGGATACTACAATGGAGTAGCTAGATAACTAGAGTACTATTTGTGATGCCAAGTGATAAATCACCGGGTCTAGATGGATGCATCGTTAAATCTTCAAATCAGCTTGGTCAATTATTGGAAAGGAGTTCATCATTTCAATCCATTTTTTAAAGAAAGGTTTCTTGCCAAATACCACAATAGTGGTCTTGATACCGAAAAAGACAGTAGCTCGAGAGAGGATAGATTATTAGCCAGTCTCATGGTGTAGGATAATCTATAATGTCATACCAAAAATTATCACAAATAGGCTGAAGCATACACTGTCAAATTTCGTGAGCTAAACCAATCTGCATTTATGAAAGGTAGACTACTCAATGAAAATCTCCTTTTTGCGACTCCGCTGATAAAGGATTATCACAAGGACTTGGTATCAAGACGGTGTGCGTTGAAAATAGACATCTCAAAAGTTTTTCACTCAGTTCAGTAGAGTTTCCTACTAAAGACACTAGAGGCTATGAATTTTTGCTCAAAAAATCATTTATTGGATATCTCTTTGCATCAATATAACATCTTTCTCAGTTCAAGTGAATGGTTATTTGGCTGGATATTTTCAGAGTGAAAGATGTCTGAGACAGAGGTGGGCTCTTTCTCCATATCTTTCTTTCATCTGCATGAATGTGCTGTTTAAATTTTTCGATAAGTCAGCATAGGAAAACTAGTTTGGATACTACCAAAAAAGTAAAAATCTAGGACTTACTCATCTTCGCTTTGACGATGATATAATGGTATTCACGAATGGAAGAGTTATATCAATGGAAAGCATTGTGAAAGTCTTCAATTACTTCTCAGAGATTTCAGGCCTTCAGATAAGCATGGAGAAATCTACCATCTATTATGCGGGCATGTTGCAAGAGAATTGTCAAGAACTTCTTAATCTGTTCCAGTTTGTTTCTGGTACATTACCAGTCCCATACTTGGGTTTGCCTTTGATCACTCGTTAGATGAGCAACCAGGACTATCAGTGTAAAAACCCTGATCTTAGGGGGTAAGTTAACACAAAGTCAACAGCGTGGAATCAACCAGAAACCAGAGTGTATAGGTGCATGAAGATGTTTATTGAGGTTTGATCAAGGTATTTTAAAGAATGGTCGAGCAGAAGTCAGAATGGTTCGAGGAGATAGAAGCTAAGCTACGAAATGGTCATGGTCGAGCATGAAGGTTTCCCGAAGTCAGCAAATCAAGTAAGACTCAATCTCAATCCTCAATTTTGGATAAGAGAAGACGTTTGGTCGAGTCAGAATCAAGTTGGTTAGAGCGCATAAGGAGATAGTCATGGGAAGTTACAGAGATAGTCTACACCAAAGGTTCGGTAGCGGCATGAAGACAAAAGTGATCAATATGAATCAAGGATTTAGGGAGTCAACCTTAAAACCTTATCTAAGTTATTTGAAGACATATTGGAGAGTTTAGACAAGACAAAACTAAGATGATCCGGAGAAAATCAGTTTTGGTCGATATTGTCAAAAAGAGCTAGAGGAGAGCCAAGGAAGCGAAATGAAGATGTGCAAAGATGATAAATGAGTTCAAAAGGATGTTTTACAAATTTTCTCAAGTTTTGAGAATTGTCAACTCAGATGTCAAAGTCAACCAAAGTCAAAGAAGAGAGAAAGTAACTTATTGGTTCGTTTATCACATCCGAGCAACCAATAGGAGCACACCATGTGTAGGTGACCAAATTCCTTCAAAGCTGAAAATTTTGTGGAATAAATCAAAGAAATTTTGGGTGAAAAAATCGGGGGCAAAAGACATCTAGAAAGCAAGGAATCAAAGAGACACATTTTATACCTGAAATGGATTATAAATAGCAAAGAAAACATGGGATGAAGAAATAATTTTCTACATCAAAAAATCGACAACTAAGGTTCATTTAGGACTCATATGAAGTATTGAAGCAGGCTGGAGCAATCATTTGAAACCTGAAGTAAGTGGAGCAGTCCACTAACCAAAAGTGGTTAAAAACCCTTCATGAAGAAAAATTATTTTGAGTGGAGAGCACGTCAGGCACGGAGGAGCGCATGCATTGGTCAATTCAGCGAATGATATAGTCTACAGAAATTATGGGGATCAAGTCTAGAATATAGGTTTACCATGTATTATTTAAAGAGCTCACTTTTGCTTTAAAAATGAGTTATGTGGCAAAGAGAGTTTTCGATCAAGTTTTAAGCTGATATCTCATACACTTAAACTTCAAGGTAAAGTAAGTGATCTTCCAGAAGCTCATGAGAAAACAATTTGATTCAGTGTATTTACCCTGATGGATGAATTTCGTGGTAAAAGTGGTGACAAGTGTGAAGACATGTGTCAAGTGCTCTCATCTTCCTTTTGGCTATAAATAGAACCCTTAGGTAGTTTTTTTTTTGAATTTTAAAACCCCTGAGTTTTTTCTCTCAAACGATCTTATGGTTTTTTCTTGAGAGAGAAAATGGCTTTAAACTGATAAATTTTCTAAGTGAGTAAGGTGAGTGTAGAGAGCTTTTGCGTGTGTTGATCTTTGATCTAGGATCTGTTGTGGAGTTCTAGGAGTGGTGGTAAAACCTTAGTTAAACGTTCGTAGGTTCCCCTTTCCCTCTTAGCGTTTAGCCTCTCATTGATCTGTTTTAGTGTTAACCTTAGTGTTTTTGCTTTTGGAGCTGTTGTGCGGTTTATGAACACTTAGGTGGGTTTCCTTGTGTGTGTGGCTGTGTGTGTGTGTGTGTGTGTGTTTAGTGTGACTAACCGTGTGTTTGTGCAGGTGGAAGAGCTTGAACCGTGTGGTTCTTAATCTAAAACCGCCTTGCGGTTTGTGTGTGTGTGTGTGTGTATGGGAGTTGGTAGACCCATAATTGAGTGTTTAATTACTTTGCATGTAGTAGTAGTTAGTATTGCATGTCATGTCTTGTTGTTGTGAATATGGTTATCTAGGGTTATACCATAATTGATTTGCATTGTGTTGTCAGGTTGTTAGATTACTTGCAAGCATTGTTAGTTTTGTAGTTGCATTTTATTTAGTGTTGTGTTTCATGGAGATTTGAGTTAGACTCTCTCGCATGATGGTTCATTTTCATTCTATGTAGAGTAGTTGGGGTTGCATAGAGATTTGAGTTAGACTCTCTCATATGCCGGGTAGTTGTTAGTGTGTCGCTCGCTTAAGTTGTTTTAGGTTGAGTCTAGTCTAGTGTCGCATGGAGGTTTGAGGCGTATCTCCCTCATGCTAGTTGAATTTTGTGTGTTTGAGTCTAGGCTAGGGCGAGTGAGTGTTGAGTTGTGCATTTAGTCTAGATGGCGTTGAGGTTAGAGGTGGAGCTCCCTCACGCTTGATTGATTGTTCTTTGTGATGAGTTGCGTCTACACTAAAGTGCATGGCTGTCTCGGAGTTAGATTGGGAGATACTCAATTCTCCGGTGATGTGTGAGACCATGGGGTTAGATTGGGAGATACTCAATTCTCCAGTGGTGGAGTGACCTACTCTCCATGGCTTGTCACGTGATGTGGGTCACGCCCATGGACAAGTGTTGCATGACGATGCGGCCCGGGTTAGATTGGATGAAGCCCAATTCCTGGAGATGATGTTTTCTGAACATGTGACTTATGTGTTTGTAGTCGGGAGTGTTCAGATGGGAGAGTTAGGGCTCCGTGTTGTGAAGGGATCCCGGGATGTGCTGTGTGTGGCACCATCCTTTGAGTGTTTTGTTTTAGTTGTCTTTAAGTCTAGGATTGAGTCTAGATCGAGTCTTTGGTGTTTTATTTAAGCCTCGGTGGTGGGGTTTGGGTGTAGATTAGTTGCATTGCATTGCATTCATGTTTAAATTTTGCATTGCATTCGTGTTTAAGTTCTTGCATTGCATTCATGTTTAAGTTCTTGCATTGCATTTCATGTTTAGTTTATTGTATTTTGATTGCGTGTTGTGTTTGCTCTTGTTGTTTTGCATGGGCTGACTGGGATAGTTGTTTTTTTGTGTTTGGGAACTCACTAAGTGATTTTGATTACTCATCTCCTCTTCTACTATGCAGGTAACCTTAGGGGTTCCAGCGTTTGCGGGGTGCGAAGAACGAGGCCAGGTGTAGATTTCCGATGTTGTTTGCAAGGTGCAAGATGTTGATGTTTTCTCTCGTTTTGTTTTTATGGGTACCCGTTGACTCGTTATTTTCTTTTGCTTTTATCTTTGAGGACTTTAATCG
Organism: Hirschfeldia incana; assembly: GCA_026261945.1. Classification (NCBI taxonomy): domain Eukaryota; kingdom Viridiplantae; phylum Streptophyta; class Magnoliopsida; order Brassicales; family Brassicaceae; genus Hirschfeldia; species Hirschfeldia incana. Next base: position 1,359,193 of record JABCMI010000078.1, on the reverse strand, counting down.
AGTTTCCGACTTTGTAAAATAAATAAAAGTGTGTTTGTTTTTTTATTAAAATCTCTGTAGAACGCTGATATAGAGTTTTGTCCGAGCTTAACACAACTCTTGACTGAGGTACGGGTTGGCAAGCCTTAGGCCTAGCTCGAAAGGGACAGTACGGTGGTCGGACTGGTCAAGACTTGAGTTTATTTACAGTTTTGGCTGGACCGGCTGCGTGACTGTCAACCCTTGTAACGCTTCCGGGTCGTTCCGGGTTATTCCGGCCTATGACGGTTTGGGGGTGTTACAATCAGTACTTGTTAAAAAGATAAAGAAGCGTATCATTTTATGGCACAATCACTTTCTATCAACGGCTAGTAGAATGCAGCTGATAAAATTGGTTCTCCTGAGCATAGTAAAACTTTTGATGACTGGTTCAAACTGCCAGGACAATATGTTAAGGAATCAACAGTCTATGTTCTGCATTCTTCTGGTCTTGTCCTTCCTTGAATGCGAAGAAAGCAAAAGTAGCATGGGCTGTGGTATGCCTCCCACAGCAGGAAGGAGATGATGAATGATATATGGTGTTTTATACATCATTGTATATATGTTTTCTAATTGGTTTTCAAGTCTTTATCGAGTCTTTCTAGTCATTTTCGAGTCATTACAGGTCTGGAGTTGCACTGGATAGGAGATGGACCTGTTGGAGCAAAAGAGGCAGAAACCAGTTCAGTTTGGTGATTTTCACGCAGAACAGTCTGATTCTGTTCCCGATCGAGCAGAACACCCAAGTGATTGTTCCAGCGGCAGAGATTTTTAAGGAAACTACACTTATTTCGGGGTTTGCCCTAATTATCCTATTTTTCTCTCCCAGCCGCCTGTGGCTTTGATTTAACTTATTTTTCTGTTTCTCATTATCATTCTACGCTTTTTTTGAGACCAGAAACCAGACCCTAGAGTGGGAGACTTGAGATTTTGTTACTTTGTAAAGGGAGAAGGCCATCTCTCTCGATTTAGAGAAGAATCCCCTGAACCCTATTACTTTATTCAGTCATATTTCATGTTGCTTTATATCTCTGTCTCTGTGTTTTTTTTGCTTCATGTCTGAGTAGTCGATTTGCTTAGTCTAGGGTGTTAGGGTGTTAGATTCGTGAGCTTGACATAAATAAGTTATAAATCGGTTGTCTTCATTCACTGTTGTTCTTAAGGCTTGCATTAAACTAGCTACTTATTGCCTGATTCTAAGTTTAATTTATTCATCAAAAGTGTTATAGGTTGCTAGACATAACTTGAATGAGCATCATATCCCTAACCAGCGAAAGTATATGTTAGGGTATTTTGTGAACAGATCGGACTTGATCTTAATGTTTGTCATCGCGTCTCAGTCCAAACGACAGTTTAGGTACTGAGATCGATTGATTAAAGGTGAAGCACCACGACAGTGGGCTGATCTATCTTAAGTGATCCGAGTTCTAGACTGTTCTTTAATGGAACTTGAATAATTGTTTGGCTCACAATTGTTTAACACCCGATCAAACCACCCTAGGCTAGCATTCTCTTTAAATTGAATTTACTTTTACATTTATTTTATTGCTGCTTGTTACGATACTCAAACTCAAAACCCCATCATTGTTTTAGCTAGATATTAATCCTATAAAAATAAAGTGTGATAGTTGGTCCCTGTGGATTCGATCCTAAAGTGCTACATCGACATATCATTCGATTGTGGTAGTGTGCACATTAGGTTAATTGGTGTGCGTGTACACGAATATCAATTTGGCGCCGTTGCCGGGGACCATCTTTTTTTACCTTTATTTTTTGGTTATTTATTTAGTCTAAGACCTCTAACTTGCTCTTTTCTCTTTGTTGCAGGAGATCGCAAGGTTTAGAAAGAAAGAACAACAACAACCAAGGCCGACCAACACCACCATGGGTGATCATGGCCATCAGGATGATCTCACTGCAGCAATGGCACTGATGCAACAGCAGATGCTTCAGATGCAGCAGACCATCCAAGCTCGGCAAGCAGCTGCGGAACAAGCTGCTCAACAGGCTGCTCTAGCGCAGCAGGAACATGCGGCACAGACTGTTCCAATCGGGCAGAGAAACCATCCACGTAACCTTCCTACTACGCGCTCTGCCATTGTTCCTCCACTCTGTAGCAATCTGGACTTCGAGATCAAGCCTACTTTGATCGGTCTAGTGCAGAGTAAGGTGTTCTCTGGTCTCTCTACAGAAATTCCAATGGAGCATATTGAGAGATTCGAGAGAATCTGCAACTTTTCACGCGCGAATGGTGTTCCACCAGACTACATCAAGTGCACGCTATTCCCATTCTCTCTTGATGGAAAAGCTGCATGGTGGCTGAACTCTCTCCCTACAGGTTCTCTCTCTTCATGGGAACAGGTCCGATCAGCGTTCCTGAGTTACTTCTACACTAAGGCGAGAACTGCAGCATTGAGGAACAAGATCACCTCATTCAGACAGCTCCCCGACGAGCCTTTTTGTGATGCATGGGAGCGTTTCAATGTATATCGCAGAGAGTGCCCTCACCATGGATTTGATGATGATTACCTCCTGGGCATTTTCTATGATGGAGTACACTGGGAACACCAAAGTGCTATGAATTCTGCGAGCAATGGAGATTTCATGACTCAGACCACTGCTGGAGCATTTGAGCTGATTGAGAACATGGCTGCTAGTTCTGCCAATGAGAACAATGAGAGCGATTGTTCCAAGGTCGTGAACAGTGCTGAAACCCAGAAGATAGATGAGCTGACAGCCAAGATTGACTACCTACTGAAAAACAACCAAGGAAAAGTCTTCATGATGGATGGAACTACTACTGGGCAGATTCAGAACAACCAGGCACAAGGATATGGGTATCAGAACACCTTCCCGCAGAATTTCCAGGGTAAAACCTTCGTCTTCAGTGAGGCAGAGAACAGGTTCGTCGCTCAGAATAAAAATTTGAATCAGCAACAGTTGCAGAACAACCAGCAACAATCGCAAAACAACCAGCAGACTACTCCAGCGACTGTTCCGCCAGATGAGCTGAAAAATCTCAACTCTATGATGCAGCAGATGATCCAGAGCCAGCAACTTCAGGTCAAGACACTGAATCAGGTTACCACAGATATCAACACAAGGATGGGCAGCATGTTCACCGAGCTGAGTACAAAATATGATGTTGTGAGCAACCACATAAAGAGGATTGATGATCAGCTTGCTCAAACCGCTGAAACTGTTAAGAGGCAGCAAGAAACCCTTCGTGGAAAGAGTGTGATGCACTGTAATGCAACAGAGCATAGGTGTGAGAAAGCTGTGGGAAAAGAAATAGAGCAGTTGTTCCATGAGATTGTTTCAGGTGCAGAAGAGAGAACAGAACAGTCTGCTAGCTCGGAAACGATTGTTCCTGGCGAATCTGCTGAGACTCCACCAGTGCGAGTATATGTTCCTAAAGTTCCCTATCCAATTCCACCACCACTGAAGGTATTGCCTAAGGTTGATGATCCTGGAAAATTTGTTTTCCTATGTTCCATTGCTGGAGTAGAATTTAAGGATGCTCTTTGTGACTCCGGATCATGTGTGAATCTTGTCTCAAAGGGGATTGTAGACAAGCTGGGTATTGTGGATGTTGAGCCTTCTCAGGTGACTCTGGCTTTTGCAAACTCTTCCAGAGCAGTCCCTTATGGCACCATTCGCAACCTTCCTGTCCAAGTAGGAGACTGTATGCTCCATACCGAATTTCAGATTATTGATATGAGTAAGGAACATGAGATGCCTTTGATCTTTGGAAGGTCATTTATGGCTACAGTGGGAGCAATCGTCGACATGCCTAATAAGAGAGTCTCCTTTTCCAATATCAACAAGAAGGTTTTCTACAAGGCTGTTCCAACCAGATCACAAATTCGACACGCCTCCGGCATCTCAATGGTTAGTGGAGAACAGCTGGAAAATTTTCCTAAGAAAGAGTTTGGTGATGAGAGTGAAATTGGATGATTCCTGGATGGAGATCCTCACACTGATACCAAGAAGCTCAGTGGGAATGCAAAGGTGAAAGAAAAAGTCCAGAAGAAAATGGTCAAGGGTGATCCTACAATGACTTTGATACCTCACATGTGTGATGAGAAATCCATTGAGTATGAGGTAAAGTGTAAGGGTACCTCTAAACCTTTCTCTAAAGTCAGAGTTACACTCACTGATGAGCTGAAGGAGAAAGGAGAAGCTGCTGTGAAAGGGTTGTTGAGCAGAGTTTTGAAGCTGAACATGTCTGATTGTGGAGCTTGTTTTGGAACAGGCCTATATGCTCAACCTGACTGATCTATGTCACCAAGTCAAGCTAGTGACTTAAACCAAGCGCTTAGTGGGAGGCAACCCACTGGTATGTGTAAATATAACTTGGTTATATTTTTTTTATTTTGCTTATTTTTCGTTTTAGTTATTGAGTCTCAGGTCAAAAAGTAGAAAAATCCGAGATACTGTAGCGGAACATTCTGGCGCTTGTTCCACCTGACTGTTCCAGAAGCGGAGCATCTGTTCTCCAGAAGAGAGAGCGGCGGCTCCAGGTGAAAATCTGGTAACAGAACAAGTCTGGGGGAGCACGAGTTCCAGGTAAGTATCCAAAAAAAAAATGTTTTTATTATTGTTTTCACATTCTCTCTGATTTATTTTCACACCGAGACGTTGTGAAGTAAGTCTGGGGGAGGGTTTCATCGTTTACTAACTCGTTTCTTTCTTTTGTTTATCTTTTGAGTCATTTTGAGTAAGTTTTTAAGATCGAGTCAGTCAAAACTTTGTGGGAAATAAGACCTTATTCCGTGTTGATCACTAACCACCTCGTGCTTTAGTTATCTTATTCAGTGACCTTAGCAGTGGCGAAAGACACACATGTGGACCTGGAACACCCTGACATATCTCACTTGATTCTCCAGAAGTTCTCAGCCGATCAGGTTACACTGGGTAGACTTAACTCCACTTAACTTGAACCTAATATTGACTGGAATTCTTCTTGTTATGGGCACTAGATCAGGGAAACGAGAACTACACTCAGGACATCTTATCCTTTATATCCATCTTTTGTTGTTCCTGAGTGGCTAGCTCATCTTTAGCTAGTTCCCACCCTGCACCTTAGCCTTTATTCCACCTCCATGCATTTGTTTTTCAGTGTTATATGTGCAGATATGTGCAAAAAGGTCGGAGAGGAAAGGATCGACGCAGCCTCTTACTCGTTACTGCTGCAAGTGTCAATCAGACAGGGAGAACAAGCAGACTAAGGGAACATTCACTCCCTAAGAAACATCTGCGCAAGAACAGGGGTGGAGAACCAGAATGGTGTGAATCAGAACCACCAATGGCATCCGTATATCATATGTTACCTCCTTCTTCGTCACTCCACCATCTATTTATGTAATAGTATCAAAAAAAAAAAAAAAAAAAAGAAAAAAAATATATTTTGTTTTATTTAGTATTTGGTGATGGAGAAGTGGAAGAATTCAAGAAACATGAGCCACTGGAAAGGTTGAGCAGAAGAGTAGATATCAATATGAAGGGTTGAGGAACATACAGATGAGCAGAGCAGTCTGATGACTGATCCGGAGCAGAACAGAGCAGTCGTTTCAGGGAGAGCAAAAACGAGTAGGGGCTGTGGACATCAATGGATCCGTCCTCTCTTGCAGTTTTGCGCGATATCCTGCATCCACCTCAAAAATTGGTAACCCCTAAACACTTGAAACTCCACCATTGAAACACTTAAATAGCCTGTTCCACACCTAGACCGTCTACCCTGAATAGTGCCTGTGATGAGAAGCTCACGCCACTCTTAAATGAATGTAGGGAGTTTTGTCTCGATAGTCTTGCTTTTTCAGGTTTGAGATGTAGAGTATGGAGCCGATTTTTGAACAGCAGTCAGTGGGGTTCTGGTAAGGGTTTGCTGTCCTAGTTTACTGCTTGTATGGTTCAGAGATTCGTGGTTAAGGTATGGTTGCTGAGAATAGGAGAGTTCCCACACTTTCAAACCTTTCTTCCAGTTCTTGATACTTGGTCTTGTTCGAGGACAAACAAGGATCTAAGTCTGGGGGAATTGATATATGGTGTTTTATACATCATTGTATATATGTTTTCTAATTGGTTTTCAAGTCTTTATCGAGTCTTTCTAGTCCTTTTCGAGTCATTACAGGTCTGGAGTTGCACTGGATAGGAGATGGACCTGTTGGAGCAAAAGAGGCAGAAAACAGTTCAGTTTGGTGATTTTCACGCAGAACAGTCTGATGACTGTTCCCGATCGAGCAGAACACCCAAGTGATTGTTCCAGCGGCAGAGATTTTTAAGGAAACTACACTTATTTCGGGATTTGCCCTAATTATCCTATTTTTCTCTCCCAGCCGCCTGTGGCTTTGATTTAACTTATTTTTCTGTTTCTCATTATCATTCTACGCTTTTTTTGAGACCAGAAACCAGACCCTAGAGTGGGAGACTTGAGATTTTGCTACTTTGTAAAGGGAGAAGGCCATCTCTCTCGATTTAGAGAAGAATCCCCTGAACCCTATTACTTTATTCAGTCATTTTTTTTTTGAATAAATGTTAAATTTTATTCAAAAACAACTGTATTTACATGAAACTGCAACATTAATCTGAAAGATCAAAACTTAAAAAAAAAATGCTCCTATTTGTTCAGAATTCTCTAGTTTCAAACCACACTCTCAGCCCACTCTCCAATTTGTAATCTCCAAGTCTTTTAATGGTTGATAACCTGTTCCTCACATTCTTGTCTATGAGTTTAGTCAACAGAATGTGGGGGAGGTCTTTCTCTCCATGTCTTCGACGATTTCTCTCCCTCCAGATTGAATGGGCAGTGGCTTGAAATGTGTATCTCAATAAGAAAAGCTTCACTCTGTCTACCTTTTTATCTAGCAAGATAGTAGTTAATTCCTCCCATCTTTCTGTATATCCTGATAGCAGTAGTAATCCTTTTACCAGTTTCCTCCAAATCTGACTCGAGTAGGAGCAAGTGTAAAACAGATGATCTCTTGTTTCTATATCTTGCCTGCAAAGAACACACACAGGATCAATTGCAGGGTTCCACTTCATCATTCTGTCGCAGGTTGAAAGTCTGTTCAACATTGCAGTCCAAACATGGAACGAGAACTTCGGTGTTGCATGTTTAAACCAAACGCCTTTGCTCCACACTTGTACACTGTGCTCTTCCCTGATCATAAGCCAAGTATTCTTTGGAGAGAACCCGGGCTTATAACTCTCTTTATTCTTCCATAAGGCAGTATCATCAATAAGTGACTCCTCTGATTTAATTTTTTCTAGCTCCTCTTCCACTTTATTCAGAACCTCAACACGATGATTTCTTCTTCTATGATTCTGAATAACATCAGCTACTGTCATATTATCTGATATACCTGTAGATAGTGGCCCTCTAGTTCCCAACACGTCTTTTAGAGGCCCCAAACTATACCAGTTGTCGTACCAGAATGAGACAGATTTCCCATTATTAACTTTCATCCGATGGAACTTTTTCGCAGCTTCTCTCGTCCTTAGTATCTTCCGCCACATCCATGATCCTAAAGCAGAGTTCTCTTCAACAGACCAGAAAGATCCTTTTCTCATTAAGTAAGTCTGAATCCATTTAACCCATAATGAAGTCTGACCCGATGTTATTCTCCAAATTAGCTTCATACAAGATACTTCATTTACCTCTCTCAAAGGCCTTATTCCCAAACCTCCTTCCTCTTTCTTTTTACAGACCTCTTTCCATCCAACCTTCGCCTTATTTGGATTTAAAACAGGTCCCGACCATAAGAAAGCAGCACTGAGTTTTTCTATTTCATTAAAACATTGTTTTGGCAATCTGAAAGCAGAGAGCCAAAAATTGGTCAGGCTCATTATGACCGACTGAATTAACTGGAGTCTGCCTGCATAGGATAGAAAGCGACCATTCCAGTTGTACATCTTTGTACGAACTTTCTCCATCAAAGGTGTGTAATCAGCAACTGTCATTTTCCTGGTGAGTAGAGGTAAGCCTAGATAGCGAACTGGGAGCTGGCCTGCTGCAAATGGAAAGTTTTCAAGGATAGCTTTTTGATTTTCCCGAGTTATTCCAGCCATATATAGTGTTGATTTCTCCACACTGATTTTCAAACCCGAGAGCCTTGCGAACTCATCAAACACTCGTATAATACCTTCTACTGATCTCTTCTGTCCATCCGTAAACACCATTATATCATCAGCAAAGCATAAGTGTGTCAGACCAACATTTTTACACCTCGGATGATAACCCACCAATCTGTCTGTAACTGCTTTATCCAATAACTTCGAGAGGACGTTCATGCATATAACAAACAATGAAGGTGATAAAGCGCAGCCTTGTCTCAACCCTCTACTGCTGTTAAAGTAACCTGCTAGCTCTCCATTCACTTGGATTGAAAATGATGCTGTTGATACACATAATCTAATCCAGTGAATGTACTTCTGTGGGAATCCCAGAGCTTCCAATGTAGTGAGCAAAAATGGCCACTGAACTGAGTCGAATGCTTTCGAAATGTCTATCTTCATTGCACATCTTGGTGATATCTCAGTCTTATGGTAGTCCTTAATTAGCTCTGTTGCTAGTAACAGATTCTCCATCAACAGTCTGTCTTTCACAAATGCCGACTGATTACTAGCTATGAACTTTGGCATTATTCCTTTAAGCCTGTTAGCTAGTATTTTTGATACCACCTTGTAGATTACATTGCAGCACGAAATTGGTCTATAATCCTTCATCTCTTTAGCAATGTCTTTCTTGGGTATCAAAGCAAGGATTGTGGAGTTAATACCTTTTGGTAAGAAGCCCTTTATGAAGAATGACTGCACTGCAACCACCACATCATCTCCCACTATTGGCCAGGCAGCTTTGAAAAACTCTGTAGTATATCCATCAGGTCCTGGTGCTTTATTTGATGGCATCTTGAAAATAACAGCTCTGATCTCCTCCGCTGTAACTTCTTTTATCAGAGCTTCCTGATCAGTTTCACTACACCTAAATTGCAACAGTGCTTCCAAGTTATCCACACACGGTGCTTCATACTCAGGCGGCTTATGTGTTAGAAACTCAGAAAAGAACCTCTCCGCTTCTTTCTTTATTTCCTCTTCAGATGTAGCTATACTTCCATCCGGACACACCACTTCTCTAATAGCATTTCTTACTTCTCTGATTTTCGCTGCATTGTGAAATACTTTATTGTTTCTATCTCCCACCTCCAACCAGTGTAATTTTGAATTTTGCTTCAGAACCACCTCCTCTATATCCGCTAGCTTCTGCCATCTCTCTAGTGCTTTGCTTTCTTCTTGAATGTTTTCCACTGTTGGGTTAAGCAAAGTTTCTCTCTGTTTTTCACAAAGCAAAACATACGCTTCCTTTGTTTTGTGTGGGAGTTGTCCTAACTTCTCTTTACTCAGCGTGCGAATAACAGGCTTAAGACCTTTCAGCTTTTTTCCAAGCCTAAACATAGCAGAGGTTGAGTGAAATAGTTTCTCGGTTTCCTTCCAATAGCCCTCCACAGCCAACTGAAACCCCTTCATTGTTGCTAACACATTTGTAAACTTAAACGGTCTCCTCTTCTTCTGATTTCCTTCCTCTTCAAAGTGAATTCTGCATCTAAGATGGTCTGAACATCCGCCAGGCTCAAAAACACTATAAGCCTTCCCCAAACCATGCAACGCCACATCATTTATCAGAACTCGGTCCAACTTTTTACATATTAACCCCTCTTCTCTTCTGTTACACCAGGTAAATTTTGGACCATGTGCTCCCATGTCTATCAGAGAGCAGTACTGAACAATCTCCTGAAAATCTTCCATCCCCCTCGTAACACTCGAATTATTTTCATAATTTGAGTGTTCTTCTCCAGCCAGTGTTTCATTGAAATCACCAAAGATTAACCACTGCTTATTCCTAAACATTTGTGAATCTTTGTGATCTCTCAAATCCTCCCATAACGTCTTCCTCTCCTCCATTGTATTCAAAGCATATACAAACGTGCATAGCATTTCTTCAGCTCTCCCCTCCTGAAGTATCGAACAAGTAATAATTTGACTACTCTTGAAAATTGGCGTCACCCTCACAGACGGACCCCAAACAACCCAAATGCGTCCTAGTTGATGATGCTCATAGTTAGCCATAAATGACCAATTCTGAAAAGTTGAATTCAAAATTCCTTCAGATTTCTTCTCCTTGACTCTCGTTTCAATCAGACTTCCAAATTGTAAAGAGTGCTTCCTGACCCAATCGCGAACTACTTCATGTTTTGATGTTTTGTTGAAGCCGCGAACGTTCCAGAAGAAACCTGTCATTTGGCGTTGCGGGGTCTCTTCGTCTTATTCAAATCACCAGGAGCTTCCTCCCTAGTTCTCTGAACAGCCATCGTTAAATACTTGTGCTTATTTTTTGAATTTCTTGGAAGATATTGTCGTATGGCTCTATCCTCCTCCACATGTATACCTGACTCCTCCATTTCAAACTCATTTTCGTCTCCTGATACTTCGTCTTTTCCTTCTAGCTCATTTATTTCACCTTCCTCCTCCTCCTCGTTACTAAGAACTGAAAATCTTGATTTTGATAAGATCGAAACCTGCCCAAACTCAAGTTTTTTAGGTGGTGTATGACATGCTTTCCCTGGAGATACCTTTTCCCAATTTTCCTCGTTTGAGATCACCTTCTCCCCATTATTTTCTCTATTATCAGATTCAACTTCCTTCCCATTTTTAGCTGTTTCATTTACCTCTACCTCTTTACTCTCTGAACTGCACAACTCCTTTATCTCAGCAACTGAATCCTCCACTGAACCTTCCATTGAACTACCCATAACCTTTAACCCATTCGCTGAGTCCTCATGATCTTAACCAACCACTGAAACAATCTCAGAACCAGCCACTGAAACATCCACTGTACTGCCAAATTCTTTTAGCTCTGTTGCTGAACCTTCCACAGGAACAACCTCTGAACCAATCACTGAAATAGCCTCAGAACCAGCCACAAGAACAACCTCTGAACCAACCATACTGCCCACAGATTTCTCCACTGAACCCACCACTGAACTGCTCACTGGTTTTTCTACTGAATCCACCACTGAACTTCCCAGATCCACCTTTGAATTAGCTACAGGAACCCATGCTTTCACCCTCACCAAATTCTTCTCTATTACCCTCCTCTCCTCTATCTCCTCCATTACCTTTTTCCCTCTGCAAGCTTCTGCTAAGTGACCCCATTTCTCACAGCAGGTGCACTTAGAAGGAAGCCATGGATAGATGTATCTCACCAAAATCTCTTTGCCCTTGTAATTGAACTTCATTGATCGTGGAACTTCTTTTGACAAATCCACCTTTACGAATATCTTAGCCACATCGAGATTTAGACACTGCTCTGTCTCTGGGTGCAGTCTGACTGGAGTGCCAATGGGACTTGAGGCAAAGCTAAGACCCTTCCATTTAAACATGTCCATTGGTACATTTCGCATATGTACCCACACTGGGATTGAATGAGTCTCTTGCCTGATGTCCTCTGTCAATGGTGACCACTTAGCCATTACCACCGGAATCTCTGCTATATTCCACATCGCACGCTTAATGATTCGATTTCTGGTGATAACATTGCTCACCTTGAACTTCATAGTGGTTGAGTTGATTTGATAGACGTCAATCATTTGTGATCTATCACTTAGAGCCCAGATCTTGTTAACGATGGCATGAACCTTCGCAATGTGAGGTGCTTTCTCCAGGAATCTTCCGATGAGAAAATCATCCCACAGAGGAGCAGCGTCCTCAAAAACTTCATCCGGAACACTCACTGAGCCAATCTCATCATTTATCTGAATATCCACTTTGTATTTTTTCAGAACTTTCTTCTCGCGACCCAGATCCCCCGATTTCGAAGACAATAAAACTTCTCGATACTCCATCTTCGACCCCTTAATACCTCGATCCTCCTCCGTAGATGACTCCGGAAGATCCCGATCCCCCATCGGAGACCTAGATCTTGCTCCGGTGACTCTCCGAGAAGTTTGCGTAACGGAACTCTCAATCGCCTTCACAATCGCCTTTTGTTAAACGGTGTGTTTTTCTCTCGAAATTGTCATTAAGTTGAGTAAGTTGAATGTCCAGTTTTGGCTTTGGTATGAAGAAACTCACTTCAGTCATATTTCATGTTGCTTTATATCTCTGTCTCTGTGTTTTTTTTGCTTCATGTCTAAGTAGTCGATTTGCTTAGTCTAGGGTGTTAGGGTGTTAGATTCGTGAGCTTGACATAAATAAGTTATAAATCGGTTGTCTTCATTCACTGTTGTTCTTAAGGCTTGCATTAAACTAGCTACTTATTACCTGATTCTAAGTTTAATCTATTCATCAAAAGTGTTATAGGTTGCTAGACATAACTTGAATGAGCATCATATCCCTAACCAGCAAAAGTAGATGTTAGGGTATTTTGTGAACAGATCGGACTTGATCTTAATGTTTGTCATCGCGTCTCAGTCCAAAAGACAGTTTAGGTACTGAGATCAATTGATAAAAGGTGAAGCACCACGACAGTGGGCTGATCTATCTTAAGTGATCCGAGTTCTAGACTGTTCTTTAATGGAACTTGAATAATTGTTTGGCTCACACTTGTTTAACACCTGATCAAACCACCCTAGGCTAGAATTCTCTTTAAATTGAATTTACTTTTACATTTATTTTATTGCTGCTTGTTACGATACTCAAACTCAAAACCCCATCATTGTTTTAGCTAGATATTGATCCTATAGAAATAAAGTGTGATAGTTGGTCCTTGTGGATTCGATCCTAAAGTGCTACATCGACATACCATTCGATTGTGGTAGTTTGCACATTAGGTTAATTGGTGTGCGTGTACACGAATATCAATGAACAAGGTTTTCACTCTGAAATTGTTGTGAAGATTCTTGTCTGCACAACCTTTCCCTATGGACTCAATGGATCCAAATGTACATGATTAAGGGAGGCACGGTCTAGTCTATTAACGACACATCATCAGGATTGTGGATGTGGAGAAACCTCTTAAAATATAAAGACCTTACGGAACATTTTTATAGGATGAAAGTGGGGATTGGTAACCGAACCTCTTTTTGGTTTGACTCTTGGTCAATCCAAGGATGTCTTTATGATATCACGGGTGCTCGTGGCTGAACTAATATAGGGGTCAGTTAGACTGGAATGGTTTCTTTAGCTTTGCTTTCGAGAAGAAGAAGGCGAAACCAATGTCTGGACATTCTAAACATTATTGAAGCGGCCGTGGAAGAACAGAGAACCAAGCTTTGAAATGGTGAAGATTGTGTTGTCTGGAAAAGCTCTACTGATGTGTCTAAACCAATTTTCAGTACCAGAAACACTTGGAGTCAAATCACCAGCAAAACCAAATTGTCAAGTGGAGTAAAGGATTTTGGTTCAAGCATCACACCCAAAAGTATGTTTTTTTCACTTGGCTACCAATATACAACAGTTTAACAACTGGACACTGCGTGCTTGTCCCATGGAGGAAATCCGGCATGTTGCTTATGTAATCAACTAGGAACCTGAGACCATTTGTTCTACTCTTGTCCTTACTCTGCTGATATATGGTCTCAGCTACTCCAAGACCTTGTTCATGGGAGCTTCACAATAGTTTGGGCAGAGATAATGGAGCTTATCAACAACAACAGTCTGGACTTTCTCACCACATCCTCACCCGATATTTGGAAAGAGAGGAAAAACAGAAGGCATGGAGCAAAGAAGGTATGGAACAGCTCCACTACATTGCCTATACTGGTAAATATGTTTTATTGACAAGTTCGAAACATGTATTTCATTTAGACAACTGGGAGACTGTTGGGATCAAAATCGGACATGACATAATCAATGTCTAAAAGTCCCCGGAAAATAATTCTCGAAAAATAATTTTTCGTGTAATTTTTAATGAAAAGGTTGTACGACAAGTTCTAGAATTGTTTTATTGACAATTTCGAAATCAATATTAGAGATTTCTAATCTAGGAGAATCTAATTGAAAACATCTGTTGGAAATGAACTGATGTAGAAACCTCTTAAAGAGATAACCCGAACAACAACATCACAGGTTACCAGTTGGTGAGGGGCTGACATATGGGCCGGGTCGCCAATTGGCAACTGGCTCTCGTACAAGCTGGGTCGTCAGATGGCAACCGGCACACACACTGGCTCAGTCGCCATTAGGTGACCGGCCCTTCCAGCCCTTTCATGAGCTGGATCGCCAGTTGGCAACCGGATCCCGCACACGCTGGGTCTCCAGTTGGCGACCGGCCCTCACACGGGATTGGTTACCAGTTGGCGACAGGCACAGTCCCTTCTCGACTCTCCGGATCTTTTCTTCTCGGCCCCGACTAGACTGACCCAGTCCAGTTCAAAGTGGTCATTGAGACTTTTCTATGAGAAAGACCGCGGAAACCCATTTTTCGTGTAAGTTCGAATTATTCGTGTAAAACAGTGACGGTAAAGTTATACACTAGCAATCGATTAGTTAGAACCTTTCCGCAAAACTGGTATCACTTTGAGGCAAGTGTCTCAGAAAAATTATGAAAACGGTTAAGGATGAAGGACGGTTCAAAAAGGCCTAAAACGCGTCTAGAAACCCACTTGCGATTTGGACGGATATTGGTATGATATTGTGATAAAGATTAACTTTTTTCCGCAAGAGAAAATAAATGTAAAGTTTTCAGGGATAGTCACGAACATCAGAAAAATAAAGAAATATTTTCGCAAAGCGATGGACGTAGGCCCAAAGGAAAAAGAGGAAAAGGGGAACCGACTCCAAAGGCATATATAAGGAGAGCTGGGAAAAGGAACGCAATGGAACAACTTTTTAGATTTAGAACTCTCTGCACTTAGAAATCCTAAGTTTTATTCTCAACAAGTTTGAATTCTATGACTTGCACTCGTACTAGGCAAACTCACCAAGACAGTTCGATCTCTTGTTTATTTTTTTCTAATCAAATAACGCCAGCTTAATCCTCAAAAGGGATACGTAGGAAGATTTTCCTTAAGTCCAATCCAAAATCTTTCAAACCTTTTTCGTACTTTTTTTCTTCTGTTGCTAAGCGAGTTATGGCTCACTTAAGTGTTCTCGACATGGGTGGTTATGCCTGCTAACTTAGTTAGGTTTTGCCGTATGTATGCTGCGATTTACTTTGTAATCATTTTTCTACACAAGCTTCATGTATGTTTTTGTTTCTGGAATACTCATACGCAAATTCAAAATAAAGATCTAATTTTTTCTAAATTCGTTTTATTGTTTTTATAAATTTTCAATGTTTATTTGGTTACGTGTCATTGGTTTCGCAAAAAATCCAAATTTCTGGAAAATTTAAAGTTTTTTTTTTATTTTTTCAATTTAAATGAAAACTAACGATGTGAATTTCGATTCCTACAAAAAATTTAAATTTGCGGCCGCTCTGGGTTTGTGGGTCTCTACCAGATAACACACAGTTTTATAAGCTGAGGGTTTATATGTAGCACAAATTGCAAAAAACATGGTATTTTGAATCGAGATGTGGGACCCATCGAGAATATGGGCGGTGAAATTAACCCAGAGACCTTTTGACCACCGGATGTTTCTGGTCCGTACGGATTGCAATACGTGTGGTAGTTAGAGGCGGTGGTGATCCTTATGCGGCCACGTTACTCAACCGTATGCTTTATTTTTTGTTTGGAAATGTCACACGATGTTTACCACCAATAAATTAATAAACCATATGGATGACAGAGCGTCGTTTGCTGGTCTAGCTTTAAATAAGTTACTAGATTCGTCAAAAAAAAAAGTTACTAGATTCTTATTCAACAAAGGATTATTTTTTTATTATTGGATTTAATATATAATAGATTTCTTTGCTTGATTGTTGTAACTTTCAGCTTTTAGTGTATATATAATATATAATTATATTATATAAAATTTACTAAATTTTAACTTTGATTTATAGATGTCCGTAAATCTTTTTGTACTATGAATTTGATTTGATTAATTTACAGATGTGGGAAATATATTTGCAATATTTTTGGTGGACAAATATATTTGTATTGCTTAAACAAGGTCAATAAAATTAACATGTAAAAAAAATGAAGAGCAAAAGTATATTATACAGCAAATATTTCTTATAACTCAAATTGCTAAACAAAAGACTAATGTAATCATTTAATATGGTTGGAAAATATTGTATATCTAAGATATAGTTCAGCCTAAAACATCACACATGAAAATATTGTGTGACTATATTCTAATAGAAAATACTTCAATCTGCACCTTCAAGGCACAAATTAGTTTCAGTAAGAATTTTTAATAGAAATTATAGTTGCCTCCATAATTCATGTATTTTAAGTTTCCCCTGATTTTATTTAAATTCTGTAAATATTTTTTATTAATTTTAATTAGTTGCTAAGAGTTTAATTTTGAAAATTTATGAATAATTATAATCACTATTCTATGCATAATTTCTTATTTTAAAGTTAGATAAAATAGTTTATGGGAATTTCATATTTAGTTTTTACATATATATAATTTTAGATTTAATTCTTAAAGTGAATGCATTAACTTAAAATGTTCATATATTCATATTTTAGATTTGTGAAGAGCAAATTCATATTTTATTTATTATTTTCTGTAAAGTATTCATCGTAATTTTAATTATATTCTAGTGATTTAAAATATTTTTGATTTACGGAATAACATATGTTGATGTTCATTTTTTTAATACTCTGTAATCAAATTAAACTCTATATAAATATAAATATATGATAATCAACAGTAAATGAATCAAAATAGAATATTTTTTTACTTTGTATATTTTTCATTTGATTTATTTTATTTTCAATGAACTACAAATGAAACAAAAGAATACATTTTTAACTTGTCTTGCAAGGATCAATTTTCTTTTGATGAAAATTAATAATAGAAATGAGTAAACTTGTTAGTTAAAATATTGTCATATTTGATTAATGTATTATGTCGTTTATTAAATAATCCGTAAGAGTTTACAATTATAAAGAAAACAACCATTATTTATTCCTTTATATTAAAAATAATATAAATATCATTTTATAAAATATATAATTAAAAAATAAGATGTATTAAAACATTTATATTAAAAATTAGATTTATCTATCTTATTTGATAAAATGAATATTTGAAATAAAATCATATTTAAACTAAAATATATTGTAAAGTATAGCAATTTTTTTTTCATTTTATGCAGAATATACAATGATTATGTTTATGTTGCTGACAAAACCAAGTACTTTAATAAGAACTGTGATTGTCATTAATAATTATTGTACTCTAATATTAATTTAATTTTTATTTATATACAATATAAATTTAAAATATTATCAATAAACTAATAGCACTTTTAAAGTTAAAATAAATAAATTATTTTATAAATATATATTTTTATTAATTTTATAATTACAAAAAAAATATTTAAAATCTTAAAGGTACATTTTAAAATATAAAATTTCGTTATTTTGTATGCATATGTACAATAATTTATTTCAAAATGTATAAGTTAATTAATTTATTAGTTTATTTAACTAGTTTCTGATTAGTTCAATATTTATTAATTTTAATATAATATTATAATTTTATATTTTATGTAAATTAAATTAATATTAATATATTTTAATATTTTCTTATAAAATATTTATATATGCTTTTGAAAAAAAGATAGTATGATTTTGTTAGATGGCAATCTTATAAAATGTATATTTTCATATTCTTTAATTATTTTTCATAAAATGTGGAAGTATTTAGTTGATTCAGTTGAATCGTTAATTTACAAAAATAATTAAGAAAGATATTATGATGCATATTTGATATAAAATTCTTAATTTGGTGATATCATAAATTAACGTAAGGTTAAATCCAAAGTGTTCTTCTTTTGGTAATATAAACTATAATTTGGTCTGTACCTCCGTGTGAATGTTTAATTTAATTTTTTGTTAACATAAACTTATAAGCCATTGGTTTTATAAAAAAAAAGTCATATATAATATTTATATTTTGTAATTTATGTATTGAATAAAATATATTATTTTGTAAACCGTTGTTATCTCTGTTTCCAAACAATATCAAAAAGTAATTTATTTTTAATAATATAAATAGATAGAATATAATAATATTATCATGTTTGGTCAATTCGGTAGGCTATGGGTGGTTACATATATTTATTATTATATAAACTAAAGCTGTTTTCACATTTGCTGTCAAGAGTAGATCATTTTTCTACGTCTTGACTCTTGAGATTTGCATCTAGCTTGTGTGTATGGCAGATATATGAAACTGATAATTTGAGTCGAGAGCTAAAATTCTAACCAAAAACACGTGTTTGAAAGATGAAACCATAAAATTAGAAAAAGACTTGTTATTATTAGCTTCAAAAAGCAAAAGAAGAATTTCTTTTCCTAATTTTTTTTGAAATTAAAAAAAATAACTGTATGTCTTTTTTTGTGTAAACAGGCATTCGTATTATTTAAGCAAAAGAAACAAAAACATACAAACCTAGAGATTTAAGTGAGTTACGTATTTTATCCAACATTAAAATAAAAACATTACAAACATATATCAGTGGAATTTTGGCCTAATTAAAATGACGTATCCTAAAGAGTGAGACAAAAACTGAATCGTTTCAGATGATAACGATGATAGAAGTTTGCACAGGCTTGTTTCCTCCGCTTCAAGTTAGGACCGGAGATTGCAGATGAGACTCGAGGGTTTGTATATCAGAAGCTTTGAAGACGGTTGAAGATTTGTTTGTCAATCTTCGAGATGATGGTTTCTGGTGACTTGAAGATCCTTTAATGAAGTATTTTGTTTCGTTCGTTCCAGATCCAATAGATGGTGGCCGGAGTCGTAAGGAGAGTAGGGCGGTTTCTGTCGTTTTTTCTGGTAGGTGATTGGAGTTGGTGGAGAGTATCATCCCAAGAGGAGTGGGGTTGCAATTGGCATCTACTTGCAATAGATCTCTAAATCGTGCCACTGAAGAGATATTCAATGAAAAGATGATTCTTATTCTCAGATGTAGTAATATTGCATTGACATTAATGCCCCAACTTATCAACCTATCTCTTGTAGAGCATCAATCAAAGAGAACCAACCAAGTCAAAAAACATTGTCGAGGGATTTCATAGGAAAACAACACAATCTTTGCCCATGGAACAATATGCTTAGGACCATTGAGATAAATGTATACCTCATCAATGTTGTATTTGATTCTAGTTCTTCCATCAATTTCCCACTCGTGGTAATCCTCATGATCTGACAAATGTATGGTTCTTAGATGGACTTGTAGAGCTAACTGACTATCTGTTCTTGCAGAAGGGGGGAGCAAACGACCAGCACTGTAAAGCGAGGCTACTGTTGCCATCTTTGGAACGCCAAGTCAGGATGAACGAGCATTAAGCAGCGTGTAAAATTGTCCAAGAGGAGAGTTATCAAACCAGAATTTGGTACTTTCTCTGTTACCAAGTCACCTTTTAAACAACATGCGCCTTGATCATCTTATTTACCAACCAAGAGAAAGTGCTACTTATGCTTACGGACATCACTTTTTAATATTACTTCTTTGAACCAACAGATCCAAACGGACTTAGGACAAACGGAAAGTAATCAGATTAACTTTATGATGCAAGCAAGGTTCCAACTGTGAAGATCTTTAACACCTTAACCTCCTTGCTATTTGGTAAGAGTCACTGTTTCCCATCCGACTTTTGCAGAGTGGCGTCCTTCATTTTTTTCCTTCCATAGAAATGTCGCATAGAGAGTTAATCTGGTTGATGTAAGATTTTGGCTGGATGAAGCTTGAACACCAGAAGGTGGATACACCAGCTATGACAGTTTTGATTAGAAGTAATCTACCCGCAAAACATAGAGCTTTAGCCGACCAAGGAAAGAGCCTTTGTTTGATTTGCTGAAGCATAGGCTCACCATTTTTCAGATTAAGTTTCTTTGTACTTAATGGGACTCGAAGATAGCACATTGGGAGACTACTACAGGGCATTCCCTTAGAGGATTAATAGTGGAGATTTATTGCTCCGAGAGACCCGAAGTAAAGAAACTTGATTTCTGTAAACTCATTGCCAAACCAAAGCGCATTTCGAATCATGGAGAATCTGGAGAACTCTTTGCACAGATTCAATTGAACCATCAATGATAATCAGAAGGTAATCAGTAAAGAATAAATGAGTCAACTTACTTTTGTGACATTGGTGATGGTAAGATAGATTCCCTGACCTTGCTTCTGTATCCAACATTAGAGATCAGTAGGTCACTGTTATCACAAAAAAAGGTAAGGAGAAAGATGATATCCTTGCCTTAGTCCTCTTTTTCATTTATAAAATACATTGACTGTGCCATTATAACCCACCATAAATGACTTTGTACAAATACAAGATCTGAGCCATACAAAGATCTGAGCCAACGAGTGAAAGAAGTAGGAAGGTCAATGTTCTCCATCACTAAAAAGAGTAAGTTCCAAGAAAGAGTGTCTATATCTACCTTAATGGTAAAAAATTTCGAATTCTTATTTCTATTATACCCATTAAGAAGATCACTAGCAAGAATAGTGTTTTCCACAAGAAGCCTTTCCTCCACAAAAGCAGTTTGATTAGGCATGATTAGAACTTGAAGGATAAATATTATTTAGACATGAGATGGGTCTATACTCTAATATATGGGACACTCTCATGAATTTGGGAACCATTGAAAGTATGGTTGAATTTGTTATTTTTGGCAGGAACCGCGAGTTGAAGAAGTGTTGGATCGCGTTGATACATTATGTCCCAAGAAGCGACCAAGTGGCTTTATAGAAAGCTTAAGTAAGTCCATCTGGTCCAGGCGCTTTTTTCAGGTTTAAAGATATTATGAGCTTTTTGATTGCTTCTGAAGTTTGCATCAAGAGAATGTCATGTTTCTGTTGCAGACTGCACCTAATGGATGCTAGACTTTAAAACTAGACTGGCGAAGAGCTACAAGTCAGAGGAATACAGTCAGGGCTGAGGACAATTTTGAAAGGAGCTATATAGCATATGCAATCATCTCCAATGGGTCAGTTATAATGGCACCAGAGAGAAGTAGAAAAGAGCAAATTGAATTGAAGCTAGCTCTTGCCTGACAGACCCGGTGAAAGTAAGTGGTACTGAGATCATCTTCCCGGAGTTAGTTTAACCTTGATTTCTGTTTGAAAAAAACACTCTTCCATCTGCCTCCGAAATTGCCACTTTTGATTTAGTGCTAACTCCACTGCGAAAGTTTCAGGAGTTGGATCCATGACAGCATGTACATGCGCAAGTTGTAACAAACTATAAGTCTCTTTCACACTTTGTTGAATATTTGAATAATTCTATCTGTTAAGATATTTCAGACTTCTCTTATGCATTTCAGCTTCCAACATAAAGACTTTAGGTTGGGAGACACGCTTCCTGCCTAAAACCAAGCATCACTAACAACCTCCAAGAAAGTCGGGTGTTTGGTTAAGTAGTTTAGGAATCTGAAGGGTTGGGATCCAGCTTTTGGAAGGCAAGGTCGATAAGGCTAGGGGTGTTGTCAGATGGGACAGAGGGCAAGAAGGTAGCGGAGCCATGAGGGTAAGCATTTAAGACTTCACTGTTTATCAAACATCTGTCAAGTTTTTTAGCTATGGGGGATGTTTCTCGCTTGTTTGACTAGGTGTGGACAGGACCTTGAAATCTTAGATCAAACACGCACATCTGTAGTAGGCAGTCCATGGGTTCGTACATCTGAGAGATCTCTATTGTGACAGAAGTCGGAGTACCCGTAGCTGAAAAGTATCTGATTAAAGTCGCCTCCAATTATCCAAGATTTAGAGTCAAGCGAAAGTGTAGCATGAAGATCCAAAGGTCAGCTCTTTCTTCACTTAGGTTTGAGGCATGGATAGCGAGTAGTAAATTGGAGATGGTTTGGTATCTGAACTTCGCAAGTAACCGTTTGCTTTGATTGAGAGATCACATGAACCTTTACCGGGTCATTCCAAATCAGCACAATTCTTCCATCTTAAGTAGTGCCAGTCTCTGCATAAAGTAGACATCAACTAGGCCAAAGTGAGTTCCTTGATATGTGTTTCTAAAACAACATCAAAATGGGTTTATGGCTATTGAGCCAATCCGCTATAGGTCAATGTTTATTCAAATCATTTAGACCTCAGACATTCAAAAGAAAAAAATTATGTATTCTCATTAATAAGATAGGGGGTTTCCCTTCAACATTAAGCATAGGAAGAAAACTATTAGTAAGAGATGAACCAGTAAAAGAATATTTCGAGAGATACTGCAAAGTACCAATCTCAGAGAAAAGAGAAAGTCTAGGCAGGGGTTGAGGATTAATAGGATATCTTAGAATGAGAAGAGGGAGAAAGAGTAGACTAGGAATGATATCTTTTTAGAGATGGTTTAGTCGGTTTGCAAGGACTTTTAATGTCTAAAAGGTTAGTGTTTAGGTCAATAGCAGGGTCGGTGACAAAAAAAAGGTTAATAGCAGGGTTTGTACAAGTAGTTTTTTGAGCTAAAGGACTCAAGGGTAGAGAGACAGATTGGGATGGAGTATCAGGCGTATGGCTATTAGGATAAAAGGAAGGGAGAGGGGGTGCATGAGGAACAGTTTTGTTAACCAGATAGTATTTGGTTTTGACATCATTATTTTGAGTTTTCCTTTGAGAAGAAGGCTCAATTGCTTTTCCAATAGTTTTTTTCCTAGGAAGGTTTCTCATTTTTTTGTAATTAATATAGGATCAAAAATTGAGGGATCCAGGGGGGGGATTGAACGGAGAAACTTTCAAACAGTTTCTAACCAGATGTCGTAGCTTTTTACAGTGGGAGCACGGTGGAAGCAGCCACGGGTAGTCAACCTTCCACCATCTCACCACTCTGCCTTTTGAACTCATCATTTTTTGGAAGTGGCTTGGTGAGATCAACTTTTACCTTAACATGAGATAAGGTAAGACTGTCAAGATTAAGGATGAAGTGATCTGTCTCCTTTGGATCACCTATTAAACATGCAACCAAGCTTAGACCATGCTGATACCAAAGATCAAGAGGAATGCTTTAAAGAGAATTTGAAACTTTTTTTGTCAGTATTTTTTTAAAATATAACTTTGTGACTGTTTTAACAAAAAAAATGTATATTTTATCACTCCAAAACTGAAACATCTGTTAGATACAAAATAGATCTTGTTTTTTTTTTATAACGCTTGGAAACAAAGTACAAAGAATAGTAGCATGCAAGATAAACAAAAAAAAAAAAAAAAAAAAAAAGGGGGGGGGGATGTCATTAGACACCATACAGTATGATCATAATCTCACCTTCAAAAGCAAAGATTGTCAGAGAGTAGACGAAAGAACAGATAGCATCTTCAATTCAGGGTGGCTGTAGGAGGTTCCGTTGAGGTTGAGCTTCAAGAGCAAGTAAATGATGTAGCCAGGCTGGAGCCGCACGAGCGATGTAAGACTGGTTACGGAGATCTCGTGTAACACTCAAGGCGATTGCAGCGGCAGCTTCATTGCGATCTGGAAGGACATGGTCCAAGCTCCAGGAGGTGAACTTTGGCAGGAGGAAACAAATGCTGTGACGGATATGGCTTAGGTTAAGGTGGTCTTCACGACATAGAAGGGCGCCACGCTGGGATTCTTGTTAACTCAACTTTCTTAATTTTCAAAATAATATATATATGGCAACTGTTTTATTTTTTTCATAATTAAATATTTTTTCCACGCGGTAGCGGGCTAGTGGTTTTAAGGGAATTTACATTCCATCCTAATACAGACTCTGCTTCGAAATCTTGTGTGGCTAAGGAGTGCTTTACACTAATTAAAGGTTGGTATTAGCGCAGGCTGGTTCTGGGTCAGGATTGACTACGGGCCTAAAGACGGAAAGTTACGATGACTAGGAACCTACGAATTGCGGAAAACCGGCAGTGTCTACGAGCTTATTGGTTGCAGAACATCCCTATTTAAAAATATCTTTTTTTAAATGACATTTGTCTGTTCACGATGATGTTCCTTCTGTTAGTCAGTATTCAGTAGTAACAATGTCCTTTATGGGTCTGCTTCTACGTAACACTCCACGTTAATATGGCAACACTGTTGGGGGTACTAGGGGAAACACCTTAACCAATTTATGTTTTCTTTTCTGAGAAAGGGCTTCACCTTAACCAGTTACCATCTTAATTTTAACCTATTTTACATCAGCTTAATTTTAACCATTACGTCATACTTAATTAGTAAGAAACTATAGAAAATAAGTAATCATTTTCATTTTTTTTCTTTTTTTCAATAATCGTAGTGTGATCCCAAATTTTTTTAGGTTCAAGAACTAATCACTACAAGACTATGGACATACGGGTTTTCTTGCCATTAAAAGCGTCTAACCGGAGCCTCCTTTACTACAAAGCCCGGACCACTAGGTTAAAACTGATATTTTTTTATTTGGTCTTGGTTCTACATTTGCCCGCAAACGCTAACCATAGAAGACAAATTAACACAACACTAGATTATGACCCGCCCTTCAGAGGGCGGACATATTTTTTGTTTTACATTTGTTTTATGAAATTTAGTTTTTATATTTAGGTGTTTTATAATCATATTGTATTTTTTTTGTAATCTTATTTGCGTAAAATATTTTTTTAAATGATTAGTAATCGATCGTAATCTATTCAGTTAATATATAAACATGACTAATTGATATAGGTTTGGCCCAACTATTTTAATACAATTATTAAAATATTTTATTAATATGGCTAAAAAATACAAATACATAATTAAATTTCTAAAAAAGGTAAAATAATTATTTTGTATATTTACAAAATATATATATCAGCCTTTTTAAGGGTGGGTAAAAATCTAGTTTGCGCATTAAAATTGGCATAGTTTTAAAAGATTGTATATTAAAATAAGAAAAATAATTAGTTAGGGTATTAAATTGGGTAACAAAAAAGTATGAGTATTAAAAAGATTTAGAAATTTTAATTTGTGTGTTTTATGTAATGTTCTCCTTTTTTATCACTGATGTAATGTTCTCTAAAATAATAATATATGTGTCTTTAGTTTTATTCAGTGTTTCATACTCGATCCAGATCCATAGTTGAACGGATAAATCCAGTGACTCGTATATAATTCGGTTTTATTTAATGAAAAATTCCTTAACTAAAAATTTGGTAAAATCAAGAAAATCTGATAATATTTCTAAAAAAGTTCAATGAAATTTTTTATGTACTTTTAAATATTACATAAGCGAATAAAAATTAGATTTGTGATTTTGTTGAATTATTTTTTTCTATTCAAAAAAATGAAAAATGATATTAGAGAAAACCAAATTTATTTATATGGAAGTATAAGTTTATCTTTATTATTTTTATTGTATGAGAAATATGTTTAAAGGTGTTAGATCTTATTAGAAATATACGAAATATTTTTTTTTACTATTTTTATTCAACAAATAATGTTTTAAATCAACTAACGTAAAAATTAGAAAATTGAAAGATTCATAAAATAATGTAAATTTAATATTTTATTAAAATATATTGATCTTTAAACTCAAGTTCATTTATTAATAAGTGTCTCTAAAAGAATTGTGTTCATGTATGCAGACAAAACACATAGATAGAAATATATGAAATAATTGTTTATTACTATTGTGAATATCTAAAATTTAATCAATTATTTTGTTGTAGAAAATTAAGATATGTTAACAACCTGATTTAAATCGTCAAAAAAACTTGTTGATCTTTCAAGCAATTCACGATTATACTCTAACATATATATTAAGCAATTAAGAATATAAATTGATAGGCAACATGTATATATGAGTTTCATAATGGGAATGCAATAAGTAAACACTAAACGGTTACAGAAAAAAATAGGAGCTATATCTATTCTATTAAAGATCAACATATGCTTTACCGTTGCGTCAAAAGCACACCCGGATATTTAGGAAAGAGTGGTTTCAATATTTGTATTAACGGTGCAAAAGTTAGTTATTGTCATATAATTATATTTCTGTTTCTACAAAAAAAAAATTGATGTACATAACCTCATATCAACTGGTCATACATGAGAATTAATAGAATAGATCTGCCGGCAAAGATATTTAATTAATTAGCTTTTTTTCAAAAAAAAAGAAGATATTTAACTATTGAAACAATTATTTTCTTTTCAAAGAAAAAGAAAAAATATTTGAATTTCTATCAAAATTAAATCTATTTAATAAACCTTCAGACCATGTATATTTTTTTATTTAACAATGTGTGATGTTTTGATTAAAAAAAAATCAAGCCCAAAAACATTATATAAATGCTCGAAAGATTCGAAATATAAAATAAAATTTAAATGTGGACCTTCTTAGAATACCCTACTATTTACGTGTTAAAAACTATAGAAGGCAGTTTTCACCCATTATCAATTCAATGTGTTGAATATGAGTTTGGACGAACGATTGATAGTAAAGTAAACTCGGTTTGGTGGGTCTTGCGAAGACGTTTTATTGATCAGTACGTGAGAATGAACGAGATTACAAGTGAACTAGAGAAAGAAAGAAAGGTCGGAGCTTTGTGAAAGGCTCCGACGGAAACACTAAGTCAGGCGATCGGTTGTAAACCCTAGATCTTGCCGTCAGTCTCTTAGTGCCTGTTTGCGGATCCCCTTCCTTGTTCCTCTGTCTTCTCCTTTTATAGGCTGTCTCTTCCTAATCGTTCGTTCGCCCTAATCATCGAGGCCCAACTAACGTTTGATGGGCTTCCCAGCCGGTTGATAGTTTAATAGGGCTTTTGACCGGGCGATGGCTTGATGGGCTGGTGCTAACCCTGTCTACTAATTAGTCTATCAATCGTCCGTTACCGGGGGACGGTTGATAGGATGATCGTTCCGATGACAATCCGAGTTCTGTTAACTGATGGGCCTTGTGGATGAATACCGGATTCATCTCCAACAGTAAGCCCCCCCCCCCAGTCCACTTGCGAGGAAGTCAATTTCCTTGCGATGGAATGTCCAAAGCTGGTCCTGAAGTTAATAGATTTGGATGTCGTTTTTGATTGAGCCAATCATTGTCAGAGCTTCGAACCCTCGTGGTAGGGGTTTTTGGTTGACACGGTTAACCGATAGGTCGCCATATGTATTCCTTGTATCCTTTGCCGAGCGACCGATCGATCGGTGGACGCGTTCCCTTCGATCGATCGTCGGAACTCTTTTTCGTTCCCCCCCCCCCCCCCCCCCCCGCTTCTCTCTTTTTCTTCTTTTTTTTTTTTTTTGGTCTTGGTTATACGAATCAGGTTGATCGACTGTCGGTCGATCGGTGGGCTTCGTTGGTCGATCGATTGACTGGCCTTCTTCGATCGATTAACTGCTTCCCCTCGTCGAGCGATCGGTCGGCGTCTTTCTTTTCCAGACCTCGGTCGATCGTCGCAACGGAGGTCTGGTTTTGGTCGTGATAACTTATCGTGCGGTTCCACGCGTCGCCGGAAACAGAAGCAATGTTTCTGTTCATGATGGTACTTAGGAGATAATCTAAGCCCAATAAGCTTTAAGTGGGTGATTATCTTTCAGGCCCGTCATGTTAGTTATAAGTTGAACCCTTAAGTCTCAACTTCTCCACTTCCTCTCATTTTCAAAAAGGTATTCTCTCTCCTCCTTATCTTTTTCCTGCGATTTCTCCTCCTCTTCCCCTTCTACTTTTTTTTTTATTTTTGCTTGGAACAATGGAAGTTGATGCTGAGACTGCGACGAGGGATAATCGTGGGGATGTGGCTCCTCGATCTATCGATCTAGGCACTGGAAGCAACGAACCGCCCCGTCGAGCCGTGGATGGACGTTCCGCGGTGGATGATAGGGGGTCTCCCGGGGAAAACGACGGAGAGAGGATTGAGGTGAGCAGTGGCGAGGAGAACGAGGCGAGAGACGGAGAGGAGGATGAGGTAAGCGATGAAGAAGAGGACGAAGCGAGCGATGGAGAACCGGCGGACGAAGCGAGCGATGGAGAATCCCTCGAGGTGAGCAACGGCGGAGGGGAGGATGCGAATGATGCCCGGCCAGTTGAACTTCGTGCGCGTGATTCTTGTCTGATCCGGGTCAGGTCTGATCGACGGGATTCAACCGCCTCGGGGGC
This sequence comes from Hirschfeldia incana, assembly GCA_026261945.1. Lineage (NCBI taxonomy): Eukaryota > Viridiplantae > Streptophyta > Magnoliopsida > Brassicales > Brassicaceae > Hirschfeldia > Hirschfeldia incana. The sequence goes on along the minus strand of JABCMI010000078.1, from coordinate 1,331,059 downwards.
CGCGAAGCAACAGCCGTTGCGATCCAAGTCTTCTACCGGTCGATTGACTCCGTTTCGCTATCATAGCGACGGATCGATTGAAGAGCTCCCTGATTTGGATCCAGAACTTGATCGGTCGGGTGAGGATTGGGGCGATATTGAGCCAACTCTTTCTACTGTGGAAGGAGTTTCGTTATTGATGGGGAGAAGCCGAGCGTCTGGCGTGACTTTTATAATTCCGAGATCCGACCAGCGTCCGTGGAACCCGCCGGTTGGATATTGTTGTGTATACGAGTCATTTTTTGGAGAAGATTCGAAGTTGTGGTTTCCAATCCCTCGTTTGATCACATCCTACTGCATGCGACGGGGTATTGCTTTGAGTCAGCTGATGAATGGAGCGGTTAGGATAGCCGTTGCATTGATGGTTATGGCGGCGGAGATAGATGTGTCTATGTCTGTTCGCACGTTTGAGGAGCTGACACAGGCCCAGCCGAAGCCAAATGGGTTTAACTCGTTGCAGATGAGATCGGGCCTGAACATTTTGAGTAGCTCTCTCGTCAAAACCAACAAGTGGCAAAGCTCTTACTTCTATCTTAAAGCAGATGAGGCTGGGTTTGCAGATCCTACGGATGTCGATCGCCGTATTTTGTGGAGTCGCCACCCGGGTAGACTGTTTTGCGTCGGTTGATTTTCTTTGTTGCTGTTGATTTTAACTGTTTTAACTATTTTGTTTTGCAGTGGGTCACCCGAACACTTTTGGGCCTTGGGACGCTTTCCGGAGGGACGTGTCGAAGATCGCCTTGCTCCGTCCTCAAAAGTGGAAAGATTTTAGTCGCAAGAGGATTCGTCGTCAAAGGAGACGCATTAGGAAAGGTAATCGACCGATCAATTGCTTGCTATTGAAACTGTCGATTGCACAGCTTTGTGATTGTCGTCGTCTTTCTTTTGCAGTTGATTGGGCGGCAAACGCTCCTTGCGGGGAATCAAAGGGAAAGAGATTGAAACTTCCGATCATGGGACAGTCTTCAAAGGTTTACCCGGATTACAATGCGATTTTAGCCGCTCAATTAGGAGAAGCGAGTTTAACCCCTTCGAGGAATGTGGCTGCGACGACTAACGCGGTTGCAGGCGCGTCGATCGATCGACCGACGGTCTTGATGAACGTGGAAGAAAACCCTACCGCCGAGGAGTCTACTGATGTCCGTCCGTCGAAGAGGAGAAAAACAAAGACTAAATCTTCCAGAAGGCTGGTAACTGATTCTTCCTTAGCTAATGATGGAGGAAGACAAGAGAACGCTCGGTCGTTGGTCGAGTCGAGGGGTGATGACCGCGATGACATTCATGGTGATTCCTATAGAGAGGGAACCCTGAACCAGTCTGGCGATAGACTCTTAGGAGAAGAATCTCAAGTGCCGGGTGAGGCGGCGCCTTATCAGATTGAAGGCGATAGGCGCGTGACGTTGGATGTTTCCAAGCTTATGTTTTCCGAGACATTAGCTGAGTCAGTCCGTGCTGATGCAGAGGTAAGCTTTTGATTCACAGGTTGCGCGCCTTTTTCTTTGTTTTGCCTTAGGATTTTGAACGATTACTTTGCTGCGAAAGTGATCGATTGTTTGTGTTTCCTCTTTGTGCAGGCCGTGGCTCGTAAGGAAGCTCTCGTGATGGAATATGACGCAGCTCTGCGGAAGGCTTTGTTGGATTTAGAGAATGTGAAGAAAGAGCTAGCCGTCGAGCGTTACAACTTTTCTCGCGAGCGTCGTCAAGCAATCGAGGCCGCAGGCGGTCTTGAGGAAGACCTAGAGACTGCCCGAAGCAGGATCTCTGAGCTGGAGAGGGAGAAATCTGAGTTGGAGAGAGAAAGGATCGAGGAGACCGAGAGGACGAGGAGAGCGATGGAGCGCTTGAGAATGTCTCGAACTCGCGAGCTTCTGTCCGAGAGGAATTGCGTTCTTGCTGTGGCCAATGCGCGACTTGAGAAGTTTCGGAAGTATATTGCCGATCGAGATGTGCAAGAGGGGAAGCGTTTACTTCATGGTGTGGCCCGTGGAACGTTGGATACGGTGGGCTTGTTGAAGTTGAAAGGGTTGGCGGTTCCTCAAGAGTTGATGGACCTTTTGACTGCCAATGAAGCGAAGTACAAGCTTGAAGCGGACGGAGTTGTTGGACAGCTAATTACAGAGGCTGATTTTGTTCTTTCACTCTCACGTGATGACCCACGTCCTCAGATGGTTCAGTCCAGGCCGACCTTCGGTACCGTTGCTTCAGATTCTGTGCCGGCTCTCCCTCTTCCCATTCCTCATGGTGATAGTTCGGTTATTGTCCCGGAATCGACCGTTGCTGCGCCTGAGGGTCGCAATGATGCCAGAGACGAGCTTTCGGAGTCTTCATCAGAGACTGGAGATGGCGAGGCTCGGGGTGAGGGTCCGGAGACTGCGGAAGTGTGCGGAGATCCTTCGATTTCGGTTGCTAAAGGATAGGCGTTGGGGCTCATTCGCGCTCCTTGTTGTTGTTTCACTATATATGTATTTCTTCTTTTTTTTTTTTTGTTGGTGGACTTCGGACCTCTTTTGTTGTGAAGTTCGCTTGGATGTCGGTTGATCGACTTGCTGTATTAGTACTACTTGTTTTCTTTTCTGTTTGAAACTTGGCCATCTTGATTCTGCGATCGATCCCTTGTCTTGTGCTGACTTGGGTTTTGCAGGTTCGATGAAGTGTAGAGGAACGACAATTCCAAAATGCTAGTTGCCTGTTTTTCCATTAGCCTCATGAATATGTCAGACGTTTTGTGAGCTGTACGACCCGCACTCATTCGTTGGTCGAAAGTGATGTACGAGCGTTCGTATGATGTTGCTGTGTCGCGTGCGACGACATTGTGATGTGTAGTCGTTCGAACTGATCGAAGTTGACATACAAGCGTTCACGGAACCCATTTGAAAACACTCGTACTATACGAGTAGAGTGTGGAGTTGGTTTGGGTTATAGCTGGACCCTGTGACAGGCTGCCTACGTACCCTCGGAGGGGATCAAGCCATTCGTAGTTCGGTTTGACCGAACGAAGGTTTAGTCATTTGCTTTGGTTGAAGCAAAAGTGACAGAGACCAGTTCGTCCGGTGCCGAACGAAGGTTTAGTCATGTGCTTTGGTTGAAGCAAAAGTGACGGAGACCAGTTCGTCCGGTGTTAGGGCAGAAGTGACTTGATGTCATCTGTCGGTAGCCGATGAGAGCTACGGTTTTTTTTTTTTTTTTTTTTTTTTTTTTTTGAACGAGGGCAACGACTAAGTATAATATTTGCGGAGGTTGGCCGCGTTCCATGCCCTTGGTACTGGAACGCCGTTCGAAGTCTCCAGATGATAGACGCCCGGTTTAACGACCTTGATTATCTTGTAAGGACCCTCCCAATTTGTCCCAAGTTTTCCTGCGCCTCGCTCTTTCGTGTTTTCAAACACTTTGCGGAGAACCAAATCATTTAGTTCCAACGGTTGGGCTCGAACCTTCTTGTTGTAGTAGGACTCGGCGAGGTGTTGGTAGTTCTGGATGCGGAGGAGCGCTTGATCTCTTCTTTCTTTAATCGCGTCGATGACATCGAGGAGCATCTCTTTGTTTAGTTCTTCGTTTGCTGGCATCTTTGCTCGACGAAGGCTGGTTACGTTGACCTCAGCTGGAGCCATAGCTTCGACTCCGTATGCAAGAGAAAATGGTGTTTGACCGGTTGCGCTTCGAAGGGTCGTTCGGTGAGACCAGAGCACTCCATCTAACTCGTCGGCCCAGTGACATTTTTTAAGGTCGAGACGCTTCTTGATACCGTCAAGGATCGTTTTGTTGGTGGCTTCAGCTTGGCCGTTGCATTGGGGGTAGTGAGGTGTCGATGTGTTCAGGCGAATTCTCCAGCGTTCCAAGAAACTACGGAAGTCGTTCGACGTGAATTGAGATCCATTGTCTGTGACGATTTCGTAGGGAAGGCCGTGCCTGCATATAATATTCTTCCAAACAAAATTTTGAACTTCCTTGTCGGTTATATGAACGAGGGCTTTCGCTTCGACCCACTTCGTGAAGTAGTCTGTCATGATTAAGACATAACGACTTTGCCTGGAGCTTGGCATTGGCCCCACGAGATCCATCGCCCAACGCATGAATGGGTACGGAGCCGTCGTGGTACGCAGGAATTCGGTTGGACTATGTATGTTCGACGCATGCCGTTGGCACTTGTCGCATCTGCGTGCAAATGCTTCGCAATCAGCGGTCATAGTTGGCCAGTAGAAACCTTGGCTTTTGACTTTGAGAGCCAACGCTCGACCACCGGAATGGTTCCCTGCTGCTCCCTCGTGGATTTCAGCCATGGCTAGTGATGCTTCGTCATCGCCGAGGCACGTCAACAGAACCTTAGCGGACGTCCAACGATGTAGCTTTCCGTCGACGAGAACGTAGTTTGCGCTTTTGGTCTTCAATCGACGGGCTTCCCACTTGTTTTGTGGAAGTGATCCGTCAGAAAGAAACTCGATAAAGGGAATCCGCCAGTCGGACGGCGTAGCATTGGGCCGATCGTTCGAGTCACCTGTATCCATAGCTTCGGTTGGATCGATCGTTGTTACGTAGTCGCCTTCGTCGTTTGACAGAGTGATGCTTGGCTTATCAATTTGTTGTATTGGGATGGTTCGTTTGACTTGGTCGTGCGGGTTGCTTCCCAACGTTGCCAAAGCATCTGCGCAAACGTTTTCGCCTCGAGGAATTCTTGTAAGCTGGAAGGATTCAAACTCTTTGACTAGGTTTTGCACAACTTTGAGGTAAGCGTCCATTCGCTCGTTTTTGGCGTCGTAATCACCGCTGAACTGGTTGGCGACCAATTGAGAGTCACAGTATGCGTGGACGTGTTGCGCTCTAACTGCTTGTGCGAGGCGTAACCCAGCGATGAGAGATTCATATTCGGCTTCATTGTTGGACGCTTTGAATCCAAGTCGAAAGGACTGCTGGAGCAGCTCGCCCGTCGGTGATTGAAGTTGAATACCGACGCCGGAACCTTTAGTTGAAGACGATCCGTCGACGTGTAGAATCCATGGTGCAGTTGGCGGTAGCAAGTCTTGTTCAAGTTCTGGTGTTAGCTCGATGATGAAATCGGCTAACACTTGCGACTTCGCGGCTGGTCTGTTTTGAATTGTGATGTCGTATTCGCTGAGTTCGATAGCCCATTTTGACAGCCTGCCCGAGTGATTGGAGTTTTGCATTATGGTCCTCAGCGGCAAATTTGTCAAAACGACAATCGAATGAGATTGAAAGTAGGGTCGAAGTTTCCTTGCTGAAGTTATGACTGCTAGTGCCATCTTCTCGAGAGTTGAGTACCGCGTTTCTGTGTCGGTCATGCGCTGGCTGGTATAAAATACCGGCCTTTGCTCACCGCGATCGTCTTTGACGAGCACGCTACTCACAGCTGCGTCGGAAACCGCGACGTAAAGGTACAACGTATCACCGCTATCTGGCTTAGCTAGAACGGGCGGTGTTGTGAGATAATGTTTCAGTCGTTCGAAAGCTTCTTTGCAGCGTTCGTCCCAAATGAACTTCTAGTTGCCACGCAACAGTTCGTAGAAGAGGAGGCATTTGTCGGTCGATCGTGAGATGAACCTATTCAATGCAGCAATACGACCGGTCAATCGTTGTACCTCGCGACTGTTCTTGTGGCTAGGAAGGTTCAGGATGGCGGTTATCTGCTTTGGATTTGCTTCGATCCCCCTTTGAGTTACTATGTATCCCAAGAACTCTCCGGACGTAACGCCGAAAGTGCACTTCGTCGGGTTAAGTTTCATGCCGTACTTGTTGAGGGTGGAGAAGCAATCTTTGAGGTGGTTCACATGATCGGTCGCCTTTTGAGATTTCACCAACATGTCGTCGATGTACACTTCCATTGTTGCACCCAATTGCGCGGCGAACATTTTGTTGACAAGACGCTGGTAAGTTGCGCCGGCGTTTTTGAGACCAAAAGGCATGACTTTGTAGCAGTAAATCCCGCGATCAGTGATGAAGGCCGTTTTTTCTCGATCATCCGGGTGCATCATAATCTGGTTATAGCCAGAGAAGGCGTCCATAAACGTCAGTAACTCGTTGCCGGCGGTTGATTCCACAAGTCGATCGATATGAGGGAGGGGAAAACTGTCTTTAGGACATGCTCTGTTGAGGTCGGTGAAGTCGACGCAGACTCTCCACTTCCCATTTTTCTTCTTAACAACGACGGGGTTTGCCAACCACTCGGGATACTTTACTTCCGTGATAGAGCCCGCGTCTAGCAATCGGTCGACCTCTTCGTTGACAGCGTTCGACCGCTCGGGGCCGAGCTTGCGTCGTTTTTGGCGGACAGGTTTAAATGTCGGGTCGACGTTGAGCTCATGTGTGGTGACATTGGGATCGATTCCTTTCATGTCGGTGGTAGACCAAGCGAAGGTAGAGACGTTATCCCTGAGAAAGGATATTATTGCATCTTTCATGTCGTTGGGAAGGCTGGTGCCGATACGAACGATTTTGGTGTGTTTGTCGTCGATGGCTACTTCGAGAATCTCTTCTTTGAAAGGACATACTTGATGTGCTGGTTTGGAGATTGTGTTGACGTGGGAGGTTGTTTTGCGGGCCTTCACCTCCGCAACAAGGAGGTCGCGAGCGGCGGCTTGATCACCCCGAAGAGTGATTATTCGACCGTCGGGACCCGGAAATTTGATGCATTGGTGATAGTTGGAGGGGACAGCTTTCATCGCATGAATCCAAGGTGTCCCTAAGAGTGCGTTGTAGGGAGCTGGAACATCGACTACGGAGAATTTGACGTTTTTGGCGACGCCGTCGGCGTAGACGCGTAAGCGTATCGTACCAAGCACAGTTTCTTTCGATCCATTGAAACCTGTCAACGATCGTGCAGAAGGTTTCATGTCGTCAAGGCTTATACCCATCTTGAGAAGTGTGCTTTTGAAGATGAGGTCGACGGAACTTCCGGTGTCGATCAGAACTTTGGTTACCGTGCAATCGCTGATTCTGATGTCTATAAGGAGGGAGTCGTTGTGCGGCATGTGGACGCCAATCGAATCGTCGGAAGAGAAGGTGATTTGGGGGCTAAGTTCGGGGTTGGTGGGCCAGTGTTTAGCTATTACTGCCTTCCGCCGAAACTCTTTCACAGACCTGACGGAGTCGTCGCAAGGTGGAGATCCTCCGATTATCACGTTCAGGCGATGCGTTCGTTCCTGTCTCCCCTTCTCTGCTCGTACTATTCGCTCGGCTTTGATAGAATCAAGACGCACGCGCAAATCCGAATCATTTCGCTGAGATGGAGTAATCGGCTCTGATTCTGCTGCGGGACGGTCGGTTTTGCATCGCTTGAGTTTCTCACGGAGATCTGGAATTTTGGAGTTGAGCTTGATTCGTAGATCGGTTGTCTCCGCCTCGTCGTACTTGCTATCTGGCCCTGTCTCTCGTTTGAGTTCGTTTTGTTGGTGAGAATGCTCGTTTCGCCTGACTTCCAGGAAATGTCGAACGTCTGTGGCATTGAGTTTTCTTACACAACGACTTGTCTCGGTCGGCGTGCCGTCGACTTCAATATGTGTGGTATCGCTGGAGGTGAGTCCCTCGGACAAACGCACGGACTTTTGAAGGAGAGTGTATCGTAAGTCATCCTTTGGTTTTTCTGTCGTTGATCGGCTCGGCGACGGGACGGTTCGGATTGTGAAGATCTTTCGCCGAGCGTTTGGCTTTTCTTCTTCGGAACTTGAGTCGTCATCTCCATGCGTCCGTTCTCCCTCTTCTGCCGGAGGAGAGTTCTCTTCTTTCTTCTCGTTGGACCTCTTCTTCTTGTCTTTGCTTTTGCTCCAGCTTTTATCGTTTTTTGCCGCTTTCGGTTTGGATTGCTCGCCTTTCTGGTGACCGTCGCTAGTTGATGCAAGCCATGCTTCGTAGAGGTGTCTACACTCCTTAGTGTCGTGACCTCTCATGTTATGATGCTCGCAGAACTTGTTCTTATCGTACGAGCTCTTGGTGGTGGCGCCTTTGCGTGGTTGTGATTTCTTCTCCTCGTTATCGCGTTCCCATACGTTCCAACCAGGTTCGCGTACCGCAGCAGTCGTGCCCGATTGATCGTCTTCATTGACGGCATAGACCCCCCCCCTTCCTCTTGTAAGGGGCGTGTTGACGCGGCTCCTGAGCGTCAGACGTCTTGGTTGCCGCTGCTTTTTGGGCCTGCTGTTGCTTCGCTTGGTGGGCTCGCCTGTCTTCGTCCATCTTTACAAAGTTTTTCGAATCGTGCAGTGCGTCTTCGATTGTAATCGTTGGATTCTGGTAGAGATAGTCGCGGAACTTGGAGTTGATCCAAAGTGCGTTAGTTAGAGCTTCAACGGTTGTGTGATCGGGAGCAGGGACTTGAGATAGTACTCCTTTGAATTTTTCCATGAAATCTTTGAGGCTTTCGGTTGATGACTGGGATAACTTCCATAGATCCGCCATGGAGGCTCCTTGACGAGTCCACATGATGTAGTTCTTGAGGAAAGCCGCAGATAAGTCATGAAAACTTTCGATCGATCCTTCTTTTAGGTTGGAGAACCAGCCTAGAGCGGGTCCGGAGAGACTTTCGACGAAGAGTTGGCAAAGACCTGCGTCTCTTTCTCCGTCGGGGAAATCGTTTCGACCCATAGCGATATTGAAAGCCGTCATATGATCGGTTGGATCCGTGTCTCCCTTGTACGGAGGGATGCGGAGTTTCTCCGCCTTTTTGATCTTGACCTTCGTTATCTCTTCAGTGAACGGGTTGCGCTGGGTGGAGGCAAGGACGCGTTCGAGCTCCGGCGCGGACGTCTTGACATGGTGGATTTTAGAATGGATATCTTTCAACGAGAGCTGCAGATCGGCGATCTGGCGGCTGGTTAGAGACTCCGATCCTCTGGTGTTCTGAATAGTCTCGACGTTCGCAGGGTTCGTGCCATCCGCTGGTTGTTCGGCCCTGGGAGTAGGGTTTGTGGTTGCGAACAACCTCCTTCGAGCGGTTTCTTCTTCGCCGTTTGCACCGTCTAGGGTTCCGAGGGCGGCAGAGATAGCGGCAAGGCGTTCGTTCGTAGCTCTGTTGGTTTCTTCTTGTTGAACGAAACGTGCCATGATGGCTTGTAGCATCTCAGGAACGGACGGGTTTGGGGCGACTGGTACGGCGGACGCCGGTGTGAAAGAGGCCGACGGTCGGTCGCCGTCAGCAGGTGTGTCGTCAAGATTCATACTGACTTCGTAAACGTTACTTCGTAAGGCCCCACGGTGGGCGTCAAATGTTGAATACGAGTTTGGACGAACGATTGATAGTAAAGTAAACTCGGTTTGGTGGGTCTTGCGAAGACGTTTTATTGATCAGTACGTGAGAATGAACGAGATTACAAGTGAACTAGAGAAAGAAAGAAAGGTCGGAGCTTTGTGAAAGGCTCCGACGGAAACACTAAGTCAGGCGATCGGTTGTAAACCCTAGATCTTGCCGTCAGTCTCTTAGTGCCTGTTTGCGGATCCCCTTCCTTGTTCCTCTGTCTTCTCCTTTTATAGGCTGTCTCTTCCTAATCGTTCGTTCGCCCTAATCATCGAGGCCCAACTAACGTTTGATGGGCTTCCCAGCCGGTTGATAGTTTAATAGGCCTTTTGACCGGGCGATGGCTTGATGGGCTGGTGCTAACCCTGTCTACTAATTAGTCTATCAATCGTCCGTTACCGGGGGACGGTTGATAGGATGATCGTTCCGATGACAATCCGAATTCTGTTAACTGATGGGCCTTGTGGATGAATACCGGATTCATCTCCAACACAATGTGTAGAAGCAAGGACCATGCATGCATGACAGCGTATTTCCATTCCACACGTAGCTACGTGGGAAGCTCACTTGATCACTTGAAACCAAACAGGTCTCACAAATTCCATCCCATCACTTAATGTCTTTCTTTATTCCTCTATATATACAATTTCATCTAAATAAGGACTCTACAAACTTGGTCCTTTAACTGATTAGCACATTTCAATTCACACACACATACTATATTACCGAGCAACCTTATGCTACTTACCATATGGAAAACAATCATTTTGATCAAAGAGAAGAACGCTTATCGGTTGACCAAGTGTCCTACAGAGGTGTTCGCCGAAGGAAATGGGGGAAATGGGTATCGGAGATCAGAGAGCCCGGTAAGAAAACCAGGATTTGGCTCAGGAGCTACGAGACAGCCGAGATGGCCGCAGCTGCCTACGACGCTGCGGCTCTTCTTCTCCGAGGACGTGGGACACATCTCAACTTCCCGGAGTTCGCCGACAGTTTTCCTCGGCCAGAAAGTTCCAGTTCCGAGGCCGTTCAAGCGGCTGCTCAAGAGGCATCATTAATGTTTAAACCGAGTGGGTCTACTGAACCAGATATCGGGTCGGGCCACGGACTATCTCGGGTCGGATTGTCTCCAGATCAGATTCAGGCGATTACTGAGTTTCCATTGGACTCGCCGAAGATGGGGTGGATGCAGGATTTGGAAGTGAATGATTATGAAGAGTTATACAGACGATATTTTGGTCAGTGGGATAGAGCTGAGTTTTTTTGAAAATGCAGCAACTTCAGTCCATATGGGATTTTAATTGATAAGTTTTGGTAAAATATAGTGTTTTAATTGATATTGATCTACTTAATTTCTTTTAACATTCAAATCTTTTCATATTGTAACCAACAATTTTAGAGTTTCGATTTGATATACTATTTATTCAGTGAAGTATAATAATCTTGGGACCCGAGATGGTTTTCTTGGGTTCATTTTTAATCATATATGTTTTTTTAAATGTGATTGAATTAAACTTTCAGTTATAAAATATTCATGGACTGCAAACTTGCCGGATGATTCCGTAAGTATGATTATAATCGTCTTAGAGTTTCTCTGTTTGGCCACAAGTATACAACTCAATGGAAGATGGTACATGCATGAGCTTCTTGTTGATTTTACTCAGGAGAAAATCAGAATATTATTCCTACGATATGTCTTTCTTACTACGGTTCACTCGCTAAGCAAGAACGGAATTGTAAAAAACATGGAGAACTTTGACTTCACCGTCTTTTCATCACTTCGTCATCAGGAAAGTAAAGAACCGGTAAAAAACAGAGAGTAGAAAAACGTTTGCTCTCTCCTAAACCATGTGATTAAAAAATACGAAGCTGGCGTGGAGTGTGGCTAAGTATCGTCTAAAGAAATCATTGTAATGATTTGTTTTTATCAGTAGATTAAAAATGTTTAAACTCCAGTAAGAAATAGTGTTTTTTTTTTAATTCCATTATCATATAATCATTAATTCAATGATATATGATAATCACATATCTCCATTGACATTGATGAAAAACTATACAGATAATAATTCCATGATGAATATCTCCCAAAACACTTAGTTGATATGCGGTTATGCATGTATGCCATCATCGATAGACTCAATGTCTCTGTAACAGCGGACTACAGTGAATAGTTTTGCCAGCAGTATTTTGAGAACCAATAAATTTGATATTTTTTAATTTGAAAGAAATATATAATCTGAGTTTCGAACCTCAGGTCAAAATGTTTTAAATTTTAATTATTGTACCAAAGTCTTTCGCCACATCAGAGTATATTATTATACCATTGCAAGAAATTTTATTTTTTAGTTCGAACTAATTTAACATATTCAATTCAAAAGAAAATGAAAGAAAAACACTGTTGTAAAAAGTAAAATAAAAGATGTATAAAATTTATTTATCTATAGAAAATTTATTTGTACATGCATTGGTATCATAGTACACTCCGTGTGGGGGCAGGAGAGACGATTCCAGTATGCCGCCCGAATCTCCTGGGGACCTAATATACATTGACATTTCAGATTGTAACACTTTTCTTATCCTCAGTTTTATCTTCAAAGTTTTATATAATTATAAATCCACTAAAGTTTATTGTAAAGTTCCTTGAGCTAATGAGAGATGCCAAGTTCTTATATTAATGACTCACGGTGACGTCTGCGTTTGATACCAATCAACTCTTAGTACGACATATATTAGTCAATAAATCCCTTATATATTAAGAGAAACATTACATCTTCCGAACCATGACACTTGTAATCACGAAAATCAATTTCATAATCGTTAGAAAAATAAGTCGATTCATCTAAAAATATAGCTTATGATATACCATGGATTTTACTTATTTTTAGCCAAAATATTTAGATGCTTTACGATCTATAAATATACAACTTAAAGTCTTTTTTTAGAGAGTAAATTCACTCCTTATGATAATTTGAGTGGTATCAATATACTTTTCATTAACCAAACCAAAACATTAATTATTAATATAAAATATTCTTCATTATTTCCTTAAATAGAATATACGTAACTATCTAATCTGATCAAAATATTTATAATAATTAAAAAATTTCAATAATGAAGATTTACATATAATATATATCCTCTATCATTTTTGTTCTATATTTATATTATTAAAATAGATTACTCAATCAAATTAACCAAATAATAAAAATTAGGTTTTTTTAATATATTTTATATTTTGAATTTAAAAAAAAATAATATAAATTAATAAACTTTTATACCACCTCTATTTGAAAATTTATGATCAATGGTTTAATTTTTATTTATAACAAGATAAAATTTTCATAAAATTATATGAGTATGATGTCTTATTTGAAAAATATTAGATTAAATTAATATATATATATATATATATATATATATATTAATATTGTTTAAAATTAAATTATATGTTAGATAAAATGTATAAATATTGAAATTTTCAAACAAATTATTGAAAAATACTAAGAATTTAATATATTAATTTCAAAATTTTCATTAAATTTGTAAAATTTATTATAAATTAAAAATATATATATATAAAGTTCAATATTGAAAATTTTTGATATCAATGTTTATATTTTTTTATAAAATACAAATGATCATAAAACCATGTGAATATGAAAAGTTTTATTTAATAAATATTCATATTAAAAAATAAGATATACATCAATGTTCATATCATTTAAATTTGTATAAACAATATAAAGGATATATTATTTGTATTCATCGTCTATATAATGATTGAAATAACAAAATTATTTTTATTTATATTTCGGCATCAAGTTAGGTATTTATGTAACAGTCACCGACCTTTCACTAATTTAATATAAGTAAAAACGTAAATAAATAATAATACATAAAATTATATGTGTATACAACGTTCATTCCAAGCAAGGCGCGAATCTTAGTCTAGTCTACAAATAAAGTTCTTACATGGTTATTCGTCAGAGTCGCTTGCATGTTCTTTTAGAAACTTATATAAACAGTGATAGATTCATATATATTTTGTTAAGATAATTTTCATTAAAAAATTGTAAGTATTACGGAAATGTGAAATAATTGATAACAAGTAGGAGAAGAGACTAAATATAATGTCTAACTGATATTTAGAGTCAGAACATCAATAGTTGATACATGAACACTAGTTCTAGCCGTATATCTCTAATACTTTTGTAGTGAATAGTCGATCTTCTGTTATATGTTTGGGTTCCCTTAGTCGAAGACTAGGTAAAATACTTTCATATACAGAAATATGGAAGAATATCCCTTTACTAAAAGTTATACATTTTACTCGGATGCAGGGATGAAACCACGCCTGAGTAAGCAAGAATTTGAAGGTTAGCGCCCTGCTTGGAAGCAGGAGTAATATCTTTCTGAAGTTATACCCCAAACAGTTTACCCCTTATCTTTCGGCTTCAGAGGTAAAGTTCGGAGCTAACATGTGCACTTAGGTCAACCGGAATCATTCCTTATCAAAAGGTTTTATCTTGAGCAGGGTGTCACTTCTTTAATGTCTTTTTTGTGTTGTTCTAGCATGGGCCACATAATATCCCGAGAGAGCTAGTCGTAAATAGTTGAAGGATGGTCGTTGTATAATAAGTATTTCCAGGCTTGGAGCCTGATGAGATTGATTAATCTCGAAGGATCTGTGATTATCCTATTCAAATTTCTGTGGATGACTAGATCTATTTCTTGGCACAAGGCCTTGATGGCACGAACCTTTGAGCGTCTGATTCGAGTGGTGCCTTGCCTAATCAGATGAAGTATTTTTTGATGTACTGATAGATCTCAGTATTTACCTACTATAAGACATATATCAGGCCTTATCTAGATTTTTTATTATGTAATCCGAGTTTGTTTTTAGGTCATTTACAGGCCCAGATGTGTTTTGGAGCACTTTGGAGAATATGGAGCAAAGTATAGCTTGAAGAGAAGAGAAACCATAGCTATGCAGAGAGGAGAGTTGAGATACAATGTGAGTGTCAACTGGCGATCGACGCAAGTGCGAAGTGGTGAGACCGACGAGACTTTCAAGAATTGTATTTATACCGAGAAGTTTCTCTATTTGCAAAGAAGCCCCTGTATGTGTTAAATTTTTTTATTTCTATTTTGTAGCCATTTTTTAGGCTAAGCTTTATTTCATTCTTAAAGAAGTTATGGGAGAGAAGATCAGAACTCATCACATATTGTTTATTTCTTACCTTCAATTTCTATGCAATTATTTCAGATTAAGATTTGTGGTCTTTCTATCATGTATGAGTAATTCATTTGTTTGATCTAGGGATTGTTAAGGTTTTTATGAACTTGTGATTGATAGATCTGCTTGGGTAATTCATTTTCTCCTTCATCAATATTGTTCTTATTGCTTGTTCTTACAATTAATCACAAGAACTTTATATCCTGATCTGCTTCTGGTGATCTAGGTTGATAGATACACGAGAGTTGGTTTAGATAACCTAGTGAACATATCGAATTGAATCTTAATGCATATTTAGGGAAATTGGTTGTGCAGAGAGAATTGACTTTCGAGGGTCTAGACTTAAACAGTTGTCGCAGGAAGATTCGGACCTTATACTTGAATTCGAGTCCTAGGATCGAGCTTAATAAACCCTTAGCAAGTATTGATCTCAGTTCTGACTGTCTGTTTGATTTCCCTGGATCTAGTGTTTTCCCTAATCGTCTACAAACCAATATCTTGTTCTGTTTGTTTTGTTGCTTTCTGTTTATGTTCTAGCTTTATTTATTCATGATAGTCAATTTTGTGGTCCACGCTCCCTGTGGATTCGGTTCCTAAGTACTACAATTGACCTCTTGTTTGGGAGAATTCTTTTGGGGTAATTTAAGCATATCATGTACTGTAGTGGGTACTTCATAACCTTACTTTAGTTGATGGTTCCTGTCCTGGACCAGGAAATCTGAGTAATGAAATGCTACAATGTCCATATATCATTGTCTGCCTACCAAAGATTGCATGTATCTGTCAGAGTCTGCCATAGGAGATCTGTTGCCTTGTGCGACAGCAGAAATTTCTAATCTAGATATTGATATAGAGGATAGTCGAAAGGTATTTCCTAGTAATGAAATATGATTTTATTTCTAAGATTTTCTCTCCATGTTTTAAGAAGTTACAGTTGGAAAGAAAAATCTTCAGTTATTACTTTGGGTTTGCTTTATTTTCTTGATTGATTCCCCGAGAAAACATGACGACTATATCATTGCCTTTTAGATATTGATTTTCCTTAATTCACTGGATCTTCTAGTTTCCTTTCCATTCTGTTGCGATATCTCCTTGGCGATCTTGTTTTCTTTGGATTTCCCATTTCAGTGCCCCATAAATCCATTTGTTTGTAAGATTCTCTCTTTGTTCCTCTAATAGGATTTTAGAGTTTACTCGAGTCTTTTTCTTAATTTATTTGTTAGAATCCCTGGATCTTGTTTCTGGTACCCATATTTAGGATGGAAGCTAATTTTATACATCCCTATGTCATTCATCATCCATAGGCAGTAGGGTTAGATCGAAGAAGAATGTCGATCTTGATGTATGGTGATCCGTTGATTCTTAGGCTTCCTTCACTGAACTAGTGGCGAAGATAGAGAGACCGATGCTGGTTGATACATTGATGGGACCTCAAAATATTGGTTTTCCTTATGTGATTAAAGATGACGAAATCAGGGAATAGAGAAGAAGATACTCTCTTATAGATGATGTTATCATTCAAGCTCATGGCCCTTATGACAGAGATTCTGATTATGGAGCTGACTAGGTCCCTGTTTACAAGGCCGTCTTCGAGATAGGGTATTGTCTTTGATGGCCAAAATAACAGAGTATTTTGAGGTAACACTGGGTCAGCTCAATCCCCCCCCCAACTTGGAGAACTCTCATATGTATTCAGTATCTTAGCGAACTTGAAGGTCTCATTTTAGGGATTAATGAAGTTTTTTTCCTATTATATGTCTCCTTAGCTGTGGTGAGGGTGGATTCTATCTTCTTTCCCGAAATAACAACAATATCTTTCAGGAAATACCAAAGGATGATAGGAAAGTCCACCCTGTGTTTGATAATGACTTGTCTGGAAATTTTGCTTTTATGGTCCTTCCTGGTTTCCCAAGTTTTGGCATTTCACTGTTAGGTGGAGGAGTTCTTGTAACTGTGTCAATTTTGTTGTTTTTCTAAGACTAACCTTGGTGTTTTCTTTTAGGAGTGTTTCATCCTGCTTCATCAGCGGAGGAAAGAGTATTGAAAAAAAATCTTAAGCTTCCCATTTAGTAATGGTAAGTTTTCTTATTCTATTTCTTCACTTATGCTTTCTTATTTGTTCCATATATTAACTCAGCTTGTTTCTAAGGTACATGTTCAGAACTACTGGAGTGGAAGCATTTGCAGCAAATAAGAATCCTATGGAGGCGATCTCGGTGAAGAGGGCGGGTTCCAGCCACTTCGTCCAAGATGATGATTGCATATCAAGGGGAACAGAGCTGGTACTAAGCATAAGGCTGTCAGTTCCCAGGATCTTCTCGCCTCAGGTGGAAAAAAATCAAAGGTGTCTGGTGTAAGGACCAAGTGTTCTCAGCGGTATTCCGAGAGTGGGGTTAAGGTGTTGTAAATCTTAAATGCTAAGGTGTTTCCAACAGACAACGTGTCTTCTCCGGAGGGTATTCCTTTTGATGTCGCTTGTTATCTTAGCAGCCTATATCTGTTGTTGACTTGGATCTTTCTTTTTGATACATGTGACCTTTTGTGTGTCTGAAAGCTTTGATACATTGGGAAGTTATGAGATCTTATTTTTGTGAGTTAGGATGACTTGGCCTAAGGTGAAATCCTTTTTCTTCGGGTGAATGTTCATGCTCTAACCAGCCAGAGGAATCCATGATTCAGAAGGCGACTGCTTGTTGCCAGCTTATGCAAGAATGGCTGGATAGGCGGGCTGAGAATTAGAACCCTGAGGAAGAATTATGTCAATATCAGTTGGTGACAAGGACTAGTATTGGTACTGGATACTTTTCTCCCATGTCGTGGTTCCTGATCGCTAGATAATAAATTTTTGAATCAGTTCAGATATTTAACCAGTTTTGGTTTAGTTCTGATACTAGTTTTCAAGTCGTATTTGGTTCAGTTCTTCGGATTCGGTTCAGTTCTTCGGATTCGATTTTTTTTTGCTCAGACTTAATTGAGGCGAGCCTAATATAGTTCATTATATTGATTAATGTATAAAGTAGTAGAATGGTCTATATGAATTCTTCAGTGAGGACCTGTTTCTCTAGTGGTTTTATGAAGCTGCAGATGTGCTTTAGGTGAGGGGCGACATATGGCTATGGGTGGTTCTTCAGCTTGTTCTCCTTCACCTCACCACAAAATGTTTTTTTGTGGTGTTTATACTCATGCTTTGTTATGGAAGGTCTTGTACAGACCTATTCTTCTAGATTTACTTTTTTTTCTTTTGGAGAAGTTGAAGGGCTCGTTGTAGAGGGTTTTCCATTCTGGTTTATCGATTGTATTGCTCATGTTGGCTTTACATCATCTATCAGGAATTTATGGGTTCTGTTTTGGCATTTGGTTCCTAAGCTAGTGATGTTTTGGGTCTTTAGTGCTAGTTTGAACGCTCACATGTCTTTTGCTCCCGGTTTTGTTTCGTCTTTGGTGGGATGTGACGGGTTTGACCTCACTTTTTCTCGAGATCTGTTGGGATTGATGTGCTCTTTGCATGATTTTTATCAAGGCGTAGCTTGGGCGCAATGAAGTGTGTTGTTGTTGTATCCGGAAATGGGTGTGATTCTAGAGGGGTTCTATCTTCCGGTTAAGTATGGATTTTTTTTGGGTTGGAGAAGTGCTCTCAATATCGGTATAAATTGATGTTATCATTGGGTGAACCATGAACGACAATGCTAAATCTCTTATAAATGTATGGAGATGTTGAAAAATTGCAAGCTTAGTGTATTATTATCATGGTGTATATTTTTAATTTTTTTTGCTGTGGTTATTATGCAAGTTTTAATACTAAGGAATGACCATGTTAATAGTATAGATAAACATAGCAAATTAGAATATACAGTTTGCACTCTTTGTTTAGAGCATCTACAAAAGTCTCCTTATAACTTCAAATATAAGGTTTTATGCACTCCAAAAGCAACTGTACAAAATCTTATATTTAAGATTTTTTATCTTTCTAGTTCTTTTACTTTTGTAACTTAAATAATCTTAATAACTTTCTTACTTAATCACTTTGGTCTCTTTTAATATAAAATATTTAATTAATAATACAAAAATATATAAAGATTAAATAATGTTAATATATGATATAACAACAGTGTGCATTATTATGAATAACATGTTTATTGAAGAAGAACATAATATCATCGCCCAATTAGAAATGTAAAATTTATTTTATTTTTACAAATTGAAATGACAATAAAAAGAATGTTTGTGTTCAAAAGTTTTAATTTGTAGTCTTCAAATTTAAAATAAAGAAACTCATTTATCACATTTTTATCACTTCAAAATGTCTTAATTAATCATATATAAAACCATTGTAAAGATAATAATAATAAATAATTATGTAACTTATTTAAATTTAATGTATTATTTTGTATGTTTTCATTATATGCACTATAATATAATATTTTATTTATTAATTTTGTTTATAATATTTTTGTTACATGTCTTAGAGTTATTGTAAAAGATTTATGATTTTAGTTAAGTACAATTAGATATAAAGACTATTATGTAAAATACAAAAGTTTTAAGGTTCAATATAAAGTTTTGCTTTTGAAAAGAAACACTCTCAAACCATATATCCGAGGTTTTGCCAAACCTTAAAATAAGGGTGCTTTTTCAATATAAGATTTTGCTTTTGAAGAGAAAAACTCCCAAACCTTATATCTGAGGTTTTGTCAAACCTTAAAATAAGGGGGCTTTCGGAGATGCTCTTATCTTGTCGATTTAAATATAGGATTTAGGAGTAGGTTGATGGAACATATTCAAGATAAAAATATCGGGAGGTCGAACTAATGAATGCTCATCTTCAACAATAGGCCCAAATATTGGCCCATATGAAAGTCCACGTAATCTCAATTCCATCCGCTTCTAAACAACAGCGGTTTGGTTTCTTCATTTTCGGGTTCGAAACTTTTTATTTTAAACTGTTCCGGGTTCGAAACTTACGAGAACTATCTTTGTTTTTGTTTTATTTTAGTTAATTTTTCGTGGGAGAGTGAAAAAGAATTATGGCAAAATTGCGTACGATTTTTTTTTAACTGCTTGTGATGTGTTTCTCTTTGATTCTCCGGAAGAAAGAGGGTTTCATTTGATCTTCTGATGAAGGACACGTCAGCGAAGAGGAAGGTGGTTGTACGGCACTTTCCGCCTTCTCTTTCACAGTCCGATCTCTTATCCCAAATCGACTCTCATTTTGGTGATTGCTACATTTTTCAACGGCCATGTTTTTGTTAATGAAAAGGGTATTTTGACCTTTAATCTATGCTGTCTTCCCTCTACTGCATGTATTCAGAAATGTAATTTTTGTGGTTCTTTTTTTTTTGTTTAGGTGCTCAGTTCAAGGCCATAGTTGAATATGCACCTTCACAGCGAGTACCCAAACCATTTGACAAGAAAGATCCTCGTGAAGGGTCTATTACCAAAGACCCTGATTATCTTGAGTTCCTTAAGCTCATTGCTCAGCCTGTTGAGAATCTCCCTAGTGCTGAAGTCCAGTTGGAGAGAAGAGAAGCTGAGCAGTCTGGTTCGTCTTTTCCCTTTGCATTCTTTCTCTGATCAAAATTACTAAACAAAATTACTTTATAGGTGATTCGAAGCCGGCTCCTATTGTTACCCCTCTAATGGAATTCATACGTCAAAAGCGTGCTACTGTGATTGGATCTCAGGTCTAGTAGAAAATTTTGTAGGTTTCTGTTACAAAATGGAATGGAATTATCTGTTGTTTGATCTCTGGTTTCTCTTCAAGCAACAGGGTTTATCAGATGTTCGAAGAGGAGGCAGAAGATCCCGAGCAGTCTCTGCAACCAAGCCAAGTTCAAGGCCTTCCAAACGGAACTCTGAAAAGAAAAAGCTGCGTCTCTGAATAGTCGTTGTAGTTTGCCATTTTACTAGTAAGTGGATTAACACTTATGCCATTTTCAATTTATTACGTTTTTTTAATAGTAAGTGGAAAAGTATAATTCAAAAAGCTTCCGCAGTTCCAAGCAAGATAATTCAAGTGGAAAGGACATACCAATAGCTAAAACTGGTAACCAGTTAAACTACCTAGTCGTTTATTTTCCCATTTAGTAAAAAAAACACACACAGTATTTCTCATCTATTTTTTTTTATCTATAGCCTCTGTCATGGATAGCTCTCTCCCAGGGATTGCATTGACTATGGATTCTGGGAAGAAAAAGATCTTGATCTTCAATAAAGACCGAGACAATCTTGTTGTAAGCTTTTGGGCTCTTTAAGAAAGTTGTGCAGAACAAAAGGCTTGATCTTTTTGTCGTCCAATATTTTCATGGCTGTAGACAGAATCATAGGTCAACGTGTGTTTTAAAATGTCTTTCAGAACTCTCCACCACAACCAGAACAGCAGAGGGAAACTAATTAATCTGTCGGGAAGCTCCAGGCAGAATCAGAAGATTGATGTTGGTGGGAGATTGATCAAGGGAATACTTGTGAGAAATGACAGCGACCTAGCCAGTCTTCAACTTTTGTCCAGCCTGAGCCAAGAGTGGAACCCTCAGAAGCAGCAGAAAAATCCAAGCGTCCTCCACGAGCAGGTTACAAGGGAGTAGTAGAATTAGGATTTCTATCGAACTGTTAACTTCCCAAGTTTGGCTGATAATTTTAAATGCTGATGGTATATATAATATGTGCAGGGAAAGGCTATCATGTTTCTGGTACCAACAGTGACATGAAAGAGAGGCGTCCAAGAAACATGGATAGACCTGATCGTGGTGTGTGGGCTCCTCTCCGTCGTCCTGACGGGTCCAACAACAGCGAGGACCAACTTTCATCTTCAGCAGGTTCTGCTTAGTGTTATTTTTTTTATGAAGTTGTGCTCCATGGCATCTCCTCTCATGTTATACATGATCTTAGAGCAAACAATGGAGAAGTGAAACAAAGGACGTTGTTACAAAGATCTGGAGAAGTGGTGAACTCCTCTGATGGACACTCTCTTGAGAATGGTTAGTTCATTTGGAGTCAATATGTTTTGTTATTATATGAATCAAGAAAAGTGATGTTGGTTCTGCCCAAACTTCTGACTTTATCCAGGTTATGCCAGACATTTTAGTCGCCATGTTGGATCTCGCAATAGAAAAGAAGACAGCTTTGCGATGTCTGGTGAGGGTAAATCATCTCGTAGAGGAGGTGGTGGCGATCCCACTTCATATGAGGCAAGCCAAACTAAAGCCTTACAATATTAAATTTTATTATCGTTTTTAAAAGACTCGTTTTGCTGTGCTGCAGAAGCAAAAGTGGATCCAAAAATCATCACCGGGTGCTTGATACATTCACTCAACATATGGTAAACTGAGTTTAATACCCAACCTATTATTTACTTGATAAAATATTGGATGGGTTTGTCGTCACAATGTTATGATTGCTATTACATTTCAGGCTATAAACATCAGCCAATTTCCAATGGATTTTGGTGTAGCCATGACCAGAGACCTTGAGGAGGAGCTGAGTGACACTGATGAGGAGACTACTAATGAGGAGAGCCAAGACCAGAACCAGAACCAGAGAGACACCAGGAGAGCTAGCAAGTGTGTGGATTGGACCAGTGACTAGATCAAGGCTGAGAGCACAAGAGAGGAGGCTCTTATACTTAGTCCAAAACGTGGCTGAGAGTTCCAAGAGAGATAACCAAGACAAACCAGCCTGTTGGCTCAATTTAATTAAATTGTAATGTTTCTGGTTATTGCGCTTTTATTTAATTTAAACCAGAAACAATTAAACCAGGTTTTGGATAGATTAGGACTTTAAATCAAACCAATTTCGTGGCTTATTAGTATTAGGATTAGGATTAAACCATCTGGTTTAAGCCTAGGGTTTTCTTTTGATTTCTGTCGACATTGTTTAAGAGTTCATGACTGCTTGCTTTGAAACTCATTCAACTTTTAATCTAAAACCTTTTCATACAAGTTGTTTCAAATCTCTAGCTTTCTCTATTCAGCTCAAGAACATTGATCTCACTAAGGGAAGAAATTCCTAGTGAACCCATCTTAGACAATACAAGGTGATCTTGTGTCTTTGAGTAGCTAAACAGCTTCTGAGCAATCCATAGCTTTTTAGCAAAGTTCATCATCATCATCTATCATCTATCC
Source organism: Hirschfeldia incana (assembly GCA_026261945.1). Taxonomy (NCBI): domain Eukaryota; kingdom Viridiplantae; phylum Streptophyta; class Magnoliopsida; order Brassicales; family Brassicaceae; genus Hirschfeldia; species Hirschfeldia incana. Next base: position 1,308,429 of record JABCMI010000078.1, on the reverse strand, counting down.
ACACGCCTTGAAGCAGATTGAGTCTTTGATTCTCTGTTTGCAAGGATTATCAAAGTATTAACCCACCTACAAGAGATCCATGGAGAGACAGCCATTCCAGGGCTACACCAAGTGGTATCAGAACCTGGTTGAAGGTTAGGGTAAGAGTTTTCTTAACATAGGTCACGAATTCAACCTACTATCCAGCAATCTACAATGTTTTCTATTATAAAACAGGAAGAGAAGGCTAAACAACCAGCAACAAGGGAGCTGTTGAAAAGAGGAGAAAAAGTTATCCAGATTCCACCTTTCTATGGAGAGTTTGATCCAATTACATATCTAGAATGGGAAAAGGATGTGGATTTCGTTTTTCACTGCCATAGATACACAGCAGAGAAGCAGGTTCATATAGCAACTACTGGCTTTTATGGGTATGCACTTGAATGGTGGTATCAACTTGCTAACAAAAGAAAACAGTGTGGAGAGCAACAGATTTCTTCTTGGTATGAGATGAAGGCTGTCATGAAGAAAAGGTTTGTAGCCAAGAGGTATGGTCAAACTGATTTGGAAAGGATGCACATCCAAATCTAGGTCAGCTAAAGGACGTGCTAGAACACCAAAAGAGGAGCCAAGGACATACTATGGTGGTGAGACAGCAAGAAAATTGCAGCTACATCAAGCATATCTTGAGAAATTGCAAAGCCCACAGTTCAAGCAACAACTCAGGAACATGATCGATCACTCACTCACTGCTGTGGTGAATATTCCTCAAAAGAGGTCAGTGCCACGTCCAGCATCAAGAACTGATGAGCTAAGTTGTTACCAGAAGGAACCAGCAGAGAAGAAAGAAGAAACTGTAGCAAAACAGGGTGAGAGAGGACTAGAACCAGCCACTTCTTGTCAAAGAGATTACTTGCATAATGATCTGAAACAAGAGGAGAGATCATTAGTTACATGTGATCACGTGCCTGGTCAAAACAAAGCTGAAGAAGGAGTGCTTATTGGATCACCTAAAGCTCATGAATTGGCAGTTATAGCTGTGGTTCAAGAAGGTGATATCATTAAATCTTTTTCTTGTGATCTACTAATCAAACTTCCTGTATGGATTCAGCCCAGCATAGTGGACCATCTGAGGTTAGTTAAGGGGCTGCAACACCTTGTTTTTGAACCAGGAGGGAGCTTTTGTGTGCATAAAAGCATTACCAGCAATCTGATCCAAATAGCAGCAGCATTGAAGCTTGAGTTGGAAGGGTTCTTGCATGATCAGGAAGAACCAATGCTAGTTTCTGGTTTCTCTAAGCTGAGACCACGTGCCCAGAAGTCTAAGATCAAGGCTTGTTCTTGGTATCAGTGGGGAGAAGTTCAATCAGAAGCAGTGAGATCTAAGCTAAACAATGAGAAGGAGCAGTGTGCCTTAAGTGTTGTTTGCAATGGGAACATCTCACCTGGGTATCTAAGACACGTGAGAGGCTTACAATTATTTGTGTTTGATCCTGGAGGGGAGCTCTATGTACTAAGATATCTCATAGCAATAGAGGCAATTCTTTTGGAGCATAAGGAGAATTGTTCTATCATCTTACAAGGCTCGGATTTGAGGACAAATCCTTTTTAAAGGAGGAGGGGATGGTGTAGCCATGACCAGAGACCTTGAGGAGGAGCTGAGTGACACTGATGAGGAGACTACTAATGAGGAGAACCAAGACCAGAACCAGAACCAGAGAGAGACACTAGGAGAGCTAGCAAGTGTGTGGATTGGACCAGTGACTAGATCAAGGCTGAGAGCACAAGAGAGGAGGCTCTTATACTTAGTCAAAAACGTGGCTGAGAGTTCCAAGAGAGATAACCAAGACAAACCAGCCTGTTGGCTCAATTTAATTAAATTGTAATGTTTCTGGTTATTGGGCTTTTATTTAATTTAAACCAGAAACAATTAAACCAGGTTTTGGATAGATTAGGACTTTAAATCAAACCAATTTCGTGGCTTATTAGTATTAGGATTAGGATTAAACCATCTGGTTTAAGCCTGGGGTTTTCTTTTGATTTCTGTCGACATTGTTTAAGAGTTCATGGCTGTTTGCTTTGAAACTCATTCAACTTTCAATCTAAAAAAACTTCAAACAAAGTTGTTTCAATCTTTAAGTTTTCTCTGTTCAGCTCAAGAACATTGATCTCACTAAGAGAAGAAATTCCTAGTGAACCATCTTTGACAATACAAGGTGATCTTGTGTCTTTGAGTAGCAAAACAGCTTCTGAGCAATCCATAGCTTTTTAGCAAAGTTCATCATCATCATCATCTATCATCTATCCACACGCCTTGAAGCAGATTGAGTCTTTGATTCTCTGTTTGCAAGGATTATCAAAGTATTAACCCACCTACAAGAGATCCAGGGAGAGACAGCCATTCCAGGGCTACACCAGATTTTGTGTTTGAACGGAAATCTATAGATCTAAATGGCAATGGAGAGTAACAACACTATCAGCATCACTCTGCATAAGTCGTAGTATTGCACATAAAAGAAACCCTTCTCAAAGTAGATATCATCTTAGGATTTATGGGTTCGAGACAAGAAAGACTCAGCAGCTACTACTTCCTTTAAAGGCATTTAGCGGTTCACTGTACCTGGATCCTCTTTTGGCTTTTGCTGGGTTACACAGACAAGTGGGTGAGAAGTGACTTACTCCTGAGTCTTAAGTAATGAAATAAAGTCAAAAGTGTATAGGGAAGGAAACACTGTACCGTGTTTATTTTGGGTTACTAAGATGTCTCGGAACGTGATTTGCGGGGATTTAACAATGATGGTTTGATTACTGTGAAGTAAACTTCTTGCTGCGTAATATTTGTCTTGTGGGAGTGGGTTTATTTCACCTGATTGTTATATAACTCATTCCTTTATCCTTCAAAAGTATGTTTTGATGTCACCAAGATTTCTGGTTTTTTGTTAAATATCTAATGCCTCATAATGATATCAACTACATAATGCGATTTCTCACAGTGATGATGCATAGTTACATATTTACATTTGAGCTAGAGTTGGTTTAAATCACAATAGATATCCGAACCGTTTCTGTTTGATAGAGTATACTTGAATATCAGAACCGGAATGGCAACAAACCAAGTGAATCTCCGCATGTCTGAAATACATAATACATAAATTAACTTCTGAAATACACAATACATAAATTAACTTCCTCCATACGTTGGGTAACTCTTTTCTTTTTGTCAACTGAAGTTTCATTGATATGGCCCATTGGGCATTTTCATTTGGTATCAGATAATTATACAGCAGAAGAAAAATGTATACACATAAAAGTCCAAACAGAGGAGCTAAGCGATCAATCCAAAGCCACATCTCTGGGACACGTGTTTCATGTGAGTGAAGCAGCAATATGGCCGCACCGCCAAACATTGCCACCGCCAACTTCTCGAAAACGCCTCTCAATCTCTATCACTCTGCCGCATGATTCCGACAGAAGATAATAAACTTCGGTTCTAGGAATTTAATACCAAATATAAAATACCTTCCACTTTAACCGCAGATACGTGAGCAAAGAAAACCATAACCACCGTAGTTATTAAATCTCGATGAAACAACACCTTTTGTCAGACCGTTGAAAACGCCAGCTCTTCTGAATCTCTTCATACACGATTCGATGCCACCTTTCAAACTCATATGTCTTGCTTCATATAGAGATAAAGATAGATTATTTTGTAGATAAGGATAACTTCTATATTGTTCTACCAATATGTAATACAACAGAAGCTTTACATTCTATTTCATGGTATCAGAGCTTAAAGATTTTTGATCTAAAATCTTTTGCTTTGATCGTTCTTACTTTCTCTATGACATACGATCACACTAATCATGTCCGCTACCTCTTCTTCTATTACTTCTACTACTATGGATAGTTCTGATTCGAACTCCATCTATTTTCTACATCATTCGCACAATTCGGGTTCTTTAATAACTCTGGTGCTTCTCCGAGGTGACAATTACTCCGAATGGGCTACTGAGTTTTGGAATTCTCTCCAAGCTAAACATAAGATCAGGTTCATTGATGGCTCTATTGTTAAGCCGACTTCAACTCCCGATCTAGCTCGTTGTACATCTATCAAATCCATGATCGTTGGATCGATTCGTACCTCTATCAATCCTACTGTTTGTTCTACAGTTTCTCATGTGGCTGATGCTTCAAAACTTTGGGAATCTCTCAAGTCTCGCTTCTCTGTCAAGAACAGCGTACGGAAGCATCTTTTGGAAGATGAGATCCCAAACTGCAAACAGAACGGACAATTTGTTCTTGATTTCTACGGACGTCTCTCTAAACTTTGGAAAGAACAGCAGGCGTTCAAGACTTCTACTGCTTGTACTTGTGCTGCCTCTGGTGAACTGGAAAAGGAACGAGAAGATGCAAAAGTCCACAAATTTTTGTTCGGACTTGACAACGCTCGTTTTAGCACCATACGTTCTCAAATCATAGATGAGGATCCTCTACCTAATTTGGATGTTGCTTATTCTAGAGTTATACGAGCTGAGCAACATCTTAATACTATGCGTCTCACGGAACACAAACAGGATGCTCTGGCTTTCTCTGTCAAAACAGAGTCTCCTCATTCGTCCTTTGTTTCTCGTAGTCGTGATCCAAACCGTAGCTGTACCCACTGCAAACTTACAATACATGAGGCATCTGAGTGTTTTATGTTACATGGCTACCCCGACTGGTTTCTTGAACAACAACAGCAACGCTCTTCATCTGCTTCGTCTAATACTCAGCGTGGTCGTGGTGGTCGTTCTAATAATAGTTGCGGGCGTGGTCGTGGTACTCCTGTTACAGCTTCCGCCAACAGCACTACCTCTCTTACTACACCAGATCAGATTGCAACTTTGATCAGTCTCCTTCAGAACCAACAAAGTCAGCTTTCAACTGATCGTTTGTCTGGTAAGACGAAACTATCAGATGTTATTTTAGACACCGGTGCTTCGCATCATATGACCGGTGATCTTGCTCTTTTAAAATACGCAATTGACATCACTCCATCGGCAGTAGTATTCCCTGATGGCACCGCGTCTCGTGCTACAAAAATCGGAACTCTTTACTTAAACAAGGACTATTTCTTATTGAATGTTCTTTATGTTCCGAATTTTAATTGTACTCTGATCTCAGTATCACAGTTACTTAAGCAGACTGGTTGCAATGCTATTTTCACTGATATTTTGTGTGTGTTACAGGACCGTTTCACGAGGACCCTGATTGGAGCCGGTGAAGAGAGAGAGGGTGTTTACTATTTCAAGGGTGTTAGTGTTGCACGATCTCATCAAACTAGCAAGAAGAAGATTTCTCCTACAGTTTTGTGGCATCAAAGACTCGGACACCCTTCTGTTAAAGTGCTTTCTACATTACCTGTTTTTGAGAGTTTGAAGGTCGATTTTGGAGATACACGTCCATGTGACATATGTTTTCGTGTTAAACAAACTCGCTCTGTTTTTCCTGATAGTCTTAATAAAGCTTTCAAATCTTTTGATTTAATACATTGCGATGTGTGGGGTCCTTACCGTACCTTAGCCTCATGCGGCGCTGCTTACTTCCTAACAATTGTTGATGACTATTCAAGAGCAGTCTGGGTTTATCTCATGCTCGAAAAGTCTGAAGTAAAAAGTCTACTAAGAAAGTTTTGCGCAATGACGACAAAACAGTTGACAAGTCTGTTAAAGCTATTCGTTTGGACAATGGTTCTGAGTTCATGGCCATGACAACTTATTTTCGAGAAAATGGCATTGAACATCAGACATCTTGCGTTGATACACCTCAACAAAATGGTCGCGTTGAGCGTAAGCACAGACACATTCTCAATATAGCTCGAACACTACTGTTTGAAGCCAAGCTTCCAGTCACGTTTTGGGGAGAAAGCGTCCTTACTGCTGTTCATCTTATTAACCGGACGCCGTCTGTTCTTCTCCAATGAAAGACTCCATATTCTCTTCGACACGACACTGATCCTTCTTATGACTCACTTTGTTCCTTCGGTTGTCTCTGCTACGCACATAAGAGAGCTCGTGACAAAGACAAATTTGGCAATCGAAGTCGAAAGTGTCTATTTGTAGGTTACCCATACGGAAAGAAGGCTTGGAAACTTTATGATCCAGACACCAATGAATTTTTCTCTAGCAGAGATGTTGTCTTTCTTGAAGATCAATTCCCAGGCATTCCTGATACAGAGTACATTACACCGCCGCTTGTCTCCTCTGACATCGCCTTTGATGACTGGATTTTACGAGAGGCTTCTCCGTCGCCTCCATTACCTTCCTCTGAACCTACCACACAAAATCCTGTTACTAATCCTACTCCATTGGCCCCTACTTCTGATACTACCTCCTCTGAGTCAAACCAGGACACGTCTTCTACCCCTACTGAACAGATCAAAAATACCTCGACTGTTCAACCTCTTCCAGTACCAACTGAGCCTGACTCTGTTTTATCTGATACAACTTCTCCTATTTTACCTACTCACACTCAGTCTTCCGACTCTCCTCCATCTCCTGGCCTTGCAGAAATTTTAGGCCATGGTCATCGTACTCGCAAAGCGTCTATACTACTTAAAGATTATGTCGTCAACTCTGCTACACTAACACCTCCCTCTCTCGCTTCATCGTCTCTCTATGGGTCTTCCACTACGGTTCTAGGTAAAACACCTTATCCCATTACTGCCTATTTATCTCAGGCTAAGTTTTCCCCAGGACATACAGCGTTCATCGCAGCCGTGACGTCTCACAAAGAACCAACTAACTATTATGAGGCTTCACAATATGATGTTTGGAACGACTATATGTCCGATGAGTATACTGCTCTTGAAGAAAATCACACATGGGACATTTCTGATCTTCCTCCTGGAAAGAAGGCTATTGCTTGTCAGTGGATTTACAAAATTAAATATCTCTCTAATGGGAAGATTTTGCATCATAAATCTTGAGTCGTTGCGTGTGGTAATCGACAACGCGAAGAACTGGACTATACTGATACTTTCGCTCATGTGGCCAAACCAACTACTGTGCGTAAGCTTTTGAACATTGCAGCTTCTAAAAAGTGGGAACTTCACCAAATGGATGTTCACAATGCTTTTTTGCATGGTGATCTCAAAGAAGAGGTATATATAAAGTTTCCACCGGGCTTTGAACATCCTGATCCCAGGAAGGTTTGTCGTCTCCGCAAGTCAATTTATGGTTTAAAACAGTCCCCTCGATGTTGGTTTGCAAAGCTCTGCAATGCTTTAACTAAGTATGGTTTTCAGCAAATCCATGCTGACTACTCACATTTTTCTTTTACTGAAGGGACGATTATCCTACACATACTTGTCTATGTCGACGATTTCATCATCGCAGGCAATGATATCTCTACCATTCAGAAGTTTAAAAATTATTTGGGACAGTGTTTCCACATGAAAGATATGGGTAAACTCAAGTATTTTCTTGGCATAGAGGTTGCTCGCACTAATGAAGGCATATTCATCTCTCAACGTAAGTATACGTTGGACATCATCGCAGAGACCGGCTTTCTTGGTCCACGACCTGCAGTTACACCTATCGAACTCAATCACCAGCTTGCACTTATCCAAGGACCTTTGATTCGTAACGCAGAGGCTTATAGAAGACTTGTAGGGCGTCTCATCTATCTCACCTTTACTCACCCTGAGTTGTGCTATGCGGTACATATACTTTCTCAGTTCATGCAACATCCGCTTCAAGAACATTGGGAGGCTGCACTTCGTACTGTTCGGTTTCTTAAAGGTTCTCCTGCTCGCGGCGTGTTACTTCGTGCTGACAATGATCTTTAAATACGAGCTTATTTCGACTCTGATTGGAACGCATGTCCTCGAAGTAGACGTTCCCTTAGTGCTTACATCATTCTACTTGGTCAGTCTCCTATCTCTTGGAAGACCAAGAAGCAAGACACTGTATCTTTGTCTTCTGCAGAAGCAGAATACAGGTCTATGTCAGATACACTCAAGGAACTGAAATGGCTCAAGAAACTTCTACTATCCTTTGGTGTGCGTCATGATCAGCCTATGCATCTCTTTTGTGATAGTAAATCTGCGTTATACATTGCTTCCAATCCTGTTTTCCATGAACGAACAAAGCATGTAGAATCAGATTATCATCATGTCCATGATGCTATCGTTTCCAAATTGATTTCTACTCAACACATCAACACAAGGGAACAGCCGGCTGATATACTTACTAAACCACTACCTTCTACTATATTTTCCTACTTACTGTCCAAGTTGGATATTCAAGATCTTTCACCTCCAACTTGAGGGGGGGGGGGGTATAGAGATAAAGATAGATTATATTGTAGATAAGGATAACTTCTATATTGTTGTACCAATCCTCTAAGGATTAGGACTCTACATCTTGTATATAAACCTTGTTCAATACGTAATACAACAAAAGCTTTACATTCTATTTCACTTCAGAGGTGCTTCGTAATATTCCATAGACGGCAGTTATAAAGAACGAAAACTGATTCTCCTAGTAAGAGATCTGAGTGATCGGTAAAAGATGGTTCTTGTCTCAGTATCTAAATGGAATAAAATTGAGTACAGAGTAGAAAGCCAGACACAAACTGGAAACAGAGATAAGAAAGAGACATGAAGCAAAGCTCTGTCCGGAATCAAAAAAAGCACAAGAAAAGAAATCGTCATGCGGAGATTTAAATCGCCATGCGAAAAAAAAACTCTTCGAACGAAGTTATTTATAAACAAACAACAAAAAGATGAGTATTGGTGACCGCGGCATTGCCGCCGGCCACCGGAAATCTGAATCTTTTGTTGAAGTCGGTAGAGAGGTTAGAGGAAAATGGATACGTTGGGTAACTCTATTAGGTAAAATAGTTACACTTAATATATATTAAATTTTAAAATAATATAATTTATTTATTTATTTAATAATTTCACAAAAATATATCTATTTTCAAAAATAAAATTTATTATTTAAAAGTAAAATTAAAATACTTTTTAGAGAAATTAATACTCTTACAAATAACTTTTTGTTGTGAAATGAAGGGAATTTCGTGTGTCTCATTAACAATCGACGTGCTCCTTATATAAGGAATTACAAAGTCATAACCCTAATCGGTTATTAACAATCGACGTGCTCCTTATATAAGGAATTACAAAGTCTAGTAAACGAAAGCCTACTACAAACTAATGGTTGCTGGACATCCACAAACATATAATTCATAACACTCCCCCTTGGATGCCATAACCGTATAGAGCTCGTAGTGTGCTTAATGTTGCCTCATTAAAACTTCTCCTGGAAAACCCAAAACCCAATGTGGTAAAAGGGAAACCAGAGACACGAAAAAGAGTACAACACACACTACTCCCTCTGATGAATGCATCACTTCGGTCGACACATTCCTATCTGGTGTCCGAGCTTCCTGAACGTCGAGGTCGCCTGTGACTTGGTGAAGATGATCAGCTGGATTTTCCTTTGAATGAACTTGTGAATCTTGGACGTCTTTATGTCTTCTGGAACTCCATTAAGGTGTGGTTAAGATGTACATCTTTGCGCTGATCACTCCATGCCTTGGTCGGACTGATCACTCCATGCCTTGGACGTCTTTATGTCTTCTGGAACTCCATTAAGGTGTGGTTAAGATGTACATCTTTGCTGCTGATCACTCCATGCCTTGGTCGGACTGATGGCATTCGAACGGTACTCGGATGGACTTATAATCTGCGAACAAACATTACTCGCAGGTCCTTTCATGTCCCACGGATCCTTTTGGTCATATGGCTTTGCCATACCGTGGACACTATCATATATTGATTCATTGGACCCAAACACATACGAAATACTTTGTTTCTTACTGACATGCGTTTGTCCATTCGGACATATATCACTCGTATGTGTGAATGGCTTTATCCATTGTAGCCAATCTTTCTATATTATCATTCGTCAATCCATTTTGTGTTATAGACCTTATCTATACACGTACATAACCATGAGTGTCTAAAGTCATGTCATTAATAATTATTTTCTGCAATGAAACACATCAAACTATGTATTCGCAGTCAAATACACCCATGTTCTTTATACATGGCTATCAATCTTTCTTTGGCTTTTAGTAATGCCATATACATTAGGCCACGACCAGATATACTTCTGATCACTATCTTATGCCATTAGAGTTCCCTTTTATCCACTGATATAATCATAAGGGCTCGTGCTTTACATTGCAGTCCCACACTGTAATCTTGTTACTTAAAATATGAATGGACTAGAACCGGATATGGCCTTTGATTGTATGGTCTTTTTGGCGTGGGTCTTAGTGGTTCTCTTGTGATCATCTTATATGTCACTTAGGCGTGCTGATCTTGATCTCTCTCTCACACACACACACACACACACACACACACACACACGACTATGGTCTTAGCTGCAGCATTTCCATATGTAAATTTCACTCATAGCCTGTTTTAAGAATCAATCAATAACTTGTATCATTGAAACTATATAGAACCATTGAACCATTGAACCTTTGAATATTTCTTTAGGTTGGTTCCGAACACAAGGTTTTCTTTATAAATATGTATGGACTGAATTGGATTCATTCTTAGACAACTCATTTACTAAGTATCACTTAGTCTCTCATACTGTATGCAGCTGCTTAATGTTTCAGTCCATGAACAACTTAGGAACAAATCTTGTTCTTTGAGAATTTCTTTCTCTTCTTTCTTTGGTACCTTTATTCTCTTTATCATCAGTGATTCATATATTGCTTACTACACCATTATTTATTGCATATGTGTCCAGACAAAATCAATCTCGATATTTTGTAGTAGCATCCACCACATAGAAGCACATCTCCTTATAAATTGTTCCTTGGCCCTTGTGAGTAACCTTGTGTAATCAAGCTATACTTGAATATTATATGAAGGAACATAGACACACTAGAAGACGTGGTCATGTCCTTTAATCTCACGGATTTTCTTTCTCACAAGACCATTCACTGGTTTTATCATTTGATGGTGTTTTCTGTATGTACGGCCGATACGCTCATCTATCTTTAAATTCTTTGAATTCTGTTTGAACCCCACGTCCCTATTATTCTTTATCTATATGAGTACTCTCACGTGGGTTCATGATCCTCGCTTTATATTCAGGTGCTACCTTGTATGCACTTATCTTATATGTAAATACATCATTGGTATCAATACTCTTTCAGCGTTCCATTGTGTTCCAGACATAACATAATTGATTGCAATCTTATGACCTTTAATACCTTGGTGTTTGGCGTCCCAAATCACCTTAAGTACCATGGAGTTTGGCGTCCCAAATTCCTGTATGATATCTTGTATTGGTCGACATATTCTATGTCTGGGATTGTTTCCCTTATAACCTCGGATCTGAATTCTATGCACCTTTTCTTTTCTTTCCGAGGTTCCTTGTCTTATGAAACATATTGGTCTATCTTGTATAGACTCTGTAGCAACTTGATTGTGTCTCTCTATGACATCAATTTCGTTCTTGGTGCTAAGCTGGTATGACTTTAGTCATTCTTTCTTTTCTTTTTGGGTCAATGTGTCTGGCATATATTTCTGCTAGCTTTTGTATCATTTGATCACATTCTTTGGACGTCTTAAATCATATTCTTTAGTCCGAGGATCTTGCCAAGACAATGATGGTTAATACCATTTCATTTCTCTTATCATTCTTTTACTCTTTATCCAGCTTATAGATTTCTCCTTCTAATGTTGGATAGTAGGATTCATCTTGTATGTAATCCGTGTACCTGGCCACAATCTGATCACCCATTTTTGGCTCAAGGTTTTATAAATTTCGTGGGAGAAAGTCTTAATCTCCTATCCAACATATATTCCCAATCCTCATCCTCTTTTAAGGATCCATCTTGGACGGCACACTCATTTGTGGTGTTTTTATTGAAATATCTCAAGATGGTGTCTGGTTCATGACCCGTAATCAATCTGAGATGAGAATATCTATGCTCACTTATATGGCCTGATGTATATTAACCTTTTGTACATGTAATACACGTGATGTCCCTAAGCATTAGGCTGGATGTGGATGATGTACCACCAGTGAGAGCTTTAAAGCTTTCAAGTCGTTTATATCATGGTTTTATACCATGGTACACGAATTTATAGTATGGTCATGGACTATGGGTTTTGTCCTCACTCCACCTCATGATCATATCTATAATTTCGTGATGCTTATGATAATAAAGCGTTAATGAGTTTCCCTTGTGTACATGTTACACAACGTGAGATTTTATGGGATAATTCTTTGTGCCTTTATCAATTTTACATCATGTTTTGGACCAGAATGGCTAATCCGGTAATGCCATAAGTGTTTAATTCCGTGGTCAACCACACTGGTTACCATGGCTATTTGCATTTTTCATACTGATCCTTAGCATAGTTTATATCAGTAGTATGAAGGTATAGTCGTGACAATTATATTATAAAGCATTAGGCGGTTTTTCTTAAAATCTGTGAGGAATTTTTTTTTTGTTTTGCTCACTGGTTCAAAGTGAAAACCATTAATTCTGAAGTTTTATAACTCAATGAGACTTTAATTTGGGTAAATAATTTCATGCCCCATTAGGCATTGCCTTTGGTCGTGGTCTATTAATATACTACTATCCTTTTATCAAGATTTCATTGTCATTTATCAATCAAAGAATTATCAAGCAAATCAAGCAAGATAATATAAGACCAAAATCAACTTTTATTATTGATATAAAATTTATAAATGACAAGCAAATCAAATCAAAACATAAAACATGAAATCAGAATGTCAGAATCTTTGATTCTGTAATCAATGTGTAAGCCATCCTCACAATTTATATTTTCCATAGGGCTTCCTCAGATTTTTCTTATATATCATTTTCATCCTCACTGTTTTCAGAAGGTTTCATCTAACTGTCTCGTTTCTCAATGTATCTTTACTGAATTTTATCAAATCAGTTGATGGTATCTCAAATTTTCTGCTTTCTTTGCTCGGCTGCCAATAGGCATGATAATAAGTCTTTATTGGTCGTGAAACCTTTAGACTTATGTGATAACAACATATCCTTTGAATGGAATGTGGAATAGGTCTTATAAAATAAGTCATCTTCTGTTACCACTTCACCACATAGTTTAAAACTATAGGTGATTCTCATTTGAGCAAAATGATATTTGTCCACGGATTTAAAATCATGGAACTTGAGAACCTTTCATTCATCCATGAAATTTCGTCATAATACCATTGAGAATCTGAAGTTTAGTTTTGACCAGAGGTCATAAGGATCCTTAGTATTTTCATACTGATCTCTCAGATCCTTAGTGAGATGGTAACGCATAATTGTTATGACTCCTTAATTCACTTTCAGTTACATAATCACCTTGAGTGATACACTGTCCGAGTCCTCTTGACATCAGGGCTACTGAAGTGTTCATTTGCCCTTTTCAATCAAGTATCTCCATAGATATTTTAGGGTAGTATAATCTGAAGTTTCGAATTTCGACATCTGAAATCACATTTAGCAAATTGGTCTTAATTTATGTTAAGTAATCTTTTTAGAAATTTTTTTCTTTATTATTATTTCATATCAATACTTCACACGGAGCAGAGAAAAAAAAATACTAAATAAGTATTGTATGATGCAATCAAAATAATCAAAGTTATAATTCAATAGGTCACACGACCATTTCAAATGATTACTTCTACCAATTAATTCAAAGCCACACGGTTAAGATGTGAATCAACACTTAATGGATTCAAACAAGCATGAAAATCAGTCATACACCTTTAATTAATTCGGTTATAAGGTTTCAAGGCCTTTTTTAATGTTTTTCAAACAAAAGGTTTCAAAGCCTTAGAGATTCTATTTTATGATGCAGTCTTAGAAAATTATTTCTAGATGATCAATGAATCACGAAAGTTTTCCATAAAATTCAATAAAAGGAAATTCCAAAAAAAACATCTATAAAAGGAAATTTTCTATAAATGGAAACTTTCTATAACAGAAACTTTTTATAAATGGAAACTTTCTATTTTCAAAACTTTAAAAAAAGAAAAACTTATATTTTCGAAACTTTCTAAAAAAGTAAATTTTAATTAAATGGAAACTTTCTATTTTCCAAACTTTCTATATTTTCCAAAAAATGAAACTTTCTATAAAGGGAAATTGGGGTTTTTGATGAAATCAACCAGATTTAGATTTTTAAAGGGGATTGATCGATTTCTAGGTATTATCGATTTGATAATTTAGATCAAAGAGGTTTTCGAGATCCAGCAAGCCATTTAGGCTGTGATTTTAATTGATTAACAATCTCAATGGGGATATCAAACTTAAGATAATGAGCTTCGATTTACTCATAAGGGATTGATATATTATCCTAGCTTTGTGATTAGGATTTTATAGTTTCAATTTATTTCAAGCAATCCAAATTCAATTATGGGTTCTCTATTAGGATTTCAAATTACCTCAACCTTATGTAGGGTTGAATTATCCACCAAGAAAGGAAGAACCACTAGCTGATCGAGCTTGAGATCGTTGGTTCTTGGTCGCAGTATCAGATCGCGAACAGTTGTGTGCTTACATCATTGCACCAACTCTTCTCAGTTCATGAAACAAACACAAAGAGTATTAGATAACATGAACATCATGATCTAAACAGGATGTCATAAAAAAAATTAAGGTATGATAAACTTAGCTTTCACAAAATTTGAATTCGGCTAGAAAATCTTGTTGGTTCGGATTAGGGTTCCAAAAACAAGACGGCGCCGCACACTGTTTCTGTGAGTGCGGGCGCGTCAGAGATCGGATCGTCATACTGTTTACACCTGTGTATTCCTCTCGTCAAGGGCATCACGTCGATATGTGGATCATCGTTGGATTCCTCAGGGTTAGAGAGATATATCGATTTTAAGCCGCGCCGTTATTAGGGTTTATGTGAGACAGATTTAGGGTTTTAGGGAATTTGATGACGCGTATTGAAACGAGTCGCGAGGGTGCATCTGAGATCAAATCGATACGAGGTTTGCGGCGATGGATTCGTCTCGTCAAGAGCTTCGATTTGATATATGGATCATCGTCTGGATCCTTACGGTTGGAGAAAACTGACGGTTTGAAGTTGCACTGGAATTAGAGTTTTAGAGCATTTAACGGCGCATATTGAAACGGAGGGTGACGGCGCGTCTAAAGTTGGATTGATGTGAATTTTGCGGCGCTGGATTTCTTGTCGAGATAGAATTTGATAGGTTACTCGTCGTATGAGTATTTACGGTTTGAGAGATACAGCCGTTTGTAGTTGCGGATAATACTAGAGTTTTGAGGTTGCCGGTTTTTGGCTACTAGGGTTTTAGAGGCTATCGTTCTGATAACATGTTGTGAAATGAATGAAATTTTGTGTGTCTCATTAACAATCGACGTGCTCTTTATATAAAGAGTTACAAAGTCATAACCCTAATCAGCCTAATACATAGTGGGCCACTAATGTGTCAAAGTCTAGTAAACGAAAGCCTAATACAAACTAATGGTTGTTGGACATCCACAAAATATAATTCATAACACTTTTGAATATTTAACTCCCTATCAGTTATCATTATTTAAATATTTTTTTTTAATCTATGACAGTATTACAGCTATAAATATTACAAAATACTTCACAATTGCATATACGAAAAATCTAGCACTAAGACTTGCTAAAATCTTATCTTCAATCGATCCTAATATATCTTTCTCAGATGAGATTAATGTGAGTTTTCTCCTAATTATTACAAACTTTTTCAAAATTTCAAAAACAACAGCTCTCATCTGCAATAACTTTTTTCGCATATGCTATGTTTTCCTCTTGAATAATTCCAGAATTTATTGTTTGGAAAACTTATAAACGGAGAATAACACATTAAGCATCACCATGTCCAATTCCAGGAAGAGTTTTCACCATTGGAGTAGAATCAGTTGGGGTTACTCACCTCCAATATTAGTAAGACTCACTAATTTCTTAATAAGTAGTGTATCTGAATATTTTTTCACAGGTTTGCTTTGCCTCAGTTAGCTGTTTTCTTTACATAAAACACTTTTTGTTACTGAAATTATTGTCTTATTTCTTTGACTTTTAACTTGACTAGGCCTTTTCTTAAAATAGGACCAGACATTGATATGGATAAACGAAACTCACCTCTAACATTAGTAAGACTCACTAATTTCTTGTTAAATCAGTATATCTGGATTTTTTTTCGCAGATTTGCGTTGCCTCAGTTAGATACAGAAACAGTCTTTGTTGCTGAAATTATGGTCAGCTTTTCATGTTGTTTCTTTGATTAATTCTTGTAAAACAAACCTCTTGATAGGATATAATTAAAGTGCTAGATTTATACAATTAACTAAGACTAGATGTGGAGAAGTTAGATTCTTGTTAGTGAAGCTCACTAATTCTTGTTAAATCATTGCTTTGCCTGATTTAATGTGTTCTTTACAGAAAACACCTTGTGTCATTGGAATTATAAGAACTTGACGCATTAGACCATCTCCAGTGAATCATCATGTTTCTTACTCTAAAATAAAGTAACTCTATAATAAAGTTGTGATATATGCTAATGGTATTCTATTTTAGAGTGGAAAATAGTGTGATGTGATATCATTCAAATTACCCTAAAGAGTGAATTACTTTCTCAAATAAGAGATTCAGTTGTAGTACTTAGGGATTGAATTCACAGGGAGCTAGAGAACACAAAAGATGTAATCCTTAGTGATTATGCTAGGTTGAAACAATTTTAAATGTAAATTGCAGTTTGTGAGCAATGGTAAGTTGCTCGATTGAATTGGTTTGAGTTTTAAGTAATAAGGAAAGGTAGTTAGATTCAAGGTTACTATTCAGATAATCAGGTTTATAATGTTATAGATGTCTACCAAATTGCATGCATGATATTAAATAGCTTCAACTCTTAGATGAATCTATTATCTCTCGCGTTTTAGACTCGTTATTGATCCGATGCCGACAATGTCGATCGATATTTTGACACTGATATCGATCGATATATATATATATATATATATATATATATATATATATATATATATATATATATATATATATATATATTTACCATCGATCGATTACTCTATAAGAAGATCGATCGATATAGCTCATATCGAGTTGATGTGGATGCTCAACAAGATCATAGACCGTGTCTCACATATCCCTAGAGGATCTTAGCTTATGCAAGATGATGTCAAGATGATGATTAACTAGTTAATGCATTCCAATTTCAAATTCTAGTTAACTAATCTAGAATAAGCATTAGGTTTCATCATGATAATGAATATCACAACTCAACAATCCATAGTTTGGGATAATCCTTCATAACTATTTGAACCCTAAATCTAACAATAAAATCTACTCAGACATGACTAAGTAATTCATAGCAACAAGGTAATAATAGAGATTCATAGAAATTAAAAGACTGAACAAACAAGTTCCTCAGAAAAACAAATTTCTTTGTATCTTTCTTCTAGATCTAGAATTCTATAACCTTTTGCAAATTAATAGTAACTTTGAAGTGGTGAAAAGATGGTCAAAAGCTTAAAGGGTTGTAAAAGAGGTACTTTGCCAAAACACATAGGCATAACTATAAATA
Organism: Hirschfeldia incana; assembly: GCA_026261945.1. Taxonomy (NCBI): domain Eukaryota; kingdom Viridiplantae; phylum Streptophyta; class Magnoliopsida; order Brassicales; family Brassicaceae; genus Hirschfeldia; species Hirschfeldia incana. Next base: position 1,290,802 of record JABCMI010000078.1, on the reverse strand, counting down.
TGAGTTCATTAGGTTAAAAACTCGTCAGAGGCAATCTTGTAATTTGAAGATGTCTTGGACTTTAAGTCGGTTGAGTCCAACTAGTCTTCTTACGCGCTTGATATCGATCGATGGTACTAGGCGTACATCGATCGATTGGTTGTCTTGATTCGTCATCTTCTATGGATGCATCGTCGATCGATGGCACAGAGTGTGTGTCGATCGATGTTGATCTCTGAATATCAACCTCTTGTCTGATCTTGATAGTCATCTCGGGTGAACTCTCCTTTAGGCTCCAAAATGGCACCTAAAACATCACTTTACTCCAAAATGCTCATGAGCCTGAAAACATACCTAATCGACTCCAAAACATATATTTATCTAATAAAAACATCTTTATATCATGGGTTAAAGTGGATAAAAACCATGGTATATCATGATGAACAAACAAAAAACAACTTAGTCTATATATAGAGTAAACTCATTTTTTACACTATTATAGAGTAAGAAGGAGAATATAATTGGAGCATTTTTACCGTAAACTGTATTTTAGAGTGGAAAATAGAATGCGGTAGAAAATGCCCTTACGACATACAAATAAAACTGGTTAAAGATCTTTATTATTCTTGAAGTCAAAAACTAGTGAAATATGTAAGAAAAATCCAAAATTAGGAACCCAAAAAAAATATTAAACAGATACGGTACAAGCACATATCATAATTAACACAACTAAACAACAAATTTCGACCACCATATAATGTTGTGTATGTTTTATCGCGAGTAAAATCCAATTTGTTAGAAAAGAAAGTCAAAAACTAATAGACAGTCCCACAAAAGTAAAATACTGTGTGAGATTGGCAAGCAGGCTGAACGGGTCATGGGCCGGTGTGAAAAAGCTTGAAGATCAGTTGGGCCTCGGTGATTAAGTGAAAGGCCCAACAAGAAACACATGTCGGTTAGTAAGTCTGCGTAGCAGAGGATCTAACTCCGTGTAACAACCTTTCCTCATGTTGTCACCATTGTTATTGATCTTGAGCTCTTTGTAACTTCACAGAAAATAGTGGATTCTAGGTACCGATCCTGAAGGAGATATACCTCGTTGTTTGGCAGAAAACTTTAAAACTTCCTCAGTGTCATTGCTTTCATCTTTCCTCTTTTTTTCAAGTTCGTTCGTGAGTTAGTGGAGTCGCGATCTGCAAATCACACGAGTGAGAGAGAGTTAAGTTAGATCAAAGCTGAGAAATTGATTTGAATGCTTCTACAAGTGGTATCAGAGCCAGGTTAAGAGATTCAAGAAGAAGTTCTCGATCGGAGAAGGAAGGATCAAGCAACGCGATAGAACTTATTGGTTCTATAGCTGGAGGAACTTGCTAGGATCACGATTGATCAATCACAATCAACACAATAAAGGAAGTCTAAAGTCTTATCTATATCTAAAAAGATCGTCAAATCTTTAAAGATCGGTTGGTTTGGGAATCTTTTGTACTATGGGATTGTGTTCTTGTTTATCTGAAAGAAACGAGAAGCGGCTAATCGCATCAGATCAAGATGGATCCAACACGATGGAAGTTCGATATTGAGATGTTCGATGGGAAAGGAGACTTTGGCCTATGGAAGTTCAAGATGCTAGCTCAAATTGAGATCCAAGGTCTGTTATCAGCTCTAGAGGAAACTGGATCCTTAGGGACTGACAAGGGAAAGGTTGAAGACGGCACCAAAACAAAGAACGTTCTGAAGAAGGCAGAGAAGGATCTCAGAGTTCGAAGCTTATTCAGTATAAGCTTGAGTGATGTCATACTACGGAAGATCATGAGTGAAACCACTGCTCTCGGCATGTGGAAAGCATTGGAGAGAGACTACCAGACCAAGTCCATGCCGAACAAGATCTACCTAAAGAAGAGGTTCTCTTGCTTCAAGATGGAAGAAAAGAAGCATATGGAGGATAATTTTGATCACTTCTTGAAGCTGGTAGCAGACTTAGCCAGTATCAAGATTGGCATCTCAGATGAGGATCAAGCGATTCAACTGCTATCTGGATTGCCCTCTTCTTTGAACCATTGGTGCACACGCTGCAATATGAAACTGGAAAAGATACGTTAATAGTTCATGAAGTCACGACAGCAGCTTACTCCAAGGAACTGGAGCTAAAGCAGAGCGAGTTAACACAAGAGGAAGACAATCAGAAGAGTTCTACAAAGAGTCAGGGGAGAGATTAACGGGAAGAAACATCTCAGGGAGTACCAAGCAGTGGAATAGCAAACCAAAGAACAACTCAAGGTCAAAGTCGAGAGGAAGAGCAACTGGAAAACAAGATAAAACTTGTTGGGTGTGTGGAAGTGATGGTCACTGGAAGAGAGACTTCCCAGAAAGAAAGAACACTCCAAACATGTTCAAGCTGAACAATTCCGCAAACATAGCTTCAAATCTACGAGGTCCTATGGCTCTAACAGCAAGTTTGATTGTATCAGACGAAGAGTGCCTCTTGGACTCAGGCTGTTTTTCACATCACACCCCAGAAGGACCTTTTGTTTGAGTTGGTAGAGTTCGAAGGGAACAAGGTGATGATGGGTAACAACACTCACTGTATAGTAAAGGGGATAGAGAAGATCACCATCAACAGCGAAGACGGATCGTCGGTCATCTTGAGTAACGTCAGATACATGCCAGAGATGAGAAGGAATTTGATTCCCTATTGTCAACTAGAACAGTCAGGCTGTAGCTATACAGGAAAGGGTTTCATGATCCACTTATACAAAGGAAGAAGAAAGGACATCTCGGAAAGTACAACAATGGTCTCTACTATCTCCAAGGGAATGTCAGGTGCCCGTAGGCAAACGCGGTGAAAGGGAGTGCAGACCTAACCAAGAGGTGGCATGCTAGGCTAGCTCACATGAACATCTGTTTGGTGAAGACTCTAGTCAGCAAAAGTTATCTTAAGCAGAATGAAGTGGGTGAACTTGGGTTCTGCGAAGGATGTGCAATGGGAAAGGCTCACAAACAGAAGTTCCCAAAGGCCAAGCACACAACCAAAGGAGTTCTATACTACATTCATTCAAACCTATGAGGATCACCAAACACAGTTTCTAGCTTATCAGGGGCTAAATACTTCTTGACTTTTACTGATGACTATTCAAAAAAAGTTTGGATATATTTTTTAAAAGCTAAGACTGAAATATTTGATCATTTTTCAGAATGGAAATTGCTCGTGGAAAATCAGATGGGGAGGAAGATTAAATGCATAAGGACAAACAACAGACTAGAGTTTTGCAACCAGAAGATGGATCAATTGTGCAGAGACTCAGGGGTGAAACGACATAAGACATGCCCCTACATGCCTTAACAGAATGGTGTCTCAGAGAGGATGAATCATACCATCATGGACAAGGTCAGGGCTATGTTGAACGAGAGAGGTCTTGATGAGAGTTACGGGGCAGAGGCGGCCTCCACTAAAGTCTACATAATCAATTGATCACCGAGTGCATCTATAGCTTTCGAGATTCTAGAAGAGAGGTGGATTTGGTTGCGTAGCTTACGTACATCAAGTGAAAGAGAAGACCAGCTCCAGAGCAGTCAAGGGAGTTCTCGTAAAATATGCACAACAATGAAAAGGGTATAGAGTGTGGCTGATTGATGAGCAGAAGGTGGTAATAAAAAAGGACGTGGTGTTAAACGAAGATCAACTGTACAAGGACCTAGAGAAAGAAGATTTGAGCCTAAAAAGGGAACAGATGGAGAAAGTCACAAAGAAAATGGTCATATTCAGGAGTGTACTAGAAGACGTCTGTAAAAGAGAGAGCTCAAAGTCAGGTGGAGCTATTGAGGAAGAAAAATAGCAAACCGGAGAAGCCAGCAACGATGCAGAAAGCTCTGACTCGGATAGCGAGAAGGATTAGACAGAGAGTCTGAATGATTATGTTTTTGCTAGAGATCGAGTCATGAGAACCATCAGACCGCCATCAAAATTTGAATATGGAGACTTCGTTGCCTATGCTTTTTCAAGCTCTAAAGACATCTACGTTGAGGAACCAAAGAGTTATCAAGAGGCGATGAAGAGTAAGGATTGGAAGTTTTGGAAAGGTGCTGCTAATGAAGAAATGATGTCTCTAGAAAAGAATAACACATGTGATTACGTTGAAAGACCAAAGAATCACAAGGTCATCGGCAACAGATGGATCTTTAAGCTAAAGCCAAGGGTTTCAGAAGCAGGTAAGCCACCCATGCATAAGGGGAGGCTCGTAGCAAAGGGATACTCACAGATAGAAGGCGTTGACTATAACGAAGTCTTTGCTCCAGTGGTAAAACACGTACCAATCCGACTTCTTCTATCTGCAGTGGTGTATCACGACTTGGAGCTGGAGCAATTGGATGTAAAGACAACTTTCCTAGATGGAGTTCTAAAGTAGCAAGTGTATATGGAGCAACCCGAGAGATACATCAAGAAAGGTTAGGAAAAGTTGGTGTGTCTGCTCAGAAAATCTTTATATGGACTGAAGCAGTCGCCTAGAAAGTGGAATCACATGTTTCATACGTTTATGGTGGAGTAAAAATATAAGAGAAGCGAGTATGATCCATGTGTGTATATGAGGGGATCGAGTATAAAGGACATAGTCTATTTACTGCTATACGTCGATGATATGCTGATAGCAGCTACGGAGATGAAGATAGTACATAAACTGAAGGATCAGTTGAGTAGGGAGTTTGAAATGAAGGATTTGGGAGCAGCAAGGAGAATACTAGGGATGGACATCTACAAAGACAAATCAAAGGGGACATTGATCTTATCTCAGAGCGACTACCTAGCTAAAGTTCTAAAGATGTTCAACATGCATGATTGCATAGCGGTTTCTACTCCATTGGGTTCTCAGTTCAAACTACAAAGTCTATCTGAGGCTGTGGAAGTGCTACAAACTACAGAGTCTATCAGTTGAGTAGGGAGTTTGAAATGAAGGATTTGGGAGCAGCAAGGAGAATACTAGGGATGGACATCTACAAAGGCAAATCAAAGGGGACATTGATCTTATCTCAGAGCGACTACCTAGCTAAAGTTCTAAAGATGTTCAACATGCATGATTGCATAGCGGTTTCTACTCCATTGGGTTCTCAGTTCAAACTACAGAGTATATCCGAGGCTGAGGAAGTTCAAACTACAGAGTCTATCCAAGGGAAATGGAGAAAGTACCTTACTCAAGTGTAGTTGGTAGCTTGATGTATGTTATGGTGGTGTCAAGACCGGACCTTGCATACGATGTTGGCCTCATATACAGATTCATGAGCAATCCTGGCACACATCATTGGTCAGCAGTGAAGTGGGTGATGAGATATATTAAAGGAGCGTTGGGTGTAAACTTAACCTTTAAGAAGTAAGGAGACTTTAGAGTCAGAGGTTATTGTGATTCTGATTATGCCGCAGACTTGGATAACAATAGATCGATCACCGGCTACGTCTTCACCGTTGGAGGTAACATATTCAGTTGGCGACCGTCATTGCAAAAGATCATGGCTTTGTCAATAACGGAAGCATAATACATGGCCATGTCAGAAGCAGTAAGAGAAGGGTTATGGTTAAAAGAGATTTGTGAGGAAATGAAGCTCGACAGTGATCTTGTGGATATTCACTATGACTCACAAAGTGCTATCTACCTAGCAATCAACTATGTGTATCAGGAGAAAACAAAGCATATCAGGACGAAGTATAACTTCATCAGGGAAGTTATTGCAGATGGTGAAGTGAGAGTCATCAAGATTCACACTTCGGTAAACCCAGCAGATATGTGGACGAAGACGTTACCTGAAGAGAAGTTTAAAAGATATCTAGCGAGGCTAGGGATCTTTGAAGCTTGAAAAGAGCATGAAGCAAGCATCTTTGGAACTGAGAAGATGGCGGACGTTAACTTGTGTCTCGAAAGTCAGAAGAGGCATCAGCGAGGTGTTGCTGAAAGGTTACAAAAGGGAGGGTGGGGGTTTGAAGTGAGGACAAAAGAACCCAGTAGACTACCAAGATCGGTGAGTTGGAGCTCGGTGGAGCTAGGCAAGGTTCCAGAAGAGTTTACGGCGGTTCAGTCGTCTTTCCAAGGTGGAGATTGTGAGATTGGCAAGCAAACTGAACGGGTCATAAGCCGGTGTGAACGGATCATGGGCCGGTGTGATTAAGTGAAAGGCCCAACAGGAAACATAGGTTGGTTAGTAAGTCTGCGTAGAAGAGGATCTAACTCCGTATAACAACCTTTCCTCTTTTTGTCACCATTGTTGTTGATCTTGAGTTCTTTGTAACTTCATAGAAAATAATAGATTTTAGGTACCGATTCTGAAGGAGATGTATCTCGTCGTTTAACAAGGAACTCTAAAACTTCTTCTGTGTCATTGCTTTCATCATTTTTTTTTTAATTTTCAATTTGTTTGTAAGTGAGTGGATTCGCGATCTGCAAATCACACAAGTGAGAGAGAGAGTTAGGTTAGATCAAAGCTGAGAGGTCGATTTGAGTGCTTCTACATACTGATTAAGACTTCCAAGTTCAGAAAACAATGAAACACTCTGGAAGAGTGTGAATTCCCTAGTATCTTAACGAGTTTTGTAAAACAAAGAGGAATTTGACTGTGTTACAAAAAAAATATGAAGAATTTGACCCAAAATAAAAATAAAAAGAAGAAATCTCTTACCAACGGACAGCATCAACAAACTTAAGCTTGCTTTTGTCCAATTCTGTCTCTATCCTTTGTTTTCTTTTTAATTTCTTGCGGTGGTACAAAAATTCAAGAAACAACTGTATTTGTATCCGCATTTAATGACAATTGCTTCTCGCACCTACTCTCTCCCTCTCTCCTCTTTGGAAGTAACAAGTCTATTGCTGGATCCCATCTAGGGCCAACAGACTCTTTAAGCTTTGACTTTTCTTGGAAACCTGCCATTCTCTCGAGAATTTCTTTGAATTATCCTCCTGTGAAGCTCGATCAAATTCAGCTTCTGGGTCAGGCTTGATTCTTGATTCGGAAAAGATGGGTAACAAGATCATCTCCATGATGAAGAAAGATAAGAAAGATGGATCCAAGAGCATGAGAATGAATCGTTCACAGAGAAAACTCCTTACTGATGAAGAGATGTTGCATCGACGAGCTCTTTCCATGGCGATTCGTCAAACTCAGCTCTCTCAGAGATTTGATGGATCCCTGTCTCGACGGGTCGGGTCTACAAGCACCAGGAAACAACGCACCCTCTCTGACCCGTTTTCAAATGGGAAGCAGGTCTCACTTCTACTGAATCTCCACACTTAAGCATAAACTGTGAATCTTTTTTCTTGAAAAGTTCAAATCTTTAACTCGTTTTTTATTGATATAGTGATTATTTCGACTGGGTCGTTGCCTTTTTGGTGTAATGATTGTTGTTGGGAGCTTTTTAATTATATATGAGAAGAAAAGGTCATAACAAGATTATTTTGTTAAGATTCGAAAAGTAAGGTTGAAAGTGCTCAGAGATTCCTAACAACTTATCTGTTGGATAATGCTAGGCTTTATTCAGAAAATAAATGTTCTTTACTCTGATACCAACACTGTGTTGGGACCAGACAAGCTATAAAGCCTATGAATGTACTGATATATTTTGTTATTGTCTGAAGAAAGACACTATTGTCTCTCCTCTTTGTTTCTAAAACTCCTGTAAAAATTTACCTATCTGTCACCACTGTACAATTTATGCTGTTATGACTACAAGAATGAGTTTTAAGAGAAGCTCCTGAATGGCATAACTTTTGTAGTGATTGTCCATATTCCCACATTATCATTGCTTTGTAGATTGATGCTGTTAGAACAGTCAACGATTACAGAAGCTTATTTTTGAATCATATGTGTCTCCTTTCTCTCTCTCCAGGTTCCAGATTTTTCATTAGAGAGCTTGATAGTGAAGAAATTCGTCTTGGTGCATGGTGAAGGCTTTGGGGCATGGTGTTGGTACAAAATTGTTGCTTCACTGGAAGAGTCAGGACTGTCTCCTATTACAGTCGATCTCACTGGATCTGGATTTAATATGACAGACACAAACACTGTCTCTACCTTGGAGGAATATTCAAAACCATTGATCGAGTACCTTGAAAATCTCCCTGAAGAAGAGAAGGTTAGATTTTACTCTATTTGTTTGAAGTTTTATTCAAAACCAATGAGTTTGTTGTCTTATGCCAGGTTATTCTGGTGGGTCATAGTACTGGAGGTGCGTCCATTTCATACGCTTTAGAGAGGTTTCCAGAGAAAATCTCCAAAGCTATATTCCTATGTGCAACCATGGTTTCTGATGGCCAAAGACCCTTTGATGTTTTCTCTGAACAGGTAACAGATCTATCATAACATTCACTAGAGAAAAATGTGATGTTTCTGTTTCTTGTGCTTACATTTTTAAGAGAAACCGTCCTACGTTGCTGCAGCTTGGTTCTGCAGAGAGGTTCATGAAAGAGTCACAGTTCTTGATATACGGCAACGGAAAAGACAAGCCTCCTACAGGGTTCATGTTTGAGAAACAACACATGAAAGGCTTGTATTTCAATCAATCAACCAACAAGGTACACTTTCAAACACGCACATATTCTAGTTTCTTGATAATCACTAGCCTCAAAGTCTACACCATTATAATTGATTATGGTCAATGGTTTTCAGGATATTGCATTGGCTATGATCTCGATGAGACCTGTACCACTTGGACCAATGATGGAGAAGGTATCTCTGACAGCAGAAAGATATGGGAAAGGGAGAAGATTCTACATTCAGACGCTGGACGACCTTGCGCTCTCACCAGACGTTCAAGAGAAGATAGTGAGAGAGAACAGCCCTGAAGGAGTCTTCAAGATCAAAGGAAGTGATCATTCTCCTTTCTTCTCAAAGCCTCAATCTCTCCACAAAATCCTCCTCGAGATTGCACAGATTCCTTAAGAAACATCTCAAGGTTTCTTTAGATGAGGAGAGGATACTGAAATATAATCTGAATTGAGAATACTTGTTCACTGTGATCATTTCAATTGTATACATTTTTTTTAAGAACCGCTCCATAGGTCATATTTATATGATTTGAAGATGAAAAAGTGGTTGAATACATAAATGTCCATGTATTTGAAAATCACGGGAAGAACAATTAATTAAAACAAAACTTTTGTTATTCCAAGTCTATAATGCCGAAGTTGGAGAGAAGGATTTTAACTTGGTCGACAAGGTCTGAGCCTGTTGCATACTCTGTAAGCATTCCAACCGCGAAACCAAACATAGCCCACCTGCAAAAACACAGACACATAGATAGAAATCTCATGTCAATGCAGAACCAACTAATTCTTGAATCAACCACAGTTCTTGTGTGTGCTCATTAGTAAGAACACTAATGAGTAACAAGCAAACATGATATTTTGGTATACCTAAGACAAATGCACAAGCAAATTGTGCAGAACAATCATGACAAAACTCATCAAGTATGTCTTAATTTTAAAAGGAATTAAAATGGCAAGAGCACCATTGCAATAATATATATCATATTAGCATCAGGATGCATATAAGCATATACAGAAACACTAAACAACAGCTAATTCTCTAAATTAAACTCATCTCACTCTCTCTTTTTTTTATATATATATATATATATATCATCCGTTTTACTTATTAGCAAATCCACAAAACAATCAGGTCCACCCACCAATCAAATTGGAGAGCTGAGATCATGTTTACCTTCCATTGGAGATCTCGTTTTTGGGTTGAAAACCAAAGAAGGGACCTTGACCAGCAGCTACAAGCTTCTTCTGCTTAAAGTAATCCTGTAGCACTTTGGCCTTCTGCCTCTGAAACTCCACCGTGGTTACACCCTTACCATCAACAGCTGCTGATTTCTGCGGAGGAGGAGGAGGAGGAGAAGAAGAAGGCGTAGGAGGAACAGGTTTTTGCGGAGGTGAAGGCTCACGGAGAGTAGGAGGAGCAGAGGGCCTTCTCAAGGGACCTTCGGCCTCAGAACATCTGATGACGAAGACACATGGCTTAGTCGTTGAAATTCTGAAAGACGACGAAGTAGTGGAGGAAGAAACTGAACATGGATTAGTAATCCTGATACATTGAATAGGTGAAGCCACTGACATCTTCCGTTATTCCTAGTTAGAATAATTGTTTGATTCGAAGCATTGTGTGCATAAACGGCTTTTGGTAATGGCTTTGGCATTGTGTGGATGAGATATGACCAAGTCTCAGCATTGTGCAAAAACGGCTTTTGGTAATGGCTTTTGTCTTAAAATAGTACTTTTGGAATTATCACACGCGCGTCAGACAGCGCGTGAAATAATTAATCAATTGCTTTCATTTGTAGTTCAGCTAGCTAGACCGTTAACCGAATTTAAAGATCTGAACCGAAACCTATAAAAATATCTAACTCGAAACCAAACCAAAAAAAATTATAAGTATGTAGTTGGATCTAAAATTACTCTATCCCAGAATAAAAAAAAGCTGACCTGGATAAATCTGGACGCGAAAAATCGATCTGAATATATTCAATCCGATAAGAACCGATTTACACCTGATCTGAAAATATGAATATTCAAATTTATGATTTATGTGTTATGTTTTCTACATTATAGTTTATGATTTAATTGAAATGTTTTTTTCTTAGCAATCTTCATTATAAATTTATAATATTTTTAAATAATATGAAACTTTAAATATCAAAAATTAGAGTTTAAATGTTTAATTTCAGTTATTAATTGTTTGTTTTGGTTTATCTAAACAAATATGACATATTTTGGCAAAATTTTGATGGAGTTTGGGGTATTTTGAGTATTTTCGAATTTTAAATACCCAAACCCAATTCAGACCTTCTATGGATCCAATAATTACATATATTTTACATGTATTTAAATTATAGATTCTACCTGGACCCGATAAGAATTGATCTTAACCCCAAAATTTCTAATACCTTGTTTGGTCTAAATCTCTAAGATTTAAAGAATCCAGACTCGAGAAGAATCAATCCAAACCCGAAGTTTTTGAGTACCTAGTTGGGTCCACATCTCTAGGAGTTTAGGACTCAAAAGAACTGATATGTATCTGATTCGAAGACCCGAACACCCATAACTAATCAAATTCTTGATTTATTTATTTATTAGGTGCTATGCATATTTGTTTTCTAAACAATATGCATTATTTTTAATTTATTTTCTCTTAATTCAATATATATTATTTTCTAATTAAATATAATATTTCCTCTGTTTCAATATATAAGTAGTTTTAGCCAATTTTATTTTCAAAATGTTAGAAAGCAACTTTTGCATTAATCTAATATGGTGTGACCAATCCAATAATACATGTTATCTTATTATTGGTTGAAAATGTATATTAAATGCAACTTTTTCAAAAACAACATTTTTTTTTGCTATTGACACTTTTAACTAAAATTACCTACATATTAAAATAGAGGGAGTATATATTTATAAATTTGACCGATATTTTTTTTCGATATACATGGTTTTTACCCACTCTTACCCATGGTATAAAGATGCTTTTATTAGATAAATATATTTTTTGGAGTCTTTTTTTTTTTTTTTTGATCAATATGTTTTGGAGTCTATTAGGTATGTTTTTAGGCTCAGAAGCATTTTGGAGTAAAGCGATGTTTTAGGTGCCCTTTTGGAGCTTAAAGGAGAGTTCACCCAAGATAACTATCAAGATTAGACAAGAGGTCGATATTTAGAGATCAACATCGATCGGTGCACACTATGTGCCATCGATCGACGATACATCCATAGAAGATGACGAATCGAGATAACCAATCGATTGATGGTATATCGATGTACACCTAGTACCATCTATCGATATCAAGCGCGTAAGAAGACTAGTTGGACTCAACCGACTTAAAGTCCAAGACATCTCCAAATTACAAGATTGCTCCTGACGAGTTTTTAACCTAATGAACTCATATTGATAGTTATGCTTATGTGTTTTGGCAAAGAACCTCTTTTACAACGTTTTACCTTTTGACAACTATTTGTCTTTTCACCACTTCAAAGTTACTATTGCATTATTCTTAATTCAAAGTTCTTTTCTGTTATTGCTTTGAAAAAGGTTATAGGATTTTAGATCTAAAAGAAAGATACAAAGAGATTTGTTATCCTGAAGAACTTGTTGCTATGAATTTCTATGAATTTCTATTATACCTTGTTGCTATGAATTACTTAGCCATATCTGAGTAGATTCTATTGTTAGATTTAGGGTTCAAATAATTATGAGGGATTAGTCCAAACTATGAATTGTTGAGTTGTGATATTCATTATCATGATGAACCCTAATGCTTATTCTAGAGTAGCTAACTAGAATATGAACTTGGAATGCATTAACTCGTTAATTATCATCCTGGCATCATCTCGCATAAGCTAAGATCCTCTAGGGATATGGGAGATCCGGTCTATGATCTTGGTGAGCATCCACATCAACTCGATCTGAGCTATATCGATCGATACTTCTATAGAGTAATGGATCGACGACAAATATTTTTCAATCGATATCGCTGTCAAAACATCGATCGATATTGTCGGCATCAGATCAATAGATGAGTCTAAAACGCGAGAGCTAATAGATTCATCTAAGAGTTGAAGCTCTTTAATATCTTGCATGCAACTTGTTAGACATATATATCATTATAATTCTGATTATCTGAATAGTAACCTTGAGTCTAACTACATTTCCTTATTACTTAAAACCCAAACCAATTCAATCGAGCAACTTACCATTGCTCACAAACTGCAATTTACATTTAAAACTGTTTCAACCTAGCATAATCACTAAGGATTACATCTCTTGTGTTCTCTAGCTCCTTAGAAATTCGATCTCTAAGTATTACAACTGAACCTCTTATTTGAGAGAGTAATTCACTCCTTAGGGTAATTTGAGTGATATCAGTTTTAAAATAAGATACATTAATTAAAATCCAAAATTGTTAGAATATAATTTTAAGTTATGATTATTCATTAAAGGATAATATATTGTTTGTCTTTTTTTGTTAATTCAGTATGTCTAACCAATTTATTTTTCTATAAATAGTGCACTCACGTTCGTTTTATAAGGCAAGTTGAAGAGTGAAATCAGAATCATAAAATCTCTCTCGTCGCCTCACAAACAAATACGTTTATATGTAGCTTTTATATTTATGTTCTCTCACCATATCTATATATAATAGCAAACCATATTTTGTTCTCCTATGACACCATATTTTTTATAGGAAAAAATATTAATTCAATGGTTAAAATTTTCTTTCTATTATGATCTAATGGATGTAAAACACTCTTGTCATATATGATGATGTCGTCAAATTTTTTGGCAACTCTTCTTTCAACAGTCATCTATTTCAAACAACACATTATTTAAGAAATACAATCATAACTTTTCATTAATAAAACATTCCTGTTTTGAAAAATAAAATTATTGGAAAATGACATATCTCTTAAAAATTAACAGAGATACCCTTTCATAATATTTTTATTTGCTAAAAAAAAAAATTGTAGAGTTACAATATGACGGTAATAATTATTTTTTTTTCATCTAATGGTCATAAAATTTTATCCTGTTTAAATAAATTTTAGTTGGTTAGACTATTCTCTAAAGAGATTCCTTCTCAAACAACACATATGTTTCAAAAAAAAAAGCCAATGATGTACCTTTCCAGAATGTTATATATTTAATTTTTCACAGCAACAATTTTTTTAATATACTTGGTTCTTAAGCATTCATTGTCTAATTCAATTCTATTTTTAGTCTCTGTTAAGGTATGATTGTGTTTTTTTTTTTTGAAATGCTAGCCTCCCTTTCCATTCTTCTCTTTGGCATTTTCATCAATAGGATGAGATTTATCACTGTTTTTATTTTGGGGAAATTAGAAATATAGGACACTTTGAATTAGGATTTGTCACACTAAGATTTTTAAGAGATTATTTAGAAAAATAAGATTTTAATTAATGGTAATACCATTATACCCTTAGATTAACAAATTTCTTTTAATTACAAAATAATAAATAAAATATTTCACAGTTGATTTAATATTAAAATGAACAAAAAAACAGAAAAAAAAAAATCACAACACTTCAGTGATTTTACCCTAATTTTTTCTTGGGTTCACACCTCTTCTCCGCCGTACCTTCAGCCCATACCAATGGCGATTTAGGGTTATGGAGAATCCTTGTTTCGTCATCGAAAATCATCAAACTTTTTGTCTCCAATCTCGTTTTCATCTTCCTCCTCTTCGTTCTCAAACACGAATCAAAGAATTGAAGATTTGTTCTTCCTCTACAGCAAGCAGCAGAAGTTCTAAAGAAGATAAGTGAAGTTCACACTGCTGGAAGTGTATCCCAAACCTGTCAATGAACTGCTTGATTGAATTATCTCTAGATTGTTTCATAATTCTCAAGCTTTGAGCTTTGATGATGGATGCGTAAGAATCTGGCATTTTAATGTCTCGGCTACTTTTTTTTACTATCTTCTTTCTGTATAAAATTTACTATGCTTTCTCACATTTGATAGGTCTTTGTGTCTGATCGAGCCTCAACTCAAGATTGTGGCTGATTCTGAAAGATTCAAGCTTTCCCAAAGAGTTGTGAGTCATACTATACACTTGGTCTCAGCAAGACAACGGTTTTGTTTCTTGTCTCATGATCACTGGTTTGCTGCAATGGGGGTATGTAAACGTGGAGAAGATATGTGGTTTCCTTCTTGTTACTTGATAAGTCACTTTTGAATTCGTGGGTAACTTTGTAGGAACCTCGATCGATGATTGTTTTTTCGGTTCATCTTATAAAGACTTCGCCGCTTCTTGACATAGTTAATGTGCCTGCATTACTGAGCCTAGAGTTGAGCTACTATATTTTGTATGAACTTGTTTGCAGGAGATCGAGATCTTCTGGTTTTAAACATCTACTAAAAGACCTCAGTTACCAGTTGCAGGTTTTGGTTTGTATAGACAGAACTTTGTTTTTTTTAATGAGAACCAAGCAGATGAACGTCTTGCTCTTTCGGCTCCAGACACCAACATCTTTGGCTCTGAAAGACTAGTAATAGAAAGATGTATTAGGATCTTTTCATCTTTTACCCTTGTTAAATTATGTTTAAAGAAGTGATTAGCAGATAAAATCTCTCAAACAAGTATTGATTGGTGGTGTTACACAAACTCTTGATGAATAACCAAAATATGAGCTGAAATTTCCATTTAAACAGTGCAAAAATGTATTGACCCGTTATCACTCAGTGGTAAGCTGAAGAATGCATGCACAATCATACATCGCTTGAACTTAACAAGTAAAGTGTTTGATAATTACTGGACACTTTTATTTACATCGCCAATACTGATATTATTAGAGTAAAGCTCATGTGGAAATCCAATTACATGGTATACCGTTTGCGAGATTGAGGTTAGATCGATGAAGAAGAAAAAAAACAGAGAATGAAAGAGAGAAAGATCGTTGGAGAGAAAAACGTGAAGAAAAAGATACTCTGCGAGATTTAGGGTAGATTACATATAGATTTAGGAAAGATATTAAATGAAATATGTAAGTTTCCATATTTTCATAATTTTGCTATATTATGTATCCTATATAGGGTAGAACACTGCACATTGGGTGGAAAATATATTCTTTTTAAGGTACAATATCAGGTAATAGTTAGAACAAGTTATGACACATAAACAAAATAAGGTAGTACGTAGAATTGTTTCTATAAGTTGTAATAAAGCTACAGGTATATTAACGACATCTTGGTAGAATATAACCAAACGAATTCTAGCTAATATAGAATATATAAGAAAATTTTATTTGCGTTATATATCCAAGATAGATCTATGTCTAATACTTAGTATCTGATTTCTATACTATATAGATGACTAGAATAAGTATTATAACCTTAGCTAGAACATAAAATAAATATGATTTCACTATTTTCTTTTTTAAAAAATAAACATATAAGTAGTTATACTTATGTTTCCAATAATTTTCATATTTTTAATATTTTAAAAAATTTAATTTACTATTTTCTCCATTACAAAAGGGTAAAATATGTCCAAAAATGATCAAATATATCAAAAGTCCTAAATGGACAAACAAAAGTTTAAAGTGTCTCATTTTTTCAATTCTCCCTTTTATTTTTGTCTTTGAAAAGATGTTTAACTTACAAAACATCGCATGAATTGTGTTGGTGGTTTAAGTTCGTAGGTTAGAAAATTCTTAACTTTTTTTTTGCAGGACGACCCTTCAAAATAAATGATACATGTAATCATTTTATATTTTTTTCTTTAATAGTAAATGCAATTAATTCTTATTTATCACTATTTAGAATGTGTTGACATGGTTATGAATCTTGAAAAGGCAGAAAAAAGGGAAACAAACCTATTAGTTTTTTTTTTTTTTTTTTTTTTTTTTTTTTTTTTTTTAATTTTTATCAAAACTATTAGTTTTTATGAATCTTGTCTAGAGGTTTGATTGATTTTTATTTTTTTACATATTTATCTATTAGATAGTTATACTACTTAACCATTATTTTTATTAGATTCAAGAAAACAAAAGTACGAAGAATATAAAAAGTCACAGAAAGGTATTAATGAATAATTTATGATATTTTATGTGATGTCGAGGAAATATCTTTCTTTCTGTATTTTATTTATTTCGACATGTTCTTAAAAATTAGATTTAAAGATTATAATATTTAAATTTATTTGTTTACTAATAAGAAAATTTCGTTTATCATTAAATACATAAGCAAAAAATGGTGAAAAGTAATAAACTGCCACACAACTAATGTGTTGCGGTGATTGTAATGCAGTAGTAATGACTTGATGTTGGAATTCAATGCTCTAAAATAATTTTTCGGTTTATATTGTCTATTATCTCCCACCTCAGAGGTAGTGGTAATAGATTTTTATTTCACGAGCAAAAAATAATATCTCCAACATCATATGATAACAATTATGAACAAATAATGTGTCGTTATGTTTTTCAAGTACGCTAAAGAAAAAATAAAAGTTAAAGAAAAATAAATGTGATTAAAACTCATTTTTGACTTAATATATTTTCTATAATTAGTGTATTTTACGTATGTTTGAATTTCTAAGATAATTTATCTAGCATCCTGAAAATTGAAATTATTTTCAGACTTTTGAATTACAATATAATCAAATATCTAACTAAGTATGGTGATGTTAATAATACAATAACACTTTAAAATAACTATAAAATTTTAAATTTTAGTTATTTTATAAAATTTAAAACATATCTCTAAACTAAAAAATACGTTTAGTGTTCATATTAGAAATACAGGAAATTGGTTCTTAGGAAAGTTAACTGAATGATCTAAGTTATATATATATGAACTATTTTATAGGATTGATATTAGAAATAAGAGTATATACTAAATATTGACATGTGGATCTGTACGGATGCTGATTTTAATAGAATAAACATATGGAATTTTAAGATCATAAGAATGTAATGGCAACACATATATGCATCCATGTGAATATTTGTCTTTGATGGGTAATATATAACATTTATGTTAGATTGTCTGTTTTTGACTGTGTGTAATTTTTTGGTTTCTCATATTGTGGTTGGATACTAAATTTTTCAAAAAAGATATGCTATACTATATTCGTTGCAATTTTAATTACATTAAATATTTTTGATATATTTATTTATAAATCAAAACACCAGTTAGTATGTTTATGTATATTTGCAAGGTTGCTTCATTATATAGTTTCTATTGTTCATATTAACAATTGCAATGGTTTATATATTATATTGCTCCTATTTTAATAATATAATTGTTTATCGAAATATTTTTTTCTTTACAGTGATTAATTTTTATTTTAATTCTTCTATATTATACTATTCTTAAAAAATATTTAAACTTAAGGAACTCAATATAACATATAATTTTAGAATAATAATTAGTTCTCTTAATCTCTGTCAACACAGTTGTGTATTCTAAAATTTTCATTTGTCAATTATATATTTATCTAAACCTAACCAATTGTATAAATTTCTATATTATTTGTAAAACACTAATTTCTTTGAATATTTTTTTTATATTTGCATCAGTCTCTGATATTTAATCTTTAATAACTGATGATATATGTAAGTGAATGAGTGCAATATTATATATGGACCATTACAATTGTTTAAATGAACGATTGCAACATTTGGTGATTAACCGTATTGATTATTGCAATATTTGTTGATTATCCATTATTTCTCTTTACTAAATATTGCGATTGTTGACATTCACAATTACAACTCTTCATTAACCATTACAAATATTAGTATCATTCATTGCATCTCTTGGTTTAACCATTGCAACTTTATTTTGCAACTCTTCACACCCTACAAAAGAAAGTATAGGCATTGGCAAATGGAGATAGAAAAAAATCAGAAACTAATAGTAGAATGTAAGCAGGGGCGAACCCAGAAAATTTTTTTTGTAGGTTCAGAATATAAATAAAATTGTGTAAATTTCAAAAAAACCAATAAATGGTCACTTGGAGGTATTGAACCCAGTGTCTGTGGGTTCATAAATGCTCATTGCTACCACTGAGCCAAGGTTGGTTACTTTAATTTAGCTTTCAAACTAAAATCTATATTATTTTTGTGGGTTCAGTTGACCCCACAACCTTTCAAATGGGTCCGCCCCTGAATGTAATAGTAGTTAGAGAGAGAAAGAAATAAATTAATATCTATTGTTCAAAGATCATTTTTCTGAGTATCTAATTTTGTCAATATTCTTTTTGTTTTTCTATATTTTTATTTATTTTGTCAACATTTTATTTTATTTGTTATTAATCCTTTAACTGATCAGTACTTTTAAAAATATACAATGTAAACCTAAAATAATTCACATTAATTTGTATATATATAGTATATGTTTTATGTTTACTAAACATATGTAGTTAATAAAGGTTAGAAATAAACAAAAAATAAATAGTTTTGGGAAGTAAAAAAATAAATATAATAATAATGTATATATTTTATTCGAGATGACAAGTGTTTCCTTTCCTGAATGATCGGTGTGGTCGAATATGCCTTCAAGATCACAAAATCACGTGGTAGGTTTTGCCTCCGTAAATAAAAAAATTCAAAATGGTAAATTATGTCTACTCGGACCATATGGAAAGCTTTGCATCTGTGGTTAAAAATGATAATCAAAATGGTAAACTATGTCTCCTTGGGCCAAAAAATTATAAGCTTCATGACTTAAGCTTGACGCCAATATCTCAAAATATTGAAGGAAAAAAATGATGGCGCGTGAATTACTCTTCAGAACCAGCAATTAATTCCGGTATCTTTTGTTATAATATTGCTTTTAAATATGGGCCACCAGCTTCCTTCTCCTTTCTATCACTTAGATAATGGAAGAGGTCATCCCAAATAACGTTATTCAAGTATGGAACTATGCGAATTTCAGCATACATTATCGTCACCTCCTTGGTCTTGTTAACAACATCAATGCATTTCTGAAGCTGGCTAATCGAAAATTTAATCTAATCCAACTTATTGCAATTGGATCTGCCTCAAGAATGCCTCGACCGCATCCTCCTAAGATTACATACAAATGTCTGCCGACAGAAAACATCGTTTGTCTAACTGAAGAACAAGAAATTGATTGTTGTGAGCAAATTGTAACTGATACCAATAGCAACATGGGTAAATATTTTATTTGGTTAATTGTTTTATTCAGTTGATGTTTCTAAAGTGTCTTCTTCTCTATTATTATTTTATCAGAAATAATAATGAGAAACACAAACAGTGCCAACATACAAGGTATCATGAAAGTGTTTAATAGCATAATTAAACTAAGTGTGACAGAGGTCTCGATCATTGTTGGCAATGGGAATTTTGGATACCTTTTGAAGAAGTTTTCCTTGGATAATAGTGGTTTAGAGGTGATGATGGCTTACCCCAAAAAGGTTAATAAATCCATCAAGTTTGAAGGATACATGCTTGCCTCTAGAATTCAGAGGACCCTCATGATGATGTTGGATCTTTCATGATATAAACGTCATGCTTAAGTATGAACGTCATACTTAAGTCATTTCAAGATGACTTCCACATCTTTCAGGATGACATACACATCTTCCAGGAAATGTTGGATCTTTCAGAGGATCCTCCAGATTTTGAGATTCACGATGGAGAAATATTTTTTTTCTCTTACAATGATTAATTTTTATTTTAATTCTTCTATATTATATTGTTCTTAAAAAAATATTTAAACATAAGGAACTCTATATCACATACAATTTTAGAATAATAATCAGTTCTTTTAATCTCTGTCAATATAATTGTGTCTTCTAAAATTTTCATTTGTCAATTATATATTTATCTAAACCTAACCAATTGTATAAATTTATATTCTATTTGGAAAACACTAATTTCTTTGAATATTCTTTTTTATATATTTGCATCAGTCTCCGATATTTAATCTTTAATAACTGTGATGATATATGTAACTGAATGAGTGCAATATTATACATGAACCATTGCAATTGTTTATATGAACGATTGCAACATCTAGTGATTAACACTACAACAAATATGAGTATTGATAGTAGACGATTAGCCATATGTTAGTATTTTTATAGCGTTTTTATAAATGCTATTATAGCCACCGCTGTAATAGGATGGCATGATATGATAGCATTTTTGCCAAGCGCTACAATAAGGTAACATATAATAGCCTATTGTTAATGCTATTTTATATTTATCAATGACATATAAACCGTGCTATATTAAACTATATAATAGTGGATATACGTTGCTATAAATAATTCATTTGTAGCTATATTTCGTTGCTAAGATTCATGTTATATTAGCTTATTCTTAGTGCGGTTATTTTATGTTTAGTAGCACTGATATTGAGCTGTGTATATCTGAGTTGTAGTTTATATTATTTGCTTTCTGTGAGTCTTTCATAACTTAAAATTAACATACTTAAAATTAAGTAACTAAAATTAGTTAATTAAATTATTAATTAAAATAAATGAAATTTTATTTATTAATTAAAATCAGATTAAAAAAATTAAAATCAGATAAACCAGATTACATTGTCGACAAAAAAAAAACAGAATACATTAAACCAAAAACTAATTACACCAAACCTAATTAACCAAAACCTAAGCCTGATCTACGCCGTCGTCATCTTCTACTCCATTCTCCTCCTTGAGTCTCTGTCTTCTCTACTTCCCCGCCTCGGCTTCCAATGACTTTTAAATTTACAAAGATTCACACCGGTGTTACCATTATCAAGCACGGAAAAATAAGAAAATAAGACAACCAGTGTTACCTTCTTCATCCTCTTCCTTTGTCTTCTTCCAGTATCAAGCTCTCCATTAAGCTACCACCAAAGAAAAATAATAAACATAAACCATTAATATGACAACTCAAAATAATCCAACAAGATAGAGTCTGAAATTTTAAACAACAACTCAACCGCTTCAAACGTTTACAGGTATTAGGACACAAAATCGAGGCTTCAAACTTAACCTCTTCAGACTAGACACGGATCTGGTTCTCTGAGTGAGTAAAGAGAGTCTCGAGACGAGAGATCTGTGAGTAACACCTCGAATCAATAGAAGGGCTCAGAATTGAGAGGAAAAGAGATCGAAAGAGAAACCTGTAGAGAGATGTAGAAAAGATTACAGTTTTTTTAATGTGAGATGAAATGTGTTGAAAGAAAAAAAAATAGAGAAGAGAAAAAAGGCAGAGAATTAATTGTATTTGGTCCGTGTGATTATATTTAATCCAACGGTAAACAATTGTGATCTGCGTAGAGTTACATTATTGGTCGATGGAAGCCTTTCATTTTTCTCAGAAAAGCAATCATTCTCTTAAAAAAAACGACCAATAGGAAAGAAGGACGAAGATAACCAAAATCTTCCATTAGTAGCCATTTGATTAAAGTCAATCTATGGCTAAGATTGCTCAATTTATTAAAACTGTTATTTAATTTAATAATGATTTTATTAACTGTAATTATATGGCTAAAATTATTAAATGATTGCTCAATTAATTTATTCATTTAAATTTATAAAACTAATTTTGGAGTTTAATTTTAAATTTATATTATAAGTTTGAAAATATAATATTTAGAACTTTGTATGCAAAAAGATTAAGTTTCAAGTTTAGGATGTTATATTTAAGGTGTAAGTTTAAGATATTAGATTTAGGGCGTAAATTTAAGATATGGTCTTTGATTTTATAATTTAAAATTTATATTATATTTTTAGGGATTAGGGTTAAGATTTATGAATAAGTATATAATTTGAGATTTATAATATACTTGAAGTTTAAATTTAAATTTCTGTTATTGTTTTGTTAAGATTAGATATATGATTTTGCATGTAGGGTTTAAGTTTGGGGTTTAGGATATTAGATATAAGGTGTAGATTTAAGATTTAGTGTTTGAAATTGAATTTAAATTTAAGATAGATATTTTCAAAAAGATTAAATTTTAAGTTTAAGTTTAATATTTAAAATTTTGTTATGCAAAGATTGAAGTTCTTAAGTTTATGTTTAGAGTTTAAAAATATGTTTAGGGTTTAGGGGTTTGTTAAACAAAATACAAAATATAAATAATCAAAAATATTCTTGTAAATCAAA
Organism: Hirschfeldia incana; assembly: GCA_026261945.1. Lineage (NCBI taxonomy): Eukaryota > Viridiplantae > Streptophyta > Magnoliopsida > Brassicales > Brassicaceae > Hirschfeldia > Hirschfeldia incana. The sequence goes on along the minus strand of JABCMI010000078.1, from coordinate 1,268,204 downwards.
CTTTATAAAGATTTTAGTTAAACATTCATTCACTTCTTTTTCTTAACATAAAATTTATTTGGACAAAAAACATGTTTACATCCAGGTTTTGCTATTCTAAGAACATTACCTGTTTTCTAAATAAATAAAATAGTGTTACAAAAAAAGAATTAAATAAAGCTGAGAACAGAAATCAAACAAAAAACTCTTAAGAGCCTTGTATCCTCATCCTTTCCTCAAGCCAAGCTCTTAGACCATGGCTCAGCTTCTGAACTCCCATTTCATTTAGAGAACTCAGCCTTCCGCACATCCTTGTCAATCAGTTTGCTCAGTCTAACAACTCCACACCTGCAAAAGAGACAAATCACAACCATGGTATCCGAGTTCGCTTGATCCATGGAGCCTGTTCAATACAAACAACAACAAGAAGTAAAGAGATATAACAAGGACAGGCGATCAACCTGCAATCATCCCACTGATGAACATAGAGCTATCGGAGGTGTTGAAAGTTTGAAAGATGGAATTCCAGATCCCCCAACAAAGACTGCAACAACATCTGATACAGACTATGCAAAGGAGATTGCAATCTTGCGATTTCTCAAAGCAAAAGATACTTCAGCTATTTAGATCATTGAACATGCAATAGCTGATGTTATCTTTGACAAGATTCACTTGGAGATAAGCAAGCGACCAACCACTACTACTGATTCAAAGCCAAGTGAGGAAGTATGTATCCCAAGGAGCTGGTATGCTAAAGTATCAAAACTGCAATCATGAAGACTGAAGCTGTAAATGGTGAGAGGCAGAGAAACAAAGAAAAATCAGAGATCAAGAAAATCAAAGAAGTATTAGTTTAAGGAACCAGAATGAAGAACTTGGTGATCAAAGTTACAACTTCATACCAGAAACAAAACATCGACTTAAGCTAAAAAGGGGTTTAATAAATCGTGGTTAGAAGTTATAAAGGATGAACCTTTATCAAACTTTTTGAAGTGAAATTCATAAACACGAACTAATAGAATACAATACCGTGATTGTATTGCCCATGTAATCAGAGAAAGAACACTTGAAGCTCTCGCAGAAACCTCTATAAACCTCCATAGGAGTCTTCCCATCAAGAACAGGAACATCGTCCACCGCAAAGGACAAGCAATCTTTGTTCTGTTTCCCATATCTGTCTGTAAAATAGATCCCTGCCTCAGCATGTGGAGGAGGGAGACTCAAAAAGCCAGAGCTTTTGCCGCCTTCGGCTTCTCTGGAGAAGAGAGTAGAGAAGATCCTAGGTTGTGTATGAGATTTGTCTCAGACTTTAGACTTTTAGTCAAAACTGTGATCTCAAACTTCACTACCCTGAAATTAGAAATAAATAGAGATAGAGATAGATAGAAATCTAACCTCGCGGATGGTGGAGAGTCGTCAGGATTCTTCCTCGATCCGACCCAACTGAAATTAGATCCGTTCACAACTCCGGTCATTCTCCTTTTGTCAATCTCGTTTTTGTGTGACTGAGGAGAAGAAGAGAAAGACATTAGAAGATTTGCCGACTCACTTGTCGCAGAAAATTAAAGAGGAAACTAGAATGGAAAAAGAGAATCACGGTTTTGTTTTAGGTTTCGAGAGTGAATTCCTTCGATGACTTTTTTCTTTTCAAGTCTGGGAATAGTTGGCCTTTGTGAATTTTTTATCAAAGTATAGCGGTATTAATGGATTTCTATTCCCGCTCAACTAAATTTACACAATGACATCAATAAAATGCTATGAAAATCGATCCAAAATTTCTTTTAATATATCATAGCAGTTTGGAAAACTGTGCTATAATATTCCGCTATCAATACCACTTTTTCTTGTAGTGTAACCATATTGATAATTGTAATATTTGGTGATTAACCATTGTTTCTTTTTACTAACTATTGCAATTGTTGGCATTAACAATTGTAACTCTTCATTAACCATTAAAAATATTAGTATCAAACATTGCATGTATTGGTTTAACCATTGCAACTTTTGTTGCAACTCTTCACACTCTACAAAAGGAGTTATAGGCTTTGGCAAATGGAGATAGAAAAAAAATCAGAAACTAATAGTAGAATGTAATAGTAGTTAGAGAGAGAAAAGGAAAGAAATATCCATTGTTCAAAGATCATTTTTCTGGGTATCTAATTTTGTCAATATTATTTTTTTTTATATTTTTATATATTTTGTCAACATTTATTTTTGAACCTAAAAGTGATCAGTACTTTTAAAAATATATAATAGAAAACTAAAATAATTCACATTAATTTGTAAATATATATAGTATATGTTTTTTGTTTACTAATATGTAGTTAATAAAAGTCAGAAATAAACAAAAATAAATAGTTTTGGGAAGTAAAAAAATAAATATAATAATAATGCATATATTTTATTCAAGATGACAGGTGTTTCCTTTCCTGAATGATCGGTATGGTCGAATATGCATTCAAGATCATAAAATCACGTGGTAGGTTTTGCCTCCGTGAATAAAAATTTCAAAATGGTAAATTATGTCTACTCGGACCATATGGAAAGCTTTTCATCCGTGATTAAAAATGATAATCAAAATGGTAAACTATGTCTCCTTGGGCCATATGGAAGGTTTTACCTCCCTAAAATAGTCAAAATGATAGACTATGTCTCCTCGGACTATATGGAAGGAAACTTTGACTCCTTTAACATAAAAATGGATCAATATGATAGACTTTGTTTCCTAGGGTCAAGTGATAGGCTATGCATCTGATTTACTTATTTCTCTTAAATTTTTGCATTGAAATTATACTTTTACTTTTGGCTTTTAATTTCTGCAATTAAGTCATGCGTTTAAAATCTCATTTTTATTATATTTTATATTATGTTCTATGAACACATTTCTCATGTCTGATTTAATAAAACTCGAAATAACTGACCTTAATATTATTGAGAATAACTATATGACTTGGAGAGTAGGTGCAAAGATGCACCTAAGAAAAATGAATTCTTTAAAATCATAGATAAGTTAATAAATGTATCAGATGAGAAACAAAAATGACCATTATATTTACACCACATCTATGATAGATTATAAAATAAGATGTATCATGAGAAAAGATCATGAATATCTTTGAGTGATTAAATCCTTGAAAAAGGATTCACTAAAGAGTTGGAGTTGATGTAAATCTTCCATGTAAATTGAAAAAAATAACTCATGGTAATAAATCATCATATCCGTCCTACTGGCTATGCTCTATTTTTTGAAGTGAATATTGCATCATAATATTATAATTATTAGAGAAGAAAAGACGTAAATTCGGTAGAAACTGCCATTGTGTTCATGGAAATTTGGGAGGAAGAAGATTTCATCCCTATAATAAAAAAATAACAATAACTTCTACAAAAAGTGGCAAGGATGATAAAAGGCAAATATAAAAAAGGTTTTCTGCATAAATGGTATGATAGAGCATTAGATACATATTAGCCGTACGTAAAAATATCTAACTATCGAGAATCAAAAAGGAAAAGCAAAAAAGAAGTGAAATAAACTTCATCTCAATATGAACCCATGCCATTTTTTGTGGCTTGAATAATAATATTTATCATGATATTTCAGATTTTCTAGTTAATCCAGAGAACAAAAATGAATATATCGATTTGAAATGAAGTTATCTCATGAAAAAAAAGTAAAATATTATTTTATACTATAAATAATAAATTTTATTATGAAACAGATACTGGCTCTGATTAGAGATTAAGATTCGAGGTCTTTAAAATCACTTAAGTTTGACGTCAATATCCCAAAATACTGAAGGAAACAAATGATGGCGCGTGAATTGCTCTTCTGAACCATCAATTAATTGTGGTACCTTGAGTATAATATTGCCTTTAAATATGTGTCACCAACTTCCTTCTCCTTTCTATCACTCAGATAATGGAAGACGTCATCCCAAATAACGTTATTGGAGTATGGGACTATGCGATTTTCAGCATACATTATCGTCATCTCCCTGGTCTTGTTAACAACATCAATGCCTTTCTGAAGCTGGCTAATCAAAAATTTGATCTAATCCAACTTATAGCAATTGGACCTGCCTCAAGAATGCCTCGACCGCTTCCTCCTAAGATTACATACAAATGTCAGACGACAGAAAACATCGTTTTTCTAACTGAAGAACAAAAAGTTGATTGTTGGGAGCTAATTGTAACTGATACCAATAGCAACATGGATAACTTTTTTATTTGGTTAATTGTTTTTCAGTTGATGTTTCTAAATTGACTTCTTCTCTATTATTTTTTTTATCACAAAGAATAATGAGAAACACAAACAGTGCCACAGGTTATCATGAAAGTGTTTAATGGCATAATTAAACTAAGTGTGACAAAGGTCTCGATCATTGTTGGCGATGGGGATTTTGGATACTCTTTGAAAAAGTTTTCCTTGGATAATAGTTGTTTAGAGGTGATGATGGATTACCCCAAAAAGGTTAATAAATCTATCAAGTTTGAAAGACATCATGCTTGGCTCTAGAATTTAGAAGACCCTCAGGATGATGTTGGATCTTTCATGATATGAACGTCATGTTTAAGTATGGACGTCATGCTTAAGTCATTTCAGGATGGCGTCCACATCTTTCAGGATGACGTCCACATCTTTCAAGAAGATGTTGGATCTTTCAGAGGATCCTCCAGATTTCGAGATTCACGATGGAATATATATATATATATATATATATATATATATATATTTGGAAGATTATATGTCATCGTATATGGATTTTAAATGTAATGAATATCTCTCATATCTCAAAATTAGTATTACTTTGGAAATCATAAGTATAATATCTGGTAATGAAAAAATTATTATTGGCTTTAAAAGACCTTATGATGGAAAGACAAGCATAAGAAAAAAATGACAAAAGTATAAATTGTAGTAAACTTGAAGTTTACTTATATATAGCCATCTCCAACAATGTTATCTACATTATTATGAAATGTTGAGAAGTCCAAAAATTTCAATTATAGCATGTATTATATAAATGAAGGAAAACACCATGAAAAATGAATCATCATTTTAACAAGTTTATTAGAGGTGATTTCCTTAAACATGCCCCCAAATGAGGATCCCATACTAAAGAATTTGAAACATAATTCATAACCCAAAATGAGTAATAGAATTATTGGTTCTATGGTGGGATTCAGTGTGAGATGAATATTCAGTGTGATATGGATAGATATGAAATGGCATCATCTCGAGAGGAAGAATTAAAGAATCTCAGTGAGAGAAACATGTAGAAGATTATTTTCTCCTAAAAAAATAACTTGATAATGTAAATTTATGTTATGATGAAATAATATCTCCTTGATCGGGTATAAACATGGAGCCGTGCATGAGATTTATACAATCTAAAAGGATAGTGTATATGGAGTAATTAAAGATATGCTAAGGTTGCTGATGCGGTTTACGAATACCACCAAATTGGTGAGACCACTACGATTTTATCCTTGGAACATTTTGTTGAAGGAATCATAAATTTATTTGGATATGAGTATGCACGTGGATAACGAAAGCCAACTATCGCTTTAGAGGCTGTGGCTTCAGAAGATCTCTGGATATGACATGTATTTTTTTGCACCTCCATGTACTTTAAACGATATCAATATTTTTGATCAGTCACCAGGTTTTGATGATATTGTACAAGGGCGAGCTCCAACATTGAATTACATTGTCAATGGACACGATTACCATTTGGCTTACTATCTCACATATGGTGTTTATCCAAAATGGGATATTTTTGTCCAATCTATTCCACTTCCATAAAGTCCGAAAGCATCCTTATTTGTTACATATCAAGAAGCTGTATGTAAAGATGTCGAGCATGCTTTTGGAGTCTTGCAAGCTCGATTTGCCATAGTCAAAAACCCAGCTCTTATGTGAGATAAAGTAAAATTTGGAAAGATAATGAGAGCATGTATCATACTGCATAATACAATAGTAGAAGAAGAACAAGATGGGGATGCTCAATTTGATGTATCAGTATTTGCACATGCAGAATCAAACGAAGTTCACAAGTGAATTTCACATAATCTACAAATATGCCTTCAAATTTAGACAATATGATGAGCATTCAAAATCGATTTCCTGATAAAAAAATACATAAAAATTTGAAAGAATTTGGTTTAGAATATATGACAAAAATTTGAAATAAAGATTACAACTAATTGTTCTTTTCTCATTTATCATGTGTCTATATATTTTTAATATGCTTTTATGTCATGTTTATTTAAATTTTTATTTATGATTTTTTTCATGCTTGTTTAAAATTTTAAATTGTAAATTTGTATTTATATTTTTAATATGATTATATCTCATATTTATTTAAATTTTATGAAATCCAATAAATTGTAAGTTTTGTAAAATTTAAATTTAGTATTCAAATTCTAAAATTAAAACAAAATGATTTTTAATAATTTCAAAGGGGTTTTGCCATTGGACAATGAAAAATTTAATTACATTACAAGGGATTCTTAACTTAACAAATTACAAATTTTATAACTAAACCAATCATTATAACCATTGGAGATAGTTTAAGTTTATATGAGTTGATAGTAGGTCACAATTATGGGCAATTCTATATAGTATATACACATTTGTTGATGCTAGAAAGATAAAAGTAAACAATGTATAAATATGAAAACATTGTTCAAATAAATAGTACATAAATATTATAGATGATAACATCCATCTTTGTTTAAAAATATGATATTTTTAGGGTTTGTCATATTCAATCCAGTATTCATAAATGTTTTAAAAATTTAGTTCTAACCAGATCTACCAAATATCACAATAACCATTCCAAACACATACAATTTTAGATCTTCTCAAGAAGAATAATCTCATTATTAGCACAAGAATTGTCTTCATGTATCTAAGGACTTGAAAATAATTCATTCAGATGAACTGGCTTAGGTTGGTCCTGATAAGTATTGTGCATGAGAGGGTTATAAAGGTGATGTAAAGAAATATATGTCTGAATGCAATGTGCGTCAAACACATGAGTACTCTACCCTAAATTCAACATGGTTACTTCAGCCAATGTAATGTGTATTAAACACATAAGGACTTCCTAAATTTGAAACTATAAATGTCATTTTGGTGGTGGTAGATAGGTTGAGAATGTATGCTCATTACATGAGTTTTAAACACCCATTCAATATTAGAGTGGTTGCAAATGCAAAGTTGTTTGTCTGTGAGATAGTCAAATTTCGTGGTTTCACAGTTCATTTATTTTAGACATAATTTTCAACAAAGTGGGAGAGAATTCTTCAGATTCGCTGGTACTCAACTGAAATTTAGTATTGTATATCACCCACAAAGTGATGACGATACCGAAGTAACGAATAGATGTTTGGAAGGATATCTTTGGTGCTTCACATCATCACATCCAAAGCAATGGCGTTCGTTTCAATCTTGGACAGAATATTGGTACAACACGTCTTACACATACTGCAGCTTTTAAAATGGTGTATGGACAAGATATACATAAGTTATTGTGGTATCAACACAAATCCATCAGCAACTTTAATTTGGAGCAGATGTTGAAAGATTGAGATGCCATATTATGCAATACAAAGAACTATCTATTACGTGCTAAATCAACAATAATTAATATTTCTGATAAACTCAGCTGAGAGTTGGAATTTACATACGGGTCTTTGGTGTTTTCGAAATTAAGACCATATATGCAATAATCTGTCGCCAAAAGATTCTGTCAAAAGCTTGCAGATGAATACTATGATCTTCTTCTGGTAATAGAGCACATAGGTCAAGTGGCACATCGTCTCCAAATTCTTAAAGAAATCAAGACTCGTCATGTTTTTCATGTTTCTTATCTGAAACATGTATTGGAACAAGGTCATACAATGTCTACACTGCTCACATCGGTAGTGGAATCAAAGAAGTTCATCCTACGACTTTTTTTCGAACAAAGATTTTATCCTACTAAGACATTAAGTAAGCATTTGTTATGATTAGGAATGTCATCTAGAAGTCATAGTTCATTGGAAGAGCATTATAATTCGTGAGAGGTTATGTAGGCGATATATAGGGAGAGCTGATTCTCTTGAGCTTGGAGACAAATTCAATCCTACCGAGGAGGACCCTGGTCCCCTACAGGTGCTATCGGAAGAAGATATTTAAGAAGAAGACCATAAGGTAAATTATGTTCTGAATGAAAAAGGAAGCCGGCGTGAAAGGAGTACACGGAAAAAATAGTTAATCTGTTGAGTCATTTTGTTATACTGTTGGACCAATTTGTTTCGTGGTTGGGCCAGTTAGATAAATATAAATAATGCTCGTAAAATTAAGAGGGTTAGGTTTTTTTTCCTGACAACAAGAGGATTAGGCTTTAAATCTCTAGTATATAAAAGGAGCTAAATTCTAGACTTCTTAGGTGTGCCACATAGGCAAAAATATTTAGAACCAATCAATTTGACACATCATTTTGGACCATTACTCATAAATATATATTGAACCCAATTTCTTTTTAAGCCTAAACTAATGTGAAGTAGCCCATATAATTTAACTTTGTTCTCCTCACTGTCAACCTAATCTCTTACGCTCACCGAAGACTATGACTATTGTCTTCTCCATGTAACATCTGTTGGGCCCAAATATGGCACCCTAGCTGACAATAATATCAGTTAAATAATAAAAACTGATAATGGGCCGTGACAGGCCCACCACAGATTAATTCCTTAAATAAAGCTAAGACGAAGCCGGAGGCTGTTAGCTGAGAGCAACCCTCAAAGAGGTCACGGAAAAGAGGCAGCTCACATCATGAAGAAAGAGGCGCAGGACCTGGTCAAACGGAAGCTGTTGCAAATCCCACAACTTACGGCGGATATCTCGGGAACCTGTTAGCGCCGGTCAAAACGGAGCCTGAGGCTATTTAAAGAGGCAGAAGATCAAAGAAGAAAGGATTATTCATTCAATCTTCATAGACACGAGTTTCTCATATATTTCTCTTTGTAATCATCAAAAACATCTCTTGTAACATTCTTTTATCATCAATAAAAACGTATTCATTCTTCAAGTTCATTACGGGATTCAGCCCACAATTCTCTTTATTCTTATCTTGACCTAACCTAAAATCAAGAGGTGAGTTTAGTCCCTCACAATTGGCGCCGTCTGTGGGGACCAAATAATTGAATCCCTTACTCTAAAGCTTAAGGATGAATCCACTTGATGGAACAACGAATCCATCTAACCCCGATCAATCGAACCAGAGCAACAGCTCATCGAACCACACTGCTCTGGGGATAACTAACCCGAGTTCCTCTAATAGGACCAACTATGGGCTTCCAGCCCTCGATAATCCTCAGCATCAACCCGTTCCGAACCAAATAGAGGCTCAACTTTCTGAGATCCGTCGGATGATGCAGTAGTTAGTAGACATAGCTCAAGAGAATGAGCGTACAATGTAACAGCTAGCTGTTCGGCAGCAACGATTCGAGGAGGTAACTAGATCTCTGACCGCAACAACTCAACCACTGCAACGTCAGGAACCGAGAGTCACTTTCCGAGATCAGTTGACCGACCCCTCTTTTCCTCGAGGACGTCTAGATTTTTCCCTTGATAGCACAGGTCCGGAATAACAGGGACCTGCTTTCCAGACACCTCATGTTAGGAAAGCTCCCGCGTCTAACCCACCTATCACTAGTGCTATGGGAAGTAATGTAGCAACAACCAGCTCTATGCATGATCAGGTTACTGGCCAGATCACTCGCTTGCGACCTCCACCACCTATTTTTAGGTCCGGAGCAGGAGTAAGCATCCCGTCCGGGGACAGAACATCAGCTTCAGGGTATCAGGTCAGAACCTCAACCCCGAATCCGGACGAATATCAAAGGACGGATGCTGATCCTGCAGCTCTCCCCACTAACCTTGCTCGTCAGAGTAATCTGAGGGCTAGTGAGCAACTTAGCCCACCAGCTACCTGGGAAAACGATCGAGCTCGGGTCAATCAGGAACCTATCCGTCAGGTACCTGACAATGACCCAACTGTTCTTCCTTTCGAGGGACCTGCTTTCCAAACGCCTCGCGCTAGGACAGCTCCCGTGTTTATCCCACCTATCACCAGCGCTATGGGAAGCAACGTAGCAACGACCAGCTCTATGCCCGATCAGGTCACCGGCGAAAGAGCTCGCTTGCCTCCGCCGCCACCTCCTTTTAGGTCCGGAGCAGGAATTACCATACCGTCCGGGGGCAGAACATCAGCTTCGGTGTTTCAAGCCAGGGTTTCAACCCCAAATTCGGATGAGTATCAAAGGACGGATGCTGATCCTGCAGCTATGCAGCTCTCCCCACTAATCTAGCTCGTCAAAATCACCCGAGAGCTAGTGAGCGACTTAGCCCACCAGCTACCTGGGAAAATGATCGAGCTCGAATCCGTCAGGAACCTATCCGTCAGGAACCTATCCGTCAGGTACCTGACAATGACCCAACTGTCAACATCAGCTTCAGGGTATCAGGCCAGAACCTCAACCCCGAATCCGGACGAATATCAAAGGACGGATGCTGATCATGCAGATCTCCCCACTAACCTAGCTCGTCAAAATAACCCGAGAGCTAGTGAGCGACTTAGCCCACCAGCTACCTGGGAAAAAGATTGAGCTCGGTTACGTCAGGAACCTATCCGTCAGGTACATGACAATGACCAAACTGTCCTTTCTTTAGAAGGACCTGAGGTCTTTCGTAAATATATGGAACAAACTCATGCAGCTCTCCAAAAATTGAATACTCAAGTCTATAAGGCAACCAGCTCAGCTCCCAAAATTGAGAGTTTGATCGAGGAAACTCGTGGAACTCCGTTCACCGATAGAATTGCCAACTCTTACATAAGAGACACCCGAAAAATCAAGATCCCTGAATATGACGGGACTGCAGACCCGAAGGCCTATTTAAGAGCCTTCCGATTAGCTATCGTAAAATCTCACTTCACAAAAGGAGAATGCGACACAGGATACTGCAGAACATTCGCTGAGAATTTGGTCGGAAAATCCCTTGAATGGTTTTCTGGCCTCGAGCCGAACTCGATAGACAGTTTCGATCAATTAGCCAATGCCTTTATGAAGCAATATTCGACCCACATCCTAAAGCAAGCGTCCGAGGCTGACCTCTGGAAGATCAGACAAGAATTGAGAGACTCGCTGCGAGTTTACATCGAGAAATTCAGGGCAGTGAGAACTAAACTCTCGAACCCCAATGATCAGGTAGCCATCGAGGCCCTTAGAAGAGGTCTCTGGTATAAATCAGAGTTCTTCTCGAAGTTAACACTAAATCCTCCTCCAACTATCGACGACGCCCTCCACAAGGCCTCTAGATACATCACCTTGGAAGAGGAAACAACGGCATTGTATAAACTCCACAAGAAGCCCAGAGCCATTCGAAAGGCGAAGCCTCCGACCGGAAAAGACCTCATAAAACGGGGAACTCCCGAAACAATCAGGCTCAGGGAGAGCATTCTTATGTAGTCGAGGAGAACAAGGAATAAAAACCTGTTGTCGCGACAGCTAAGGCCCCCTGGTCCAAAGGCCACGACGAGAGCAAACATTGCTCTTGCCACGATAGAAAAGGACATTCAACCGAAGAGTGTTGGGACCTCCAACGACAGCTGGCAGCCAAGTTTTCAGCTGGAGAAATAAAGGACGTTGACCTCAAAAAGCCACAGCCTTATAAAAAAAGAGGTCCCAGAGACACCTCTCCGAAATGCGAGAGGTCACCTGAAAAAGAAACAGACTCATCACCCCCAGCTCCCAAAAAGAGAGTCGATATGATCCTTGGAAAATTTCCACAAGGAAAAAACCTACAAATCAAGGCCCTCTTGAGTAAACCACCTCCCCAATCAAGCCCTAACTCGAGGGTTGATTACATCCTCGGAGGGTCCGACGTGTGTCAAGACTCCGTTAACTCTATTAAAAGTCACGTACGGAAAGTTGTGTCAAACACTCAGCCCAAACCGACCAAACCCGAGTCCAACACTAAAATCTCTTTTTGGGAAAGTGAGACATCAGATCTCGACAGACCTCACGACGACGCCCTCGTCGTAACGTTAAATATAGTAGGGTACGAGGTACCTAAGCTCATGATCGACACCGGAAGCTCCGTCGATCTCATTTTCTACAACGCATTGAAAGGAATGGAAATAGACGACGGTAACCAAAAGATCTCAAGGATCTGTTATCTAGGAGGATTCGAGATTATGAAAGAGTCCAGGAAAGTCGTGAAATGCAACAAAATATCTGAGGTCCCCCCAAGAACCTCACCGAAAAAGTTAGCATTGACGACTCGAATCCTGAAAAACAGGTAAATATCGGATCTGAGTTACCTCTTGAAACCAAGAAGGAGCGCATCGAATTCCTAAAATGCAACGTCAAGACCTTCGCATGGACCACCAGCGATATGAAAGGCATAGACGCAAATGCCACCACCCATAAGCTCAATGTAGACCCTACTTTCAAACCGATCAAACAAAAGCGTCGTAAGCTAGGTCTAGAAAAGGTCCAAGCTGTCAATAACGAGGTCGATCGACTAACGAAAGCCGGATCCATCCGAGAAGTACAATACCCCGATTGGCTAGCTAATCTGGTGGTAGTAAAAAAGAAAAATGGGAAATGAAGAATCTGCGTAGATTTCACTGACCTAAACAAGGCTTGACCTAAGGACAATTTCCCACTACCTCACATCGACCGTCTGGTCGAAGCGACAGCTGGCCATCAGCTCTTGTCCTTCATGGACGCCTTTTCAGGATATAACCAGATCATAATGGATCCTGAAGATCAAGAAAAGACTGCATTCATAACCGAACGTGGAACCTATTGCTACAAGGTCATGCCATTTGGTTTGAAAAATACAGGAGCTACCTATCAGAGGTTAGTAAACAAAATGTTCGATGGACAACTTGGAAAAACCATGAAAGACTACATTGACGATATGTTAGTCAAGTCTTCAGTTGGAGAGGACCATATCTCCCACCTAAGAGAATGCTTCGACATCCTCAACAAGTACGACATGAAGCTCAATCCAGCTAAATGCACCTTCGGAGTACTCTCCGGCGAGTTTCTCGGTTACCTCGTGACCGAAAGAGGCATCAAAGCCAACCCGAAACAGATAGCGACATTCCTAGAAATGCCATCACCTAAAACGACCAGAGAGGTACAAAGATTGACTGGAAGGATCGCAGCACTGAATCGATTCATATCCAGGTCCACCGATAAGTGCCTCCCGTTTTATAAACTTCTGAAAAATAATAAGTTCTTGTGGGACGATAAGTGCGAAGAAGCCTTCAAACAACTAAAAGCTTACCTCTCGGAGCCTCCGATACTATCCAAACTTGTAGTCGGAGAACCGTTATACCTTTACCTCGCCGTGTCGGCACCTGCACTCAGCGGCGTGCTAGTACGAGAAGAAAAAAACGAACAGAGACCCGTCTATTACACTAGCAAAAGCCTAATAGACGTCGAGACAAGGTACCCTACTATGGAAAAGCTAGCCGTAGCAATCGTAACAGCTGCCAGGAAGTTGCGACCTTATTTCCAGTCGCACTCGATTGTCGTGATGACCTCACAACCATTGCGAACAATTTTGCATAGCCCTAGCCAGTCCGGACGATTAGCTAAATGGGCCATAGAACTCAGCGAGTATGACATCGAGTACAGACTCCGAGAAGCAGCAAAAGCTCAGGTCGTCGCCGATTTCATCATTGAACTAGCATCCGAACACCGAAACCTAGAAACAGAGGTTCCAAAATGGAGCATGTACGTAGATGGAGCCTCATCAAGGCAAGGCTCCGGTGTCGGTCTAAGACTAACCTCCTCAGCTGTAGAAACCATCGAACAATCCTATAGGCTCGGATTTAGCGCTTCCAACAACGAAGCCGAGTACGAAGCACTAATCGCCGGCTTAAAATTTGCCCTGAGCCTCGGAATTCGGGAGCTAAACGCTTATAATGACTCGCAGCTAGTAGCTAGCCAGTTTCACGGGGAATACGAAACAAGGGACGAAAGAATGGGGGCATACCTCGAAGTCGTCATAAACCTCACAAAGCAGTTTGACAAATTCGAGCTAACAAGGATCCCTCGAGGAGAGAACTCCTCAGCAGACACTCTGGGAGCTTTAGCCTCAACATCAGACCCTCTCGTGAAACGAATCATACCCGTAGAGGGAATCAAAAAACCAAGTATCGACATAACTACCAAAGCCGAGATAGATAGCAAACCAAAAGGGGAAACAGAGGGTAGCTACCCCGAAACGGCAGCTATCCAAGTCCTCACAACGGTCTGGTTCCCAAAAACCAAAATTCGCCGCTTCAAGACAAACACCTCCGGGAACATGATCCAGAACCCAGGAAACATCCACGAAAAGGAGGATATTCTCAAGAATTCAGACTCCCAGGAGCCTAGTCCTGCGAATACCTCCAGGGGCACCATCCAGACCTCGGAACAAACAATTTGCAGAGTCAAAACAAGAAGCCGCTCCGCTCTCGAAAATCTTCCCGGGGACACTATTCAGACCCCAGGGAATAACCAAGAGATTGGAGATATGCCTCAGGATTCATAAATCTTAGAGCCTAATCCCGCGAATATCTCCGGGGGCACCACGACACCAGGTCCCGAATCGGAACCTCCTTCCTCCCTTCACAACAAAATGGTTGGAAGAGAAGACTGGAGAATTCCGATCATGCAATATATCCTAGAAGGAAAAACTCCACCCAATAAATAGGAGGCTCGAAAACTCAAAGCCTTAAGCGCAAGATATTGCATAATCGAAATCAGCCCTCCACAAACGAAGCGTCTCCGGACCTTACCTAAAATGCGTTCATGGCCTCGTAGCTATGAAACTTATGAAGGAAATGCACGATGGTTCCTGTGGAAACCATTCCGGAGGCAGAGCCCTAGCCATCCGAATAAAAAGACAAGGCTACTTCTGGCCTACCATTATTGCAGACTGCGAAGTCTACTCCTCTTCGTGCGACAAATGCCAAAGGCATGCACCGATCATACACCAACCTGCGGAAAAGCTATCCAAAAGATCAGCTCCCTATCCGTTCATGATGTGGTCCACAGATATCGTAGGGCCACTAGTACCTTCAGGCAAAGGAAAGAAATTACTGAACCTCCTGGTCCTAACCGACTACTTCATGAAATGGATTGAAGCTGAAGCTTTCAACCAAATAATCAGGTTCGAGGTCGAAGGATTTGTATGGAAAAACATCGTATGGCATGGCGTCCCATACGAAATCGTAACCGACAACAGATGACAATTCATTTCCCACGACTTCAAAGCGTTTTGTGACAAGTAAAACATTTGCCTCACCTTTTCGACACCTCGATGCCCTCAGGGAAACGGGCAGGCGGAGGCTGCTAATAAGTCAATATTAGCAAATCTCAAGAAATGCCTTGGAACCAACAAAAAAGCCTGGGCCGAACCACCCCACGAAAGGCTACAGAAAAAACCCCTTTCTCCTTAACTTATGGGATGGAGGCTGTCGTCCCAGCCGAAACCATCACTGGGAGCCTCCGCCTGGAGCTCTGTACGTCTGATCCTGAAGCTAATAACCAGCTCCTATCGGACAGCCTCGATTTAATCAAAAAACGGCGATATCAGGCCTTACTTCACATTCAAAACTATCAGCAGGCAATGGCCCGACATTACAACTTCAAAGTCAGGCCCCGACAATTCGTCGTAGGTGGCCTAGTACTTAGGAAAGTTTTCGAAGGGACCAAAGAGCCAGACGCCGAGAAGTTAGGAACTAATTGGGAAGATCCTTACCGGATTATCCATGTGGTACGACCTGGCGTCTACAAGCTCCTGAAGGTACGAACAAGGGCACCTGAAATTCGATCGTGGGACGCCACAAATCTCAAGAGATATTATCACTGGGTACCTAAACACCTTGAACTACATTAGGCTTGATCCATTGACTGAGTACGTAGGCAACTCTGTCATGAGTGCAGCCCCAAACTCATTTCAACACTCTTTTCACCGTAACCAAAGGGGGCATATGTTGATCAGGAACACATAGCTCAAACATCAATTGTATGATTATTACAATACCTTGTATTCTATAAGAATTACCAATGAAACAGTTGTCTTCGACATCTTGAGTCTTTCAACACCAAAGGTCATAAAATCCTTCGAATAAATTCAGGTCGCCATAAACCTGAACCTGAGGTCTTAAAACCCGTACTGTCAAGGTCTTAAAACCCTTCGAAACAATTCAGGTCCCCATAAACCTGAACCTAAGGCCTTAAAACCCTTAGGAACCGTCAAGGTCTTAAAACCCTTCGAAACAACTTAGGTCGCCATAAACTTGAACCTGATGTCTTAAAACCCTTACTGTCAAGGTCTTAAAACCCTTCAAAACAATTCAGGTCCCCATAAACCTGAACCTAAGGCCTTAAAACCCTTAGGAACCGTCAAGGTCTTAAAACCCTTCGAAACAACTCAGGTCGCCATAAACCTGAACCTGAGGTCTTAAAACCCTTACTGTCAAGGTCTTAAAACCCTTCGAAGCAATTCAGGTCCCCACAAACCTGAATCTAAGGTCTTAAACCCCTTAGAAACCATCAAGGTCTTAAAACCCTTCGAAACAATTCAGGTCCCCATAAACCTGAACCTATGGTATCAAAAATCCTTAGCTACCTCGGAGGTCTTAAAATCCCTCAAGCAAATCCAAAATTCAATAAACCTAAGGTCTTAAAATCCTTAGGAATCATCAAGGTCTTAAAATCCTTCAAATTCAAAATTTCGACAAACCTAAGGTCTTAAAATCCTTAGAAACCATCAAGGTCTTAAAATCCTTGGAAACCATCGAGGTCTTAAAATCCTTCAAAGCAAATTCACCACTTCGCAAACCTAAACCTAGGTCTTAAAATCCTTAGTAACCTCGAAGGTCTTAAAATCCTTCAAACGAATTCAGGTCACTCCTAAACCTAAGGTCTTAAAATCCTTAGTGACTACAAAGGTCTTAAAATCCTTTAAAAATATCAACAAGGTCTTAAAATCCTACAGAATCAACAAGGTCTTAAAATCCTTAACAATCAACAAGGTCTTAAAATCCTAAAGAATCAACAAGGTCTCGAAATCCTTCGAACGAACTCAGGTTCCTACGAACCTAGACTCAGGTCCCAGAACCTTTCAAATTGGACTCAGGTCCCTAAATTCCCCGAGCTAATGTCAAAGACTCCTCTTTAGGGTCTTCATAATCGAATGTATATTAAAGCTAAACGCTTATCACAAATAAGAACCAAGATCCTGATCTGATCCAACGAATACAACACATGTTTCATCAAGATTCATGACCGCTATGTCTAAACAAAACAAGATTTAGTTAACACAAAAAAAAACCTTCAGAGTAAACTCAGGTTCCTAAAACCCTTGAGCTAATCTCAATATATCAGGAACTCCTTTTAAGGACCCTCTTAACCGAATACACTCGAAATCCTCGAGACCTGATTCCGACAAGTCATTAAACGTCTTATCTAATGATCACGATACATGTCCCATCAAAACTCTTACTTGACGAGTTTGACCTCATCCAAGAAATGATTAAGATAAGTCGAGTGACTTGGAATAAGAATCAAGCCAAGACTGAAACATAAGTAAATGTTTTGAAAACCTCCCAGGCCAATAAAGGTTCAAAAGATCCTAACACAAATAAAAGTTTAAAGGCTTCCTTAGACCATAAGTCTTAAAAGCAAACGAAATAAAAGCCTATTCGGCAGAAGTCTCAAAAAACACAACGAGATGATTCCGAAGAGCCCCAGCTCTTAACCTTCCTCAGCTCTGGAACCCTTCTCGACATCTTCATCCTCCTTGACTGGTTCACTCTCCCTGGCGGGGGCTCCGTCATTCGTCTCCTTGTCGTCACCTCCCGAGGTCGTCTAGACTGGAGCTGAATTAGGACCCACCAAGCCTAAGTTTGAACCATACTCTCCAGAAAAGGATGGAGTAAACGTGTTGATCTCGAAAGTACCTGAGCTCTCTGAGAGTTGAGGAAGAGAGAGTTTGCTAGCCGAGAAGTCAGAGACTTCCGCCCTTTCGTACGCAGCAGTCGCTTCTGGCATCAAACCATTAGACGATTATACTCCTCTTCAGCATTCTTGATCTCGTTGGCCAACATATCTTTCAGAAGAGATATTGAGGTCCGGCGGCTAAGTCTATCTTCTGAGATAAGAAATCTTCTCTCGGAAGCTGGGGGCAACTGTTGGGCCCAAATATGGCACCCTAGCTGACAATAATATCAGTTAAATAATAAAAACTGATAATGGACCGTGACATGCCCACCACAGATTAATTCCTTAAATAAAGCTAAGACGAAGCCGGATGCTGTTAGCTGAGAGCAACCCTCAAAGAGGTCACAAAAAAGAGGCAGCTCACATCATGAAGAAAGAGGCGCAGGACCTGGTCAAACGGAAGCTGTTGCAAATCCCACAACTTACGGCGGATATCTCGGAAACCTGTTAGCGCCGGTCAAAACGGAGCCTGAGGCTATTTAAAGAAGCAGAAGATCAAAGAAGAAAGGATTATTCATTCAATCTTCATAGACACGAGTGTCTCATATATTTCTCTTTGTAATCATCAAAAACATCTCTTGTAACATTCTTTTATCATCAATAAAAACGTATTCATTCTTCAAGTTCATTACGGGATTCAGCCCACAATTTTCTTTATTCTTATCTTGACCTAACCTAAAATCAAGAGGTGAGTTTAGTCCCTCACAACATCTATGTCCATAACTTGCTCCGTCAAAGCTCCATCTTTACCCTCCAATCTGAAATATGTGTAACTCTCCACATCCCCTCTCTGCAGCCTATAAAGAGTCAATCTAATCTTTTCCACCTAGCTATATATATATGCTTATTAGTATCTCTCGACAATATTAGTCATGTCATAGATCTCTGCTTCTTCCCTTTTCTTTTCCATTCAATTAAAAGACACCAAATGTATCGATTATCTTTTTGAGTTTATAATGTTTAAACCCCTCACTTATTTTTTAGAATTTCATTCGCTTACAAAGCATAAAAATCAGCACGACCATCCATGAAGAGAAAGACGATCACGACTACGGCTTATGTGCTAAATCATGGCATGGCTAACTCTCGAAGAAGATGAGTAAGTATGTTCATGTCTTCCGGACAATGTATGAGTAAGAGTCTCATAGTCTTTTGTTTTGTAGTTTCAGGTAGCAGGCGAGTGGAGGAGTTAACATCTTATGATGTTGAAACCCGTCTAAAACCTTCTTGAACATTTGAGGCAACTGTTAGCGGAATTGTTTTTAGTGACAATACTGCAAGTGTATATCCTAAGTTAATCTTATCAGCTAATCGAGAATCTAATGTGCACTGCAACAAAGGTAACAAACGTCAAAGTTTTACTTCTTACTCCCTACAACCTTCTTTATAAGGTAACACGATGTTAACTTTAAAAGTTAAATTCGCAGATCGTTAGATGCACCTGATGGTAATACTATCTGAGATTGTGGAATACCTAATGATGTGTACCTTTAGTTGTGAGGAGGCTGCACAGAAGCCGATTACACGCTCCGGGTTTAACCTTTTTCTCTCCCTCACTGATTGCTCGAGTTCATTATTGGACAATTGTGTAGTAACTGCTTTGATTTCTCATCAGGTGGTGCGCTGCTTGAGGACAACAATATCGTTCATGCCAGTGGAAATGTAGATCCCACATCTCATATTGATTTCATCAGCCTCTAACTCACTTTCTGCAACTTGATCAGGTTACACTTATTCATTTCCATTTTGAACCTGGCTAAACATAGTTTTATTAATGCTGATTTACTCTACCTTCTTACAAGGTAGAGTAAATCAGCATTAATAAGATTGTAATACGCTTTATAGTGATACTGTAGTATATGTGTAGCTACATATCTACTAGGGGTGATCAAATTAATTTCTCTGAAGAAACTAGAAGAAAACAAAGAAAACACGAAGGATCATTTTAGCTTCTTAGTTAATGGGATTCGATATTTTTGATTCAATGAATGAATGGAGCTTGAGCTTTACAAAAAAATATCCTTGATTGCAATTTTTTTGGCAGTTTTTGAACCGTCAAACTAATGTTCTGATGGATAAAGATTTCTTGCAGGAAAATTGAGAAATTAAATGATCTGAGATGTCAGGCAAAGAAGACGTCACATGTGAGTAATGCTTGCATCTCATAATTCAACTTCAGTGTAAAGTGAGGTTCATGTACAGCATTTGCAAACAACACGATGAAGCCAAAGACAAGGCCGTTATGCGTTGGATATGTGATGAAGCTTCCCATAAACCATGTTTTGCTCTTTGATATGATCTTGCAACTTTGAATGCAATATTTGTTTGACGTAATACTAAATGAAGTTGACAAAATTCTTTGATAATAATATTTCAACTATGAAGGGCCTGTTCGTTTCTTCTTTTGTTATCTCCATCCAAATGATCCATTTATATGAGGCCATCTAAATGATCCATCCAGATTTTTGTGACTGTTTGTTTGTTCATCCAAATAGCTCATCTAGGTGAATCATCTAAAAGAAATTTATGCTTGTTTCTTTATTTTCATTTCCATCCAAATGAGTTTAGTAAACAACCAAAATATCCTTGTGTTGATTTAATCATATGTTTGATATTAGCATATGTCAAAATTAACATTTTAACATTTATAAATGATAATTGCACATTAATAAATTTTTATTTAGATTGATAAACATGTAATTGAAAAAAAATTAAAATTTCAAACTAAAAAAAACATATTAATAACCGAATGTAAACTTTAGTTTTTGTTGAAAATGAGATTTTCGGTTTTGACGAGAAAACAAGATTTTCATTTTTGATGGGAAACAAGATTTTTTGATTTTGGCGGGAAAATTCAGTTTTCGGTTTTGTTGAGAAAACACATTTTTGCGGCTTTGGTGGGAAAATTCATTTTTACGATTTTAGCGGGAAAATGAGATTTTTCGGTTTTAATGGGAAAATGAGATAAAAATAATGTATCTGTAAAAGAGACACAAAACGAGTTTTAAATGTACAATCTCTAAGCTCAAAGAGTATTATGTTTAAACTACGCCTTTTCTCTCTGGCGATTACGACGGCGACTCTTTTTGCGATTGAGGGTTCAAATGGATTTGATTTGGTGGGATCCAGGCATAGGCGATGGGAATCTGGAGTTTCTAGAAGATTATTCTTCAGTGAATTTTGATCGGGTTGAATTTGGGGTTTTGAGGGTTTCGCGGAGTGTTCACAGGATTTGGAAAGGTGGTATTTTAAGGAGATCTGAAAAGATCTGGGCTAAGAGAAGAGGGATGATGATGGTTTATCTCTTTACGCTGAGATTAATACGAGATGAAGGTACGATTCTCGGGTTTCCTCTTTATACGATGGGTATAAAGGATTTAGGCTCTTTTCGGATACGGCATCAAATTTCTTTTTCGTCAAAAGGGAATTACAGATCCTTTATTGGGATTTTAGCAGAGATGGTATCAAAGGAGATTGTTCAATTAAGATCTTATTTTTCTGGTGATTTTCTAAGGGATGAAATTTTGGAAACTCATCGGGCTTTATAAATGGGATTTTGGGATGGAACTACAGGAAATGTGAGTATTAATAGCATAATATAATAGCGTTTTTGTCGATTGTGCTATGTTTGACATACCTCTTACTTTTTGATAGCATTTTCGAAAGTAGAAACGCTATGCATAATCCACGCGGGAAATAATTGATTTTCCCTCTTACACTTGTTTCATTTTCCCTCTTTCAAATCATAAATATTATCTTAAATCTTTAAATATTATTAAAAAAAGCAAAAACAATTTCTATTGGTTGAAAGTCACACACAAGAACTACAATCTTTACCCTTAAAAAGATTAATCCAAGGGTGGAGATTGTGTCATCTCTAATTGTCTTATGAAACAGAGATGAGACAGAGAAAGGATCCATTTTCTCATCACCGGTCTCGAACTCAGACAGAGAACGATGAGAGGAAGAAGAAGAGACGACGGCACCAGTCTGCGTTCGGCGCTGTCGTCACTGGTCTCGAACTCAGAGGGAGCATGGCGGTGCTAAATAGCGAGGGTGCTTTCTGAAACGGCGACGGAGAGAGGAGGCGTGAGGAGCTCGAGGTTGTGATGAGTTATTTCAAATCAAAGCCCTCACATCATTTCATGGTAATTACCCTCACCTCCTCCTCCCTTTCGTCTCCCTTTGAGGTCTTTACATTCATTCCCCTTTATAAACTTTCCAAGTTCATTCCTTTATGATCATCATCATCTCATTGCGTTTTGAGTTAAACAGGGAGGTTTAAAGAGAAGATTGAGGAAACATTTGGGTGTCAGTTTGAGCTCTTCGTTGAGGTCACATGCCTGATTAGGTAAAGTAACCACCTTTCCTCTCTTCCCCATAGTTAACAGTGAAGAATGATTCTTTTTTTAATTGAATCAGCTGGTGTAGAGGAGCTAGAATTGGGTGGCACAGTGATGATAACAGACTATATCTCAAACAAAGAGACTTCTCTGTTTGTCTTCACTCGTTTCTATGCGTCGTTCTTGAATTGAGGTTTTATGTAAATGACTTTGTTACTTGATTAGTTACGCTAAAGACTTCAAAGGCGGCCTTTTTCATTTTCATTGTGTAGAACCAGCAACCGTAGCTCCCTCTGCTGGAGTAAGTGTGTGTTCTTTTTCAGTTGGATCAGTGGTTGAATACTGAGTTTTGGTGTGTCTTGAACATGATGTTATCATGTACACTGCTGACGACGGGGAAATTCATTATGTTGATCAGGTAACAGATGGGAAGGATTGACTCTTGCAATGTGGTATTAGAAACACCAAGGTCTTTGTCTTTTATCTGTTCTTGGCTGAAGTTTATATTTTTGCCTTGTTTTTGGTTAAAGTTTGGCTTTCGCCATGCGCTTGTTTTACCTCTATTCAGATCAATATATGGCCAGCTCTGTTCAGATTATATGTCTATGTTTGATGATCTTACTCGAGATGGTAATTTCTTATCGGATAATTATTATCTCTGCGTTGCTAGTTGCGGATTTAAATAGTATATGTCAAGAAGGAATGATGCATATTTAACACTGAGCATTACCTGAAGTTAAACATGAAGAGATGATGGTTGCTGGTCATGGTGAGGAAAGTAAAGATGTAAAAGCTGATGAGTATAACACTTATGTTGTTAGTATAAGACCTTAATGTTCTTAGTGTAAGAGTCTATGTAAAATGTATCATTTATGACTTAATACAATGTATATTTTGGTTATAAATCAATTTGCAGTTTAAATATTTCATCATAAAATCAAAAGATAAATCAACAACTAATATGATAGAAAATTAATTCTAATAACAAATTCGAAAAACAAAAATTTACCTCAAGATCAAAACCCTAAACATGCCCTAAACCACAACCCTAATATTTTTAACCTCAAGATATATAAATGTAAAACTAAAGGATAAAAATGATAGTTAAGGTTTTTCATAATATATATTTGTATATATATATATATATATATATATATATATATATATATATATATATATATATATATATGTGTATATATATATATGTATATGTATATATATATATAATAATAATAATTTAGGGGTTTGTATATTTATAAATATATATGGAGTTTGGTGTATTTAAAATCCTAAACCCCAAATCTTATATCATAATTCAAACTTTAAACTTTAAATTCTAAACTCAAAATTTTATTTTTCACAATTCATTTTTAAAATCTAAACTTCATACACCATAGACTTTACCCTAAACTCTAAACTTTAAGCTTAAACAATACATCTCGAAATCTATTCATAAAATTTGTTAAAATATAATTTAGTTAGAACCATAAACTGTAGCACAAATCATTTTAAAAGAAAACTTGTATTTCTTTTACACTAAATGATTTCATTCCGTAAATATTATATACGAAAGATGGTAATAGAAGTCAATCGACATGGGAGTTAAAAGAAACACATGTATCATAAGTCTAAAACAATTTCAAAGGTCCAAAATCAC
This sequence comes from Hirschfeldia incana, assembly GCA_026261945.1. Classification (NCBI taxonomy): domain Eukaryota; kingdom Viridiplantae; phylum Streptophyta; class Magnoliopsida; order Brassicales; family Brassicaceae; genus Hirschfeldia; species Hirschfeldia incana. The sequence continues at coordinate 1,244,162 of JABCMI010000078.1, read as the reverse complement.
TATTCTCACCTTTTTAATATTTTAAAAAATTATTTCAGAAATTAATCTAAACCCCCAAACCTAAACCTTCAAGTTTATTCTAAAACTAAATCATATACTTAATCCAAAATCTTAACCCTAACCTCTAAACCACATATCTCATTTTAACATATATCATATCATAAAACATTAAATTTTAATTTCTAAATGAATTATGTTTGTGTAAATAAATTAAAATTTCCAATATAAAATTTAGATTTCAAAATTTAAATAATGATACCAAATTATTTAAAGCTTAAATAATTTTTATAATAGTAATAAATAAATAAGAAGACAATTTGTATTGTTTTATTTGAACCATTGATTGATTTGAATCAATGGCCCATAGTCATTCTTCTATCAATCCTCACCCTTTTTTTCTATTGGTTAGAAAAATTTGTGGGTGGATTGATAATCTTAACCATAGATTAGATATTTTGAAGGGTTCAGATTTAATCTCTCTCTCTCCCTCTCTCACGCTTCTCACTTTCTTCGTCTCTTTTTTTCTCTCTGTCTCTCTCTGTCTCTCTCTCTCTCTCTCAAACAAAGAACGAGATTCAAGACCTTACAAAAAATCACACCAGAAACGAACTCTGTCTCTCCTCGTTCTCTATTTCTGTCTCATCCACTCTTTTCCAGATGCATATTCATGGTCTTAGTTAACACCAACCACATCTCAGGTAGTCAGGTTTGTCATATGTTCCTTGTTTTGCTTTGAGATTTTTGAATGAATGATTAGTGTTGTTTGACAAGATTGTAACTTGATTAAATGGGGATTTGACTTCAGGGACGGGGAAGAAGAAGTGGAATGGATAATGGGACGCCTGGTGGTTGTTCTTGTTCTCGATAGGTATGTATGATGCAGTCAATATTCAATAGCTATTTAAAGCAAAAAAAAAAATCAATAGCCATTGTTCTCTCTCTGGTTTTGAATTTGATTTGTTTGTTCTTGTTACAGGAAGAAGAAGGATATGAAAAAGATGTGCTAGTGGAGATGGAGCAGAGCAAGAAGCACAATAGTAAGAGGGAGGAGGGAAGACAGAAGATTACGATGGGAGGAAGATGACGGCAGAAGATGAAGGCAGTGGGGTAGATTAGGTTTAGTTGGTTGGTTTATTAGGTTTGGTTTAAATAGGATTGGTTTAATAAACGGAGTTTGTGTGTAAACCAATGTTAATAAATAAATTGGTATTAATTGTAAACCAATTATTGTATATTGTTTTAGTTTAATAAATAAAATTTAATTTTTAATTATGAATTAATTTTTAATTTAATTTTGAATTATTTAATTATGTAATATGTTTAGGTGTAGATTTTTTTTTAATTTGGTTCGGTTTGCTTTTAATAAATTTTGGATAATTAAAAACAAATTAATAAATATAAATTACAATTGCATAAAGAGACTCGCTATTAATAATTAAATATCAATAGCATATAAAAACCGCTATGTAATGTATAAGACCTATTATCGCGGGCGATATTGGAGCGCTTTCTACAACGCTATGGTATCGTGTGATAGCGTTTTAGCGGTGTTATTAAAACCCATATTTCCTGTAGTGAACTTTTCATCATCTGCATCAAAAACAATTCTTTAACGCATCTACTTTTTCAAGTGCTCACAATCGTTTCGCTTAATATGACACAGGGTCAGCTTTTGGGCGGTGTGGGTGATGTACGGAACAGAGAGGGTATGCATAAACGGTTGAAGACTACGGTTCCTCACTTCAACAACACGGCTCTCCTTAAGTCGTGTTCAAAGATGTTACTTGGGAGGTGCTTGAATCCAGTGAAGCAAGAGATGAAGGCTCTTCTTACTAAACTTCCCAAGATTTGGAATTTTGGAAGGCAAAGCAACGGGGAAGGACTTGGGACTTGGCAAGTTCCAGTTCGAATTTGACAACGAGGAGGATATTGAGGGAGTTCTGCAACTCAAACCTTATCATTTTGATTACTGGATGATCACTGTGGCTAAATGGCAACCAAGGAGAGCCTCAAATTTCCCCTCGGAGATTCCTTTTTGGGTCAGAGTTCTGGGCATCTCAAAGGAATACAGGACGGTTGAAACTTTCGAAACTATTGGAAAGGCAATCGGGAAGTTGGAAACGGTCGACTTGGATGAGATGCGTGTTTTGGTGATAGTGGATGCTTTTAAAGAGTTATGCTTCGAAACTTCCATTGATTTCGCAGGAGGGGAGTACTATGATGGGGAGGAGGCTCCCATTTCCTTGAGGTATGAAAGGTTGTTTGGGTACTGTGATGATTGTGGTAGTCTCTGCTATGAATCTGCAAAGTGTCCTTTGACCAAACAACTGGGTTACCAAAGAAAGACGGGCGAGAGACTCATCAGGGGAATGGTGGGTGGTTTGATGGTGGCAAACATGATGACCGAGCAAGAAGCTACAAAGGTGTTGTCATTAATGGGGATGGGAACAATCAGAATAGGCGCAGGGATGGAAGGGACTACTATGGAAAGGGGAAGGGAAAGATCGCAGAGGAGGTAGATTCACAGTGGGTTAAAGTTGGAGACAAAGGGAATAAAAAAGCCTCAGCGTCTAAGGAACTTTTCAAAGGTGATGGAGGGACCTCGCGTCACAGCTCAGCTTCCAGACAAGGGCAGAGATCTTCTCAGCAGGGTGGTAATTGAATTGCCTCCTCAGGAAATGGAAACTTACAGCAAGGATCTCAGGGTGCTATTGAGGAAACACGGGAAGAAGGAGAGATTATGGACACAAGGGAAGAACAGAAGTTACCGCCTTCGCAGGAATTTCAAGTTCAATTGTCTAACACTCAAGCAGATGGACCAGAGGCGATTTCAAATCTTGTGGATACGGAGGAGGGTTTACAACAGCTGAAAAACTTAATGGAGGAGAAGGTTACTCTTGGTGATGAGGAAGTGATGGAGTGGGATGAGATCAAAGCATCATGCAGGGCTGAGGGTCTCGATGTGGATGCAGTGGATGAGTTTCCTGAACTCACTGAGGAAGAGGAAGTAGAGTTCAATCGGATGCTAGAGGGCAATGCAGTAAACCATGACACGGTAGAGAAAACTGAGCGTACAACCGAGAATGATCAGGCACCGGGTGAAGAACCAAACAAGAAGGTGACAAAGAAGAAAATGGCTAAGCCTTTGCCGAGTGGAGCAGCGAGCAACAAGTTGCGAGCAGTTACTGCACTCGCCTCCCCTCGTAAGCGAGCTCTATCAAAGACGAGCTCCCATACTGGAGATAGCAAGAACCAACTGGAGGGAAAGGGTTCATCAAACCCGTCATCGAGCAACACACCACCATAGTTTCATGGATCAAGCTTCCCTAGATGAGTGGTCTCAGATGCAGAAGGAGGTCTCTGTGTTTGGTGTTTATATGTTTCTATTTAATAAAAATGCTTCGAGCATTTCGGTTTCCATTGCTTTCCTATATGGTCTGGCTATTTTTTTCTTTTGTTATGGTTTCGTTGGTTTTATGAGCTTTCTCATTGCTCAGGTTTTTATTGGAATAAAATTGATGTTTCATGTTTCTGTGTTGGGTACTGTACTGGTTATGCAATTTTATTGGACTATTTATTTGGTTGGTTTGGTCTTTTGTTAATCGTTGAGATTGCACGAACTCAACTGTGCAGGTGTTCTGGTCTTAAGAATTGGATTGGTTGTTGTCGGATGACATTGGTTTCACACTATACTTTTGGATTCAGACTATGGGATGGGTCAGGTTCCATTGATATGAAGATCAATGTCCCGTATGGTTCTTTACGGAAAATGTATGGAAAACAAATCAAGGCATCTGGTGTGATAGGTTGTTTGGTTGACGTGGGTCACAAGTTACTTAACATTGGTTCGGGGTTTTCCCTTGGCGGGATGGTGTGGAACTTGGCTCTTTTAAAAATTACTTACGATTATGACTATAATGTTTTTATCGATAAGTATAGTTTCAAGAGTCACTATCGTTGGGACAACTTTCTTTTTTGTTCTGTCTTTATACCTGTATTACAGTGGTGGGTTTGGAATTGGAGTGGTGATTGTATCTGGGTTCTTTTATACGCTGTTTATTTGGTACGGAAACGTTACTGGATAATGATGGAGGGAAATAAAATTGGGTGTGGGAGTATTGACAAACTTTTCCTCCACCATCGAATGGATTTATGTTTGATTATATATTATGGACATCGTCACGCCTACGTATTAATACCTCGCATGAGGAAGTATTTTACAATTTTATGAAGGTCTTAAGTTGGAATTGCAGAGGCATGTGAAGCAAGTGGACTATCAGCTATTTACAGGAAATATTGCATCAATTTAAACCAGATTTTTTGTTTTTATCCGAAACAAAACAAGATTTTGCTTTTGTTCAGGGATTTCAATCCCATTTTGGCTACGACAATCTGGTCACGGTGGAGCCAAATGGATCGAGTGGAGGTCTGGCACTATTCTATAATAATGAGTTTAATGTTAATAAGTTATATTCGAGCAATAGGATGATCGATGGGGAAAAAGATTTATATGACGTTCGTATATGGGGATCCAATCCAGAAACTAAGGGACCAGGTCTGGGAACGACTAACAAGATATGGCATATCAAGAGATTATCCCTGGTTTATCATTGGAGATCTCAATGAAATCAGTGGAAATCATGAGAAAGAAGGGGGACCGCTACGAGGGGCGGACTCTTTCCTCTCATTCAATAATATGATACGAAATAGTGGACTTTTGGAATTCCCGGCTCGGGAAATAAGTTATCTTGGCAAGGAAGACGGAAAGTCAATGTCAAAGCGACAATGATCCGGTGTCGATTAGATCGTGCCCTGGCAAACGAAGAATGGCATTCAATGTTCCCAAACTCCCATACGGAATATTTAAAATTGGTGGGCTCGGATCACATGCCTATAGTCGCAGTTATAGAGGATAAAATAATTAAACATAAAGGACAGTTTAGATTTGATAAACGTTGGCTGGGACAGGACGGGTTTCTGGAATCTATTACAAGAGGCTGGACAAGAGAAATAAAGAGTTCAGAAGGAAACACGGGGGATATTGTCTCCAAAATTACAAACTGCCGTCACGAGATCTCAACATGGAGGAAAAATAACCCCCCTTTTGGAAAGGAGAAAATAGCAGAGCTACAAAAAGCTTTAGAGGAGATACAAACAGATGATAATAGGTCGCAGGAGGATATTTTGGAGGTGTCTAGAAAATTACAAGAGGCATATAAGGATGAGGAACAATATTGGCAACAAAAAAGCAGAAACACATGGAACACAGCAGGAGATCTTAGTACAAAATTTTTTCATGCTTTAACAAAACAACGGCGGACGCGCAACCGTATTGTAGGGATATATGATTCCATGGGAAATTGGGTGGTGGATGAAAACAAAATCGAGAAGGTAGCAGTGGATTATTTTGAGGACCTTTTTCGTACTACGTCGCCGACAGAATTTGCTGATTTTTTAGAAGGTATCCAACCATCTATTACACAGCAAATGAATCAGCGGCTAGTGCAATTGGCGATAGAGGAAGAAGTGCGACAAGCATTGTTCATGATGCATCCGGAGAAGGCACCAGGGCCAGATGGTATGACGGCATTATTCTTTCAACATTCTTGGCATATCATAAAACGAGATATCTTGGATTTGGTTAATAATTTCTTGACCACATGCCGACTGGATGAGCGCTTAAATATTATGAATATATGTTTGATTCCGAAAACGGAAAGGCCAACAAGGATGACAGAGCTTAGACCAATAAGTCTCTGCAATGTCGGGTATAAAATCATTTCGAAGGTACTATGTCAGCGGCGCAAGGCTTGTCTCCCCGGACTTAATTCGGAAACACAGTCGGCTTTTGTAACTGGGAGGTTGATTTCTGATAATATTTTAATAGCACAAGAAATGTTTCACGGCTTACGGACTAACAAGGCTTGTAAAAATAAATTTATGGCTATCAAAACGGACATGAGTAAGGCTTACGATCGGGTTGAGTGGAGTTTTATTGAAGCTCTACTTCAGAAAATGGGATTTCATCACCATTGGATCCAGTTGATGATGGAGTGTATTTCTTCGGTCCAGTATAGAGTTCTATTAAATGGGCAACCAAGGGGCCAAATAGTACCACATAGAGGATTGCGTCAGGGCGATCCACTATCTCCTTATTTGTTCATAATCTGTACGGAAGCGTTGATAGCAAATATTAAGAAGGCGGAAAATGAAAAACAACTGACAGGAATAAAGGTGGCACGGGCCTGCCCATCCATATCTCACTTGCTCTTTGCGGATGATAGTCTTTTTTTCTGCAAAGCGCAAGGAGAGGAGTGTCAGGCTATATTGGAGATTCTTAAGGATTATGAGACGGTTTCGGGACAACAAATTAACCTCCAGAAGTCGTCAATACAATTTGGACAAACCATTGCGGAGGACACTCGCCAGGAGCTAAGGGATATTCTGGGAATTCAAAACCACGGAGGAACGGGAACATATTTAGGTATTCCGGAAAATTTAGGAGGTTCAAAGGTACAAATCTTTGGGTTTGTACAGGAACGTTTAAGTACTAGAGTAAATGGATGGACCTTTAAATTTTTCACTAAAGGGGGAAAGGAGGTACTTATAAAATGGGTGATAACTGCTCTTCCCAACCATATCATGTCCTGTTATCGACTCCCGAAAACAGTGATGAAAAAACTAACGAGCGCGGTAGCACAGTTCTGGTGGAGCCCAAGTGGTAACACAAAGGGTTTACACTGGAAATCTTGGGACAAGGTTTGCTTACATAAGGATGATGGAGGACTGGGCTTTAGAGATCTAACAGATGTCAACACAGCCATGCTTGGAAAGCAATTATGGAGATTTATAGAGCAACCAAATACTCTATTTTCTCGAGTTTTTAAAGGTCGGTATTTTAGGAACACTTCACCCCTAGAACCGGCCAGATCGTACACGTCATCCTACGGATGGCGAAGCATTATCTCTGCTAGATCTTTGGTTAGCAAAGGACTAATCAAACGGGTGGAAACATGATCTTCTATCTCAGTATGGAATGATCCCTGGCTCCCAACCAACCGCCCGAGACCAGCAAACAAAAATCAAAATGTTCACTTACCGGATCTTACCGTGGCCTCTCTCATTGACCCAGCGTCACGTACTTAGAACTCTTTGGCTTTACAGGAAATTCTGGATCCTGCGGACATAAAGATCGTTGAAAGCATTCCTTTAAGTAGGGTAAGTTTAACAGATCGGGATGGCTGGCATTTTACCAAAAATGGAAAATATACGGTTAGATCAGGATATCAGGTAGAAAGAGCATATCCTGATATAGGACAACAATCAGTTGACTTTGGCCCAACAATAACGGCTCTTCAAGCGTTTTGCTAGAAGGTCCGTTGTCCCCCAAAGATGAAGCATTTCCTATGGCAATTGCTATCAGGATGCATAGCTGTAAGGAAAAATCTGAAAGCTAGAGGTCTAAAGGGAGATATAGGATGTGACAGGTGTGGCGTAGCCGAGGAATCTATAAACCATGTGTTTTTTGAATGCCCTCCGGCAGTCCAGGTTTGGGTTTTATCAGGAATCCCTTCGCACCCATATCATTTTCCAGGACAGTCCTTATTTGTAAATATGGATTATTTATTCTGGAGAATAAAGCCAGCAATGGAGAATCACTATTTCGCATGGATACTTTGATACATATGGAAATAGAGGAATAACAAGGTTTTTAGTAATTTGGACATAGATCCAAGGGAGACTCTAAAGCTGGCTATGACTGAATCATTACTCTGGTCAGATGCCCAACAAACACTTATCCAAAAGAATCAGTTTACACGACCTGATATGGCATTGCCGGTTCGAACGGGGAGATGGTGTTTCACGGATGGATCTTGGAAATCAGAAGATGCTTTCTCTGGCCAGGGATGGTATAGTACCTTAGAAGGATTTCAGGGATTATTAGGAGCCAGGAATACAAGAGCTAGTCAATCACCTTTACATACGGAAATAGAGGCTCTCATATGGGCAATGGAATGTATGAGGAATTTAAGGTAATATAGTGTAAATTTTGCTATGAATTGTTCTCAATTAGTGAAGATGGTTTCGGAACCTGAAGAATGGCCGGCGTTTGCAAACTATTTGGAAGACATCAGAAGTCTTAAACAGAGTTTCCACAGCTCGAAGATTATTCATATATCAAGGACGCAAAACAAGAAGGCAGATAGCTTAGCACGCGGTGTGAGGCAACAAACGTCGTTTACGGTCCATATGGATACTGAGCACCCAATTTGGTTTACAGAGTCCACATGAGTCTGTCATCTTGCCGACAAAAAAAAAGGAAAATGAGATTTTTTGGTTTTAACGGGAAAATTTGTTTTTTCGGTTTTAGCAGGAAACAATATTTTTCAGTTTGGGCGGGAAAACGAGATTTTTTTTATTTTGACGAGAAAACGAGATTTTTCGGGTTTGGCGGGAAAACTATTCTTTCGATTTTTGCGGGAAAATAATATTTTTTTGGTTTGGCGGGAAAACGAGATTTGTCGGTTTTGGCGGGAAAATGACATTTTCGGTTTTGGCGAAAAAATGAGATTTTCGGTTTTGGCGGAAAATGGTATTTTTTGAATTTGGCTGGAAACAAGATTTTTTTTTCTGTTTTGGCGAGAAATGAGTTTTTTCGATTTTCGCAGAAAATGTGTTTTGAGGTTTTGGAGTGAAAATGCGTTTTAGCGGGTTTTGCGGAAAAACATGTTCTGGTGGGAAATACTTTTGCGATTTTGGCGGAAAAACATACTTTTGTGTTTTGACGAGAAAATGTGTTTTGGAGTTTTGGCGTTAAAATGCGTTTTTGTGATTTTGACATGTAAGCATGTTTTTGCGGTTTTTGGCGGGAAAACATATTTTTGTAATTTTAGCGGGAAAATGTGTTTTTGGTGTAAAAAAATTGGTTTTTAGATTTTTGCAGGAAATGACGCTTTTGTGGTTTTGTCAGTTTTCGTGTGTGAACAATGATATTATCTTAAGGTTTGTAATTTGTGAATTATACCATTTTGAATGAACCATTTCCATTCAAATGGTCCAAATTGGCCTAGCTGAATATGAACATTTAAATTAAGCCTAGATTTCTGAAAATCATTCAAATGAATCATCTTAATAAGTTGTACTTTTGTGTCTAAACGAACAAAAAGCTCATCTCCATTCGAATGAATCATTTAAATGAAGAAACGAACAGCCCTGACTCTTTCATCTTCTTTTTTGATTAACAATATACAATCGTAGTGCAGCAAACTAACTCAAAGAAATCTATAAACTATAATTATCAGCAGTTCAATATACATTACTGCAATTTCAATGGGTAGAAAAGATATTAAAAAAAAAATCATTTCTTAATTTATTCAATTGAATTTTATTAATGTCAACAAGAATCACATGTCAAACCAACATTCGATCTTATATAGATCTTATTGTAGGTCAACAATGCTAAGGCCTCTTCTATGGGACAACAAAACATTATTTTTTCAAGAAACTACGAAGCATAAGCAATCTGAAATATAAATTATAATGGTCACAAATATTGTCCTAATAATATATAAAAGCAAAACTGGCTTCATCACCACCACATGGTTTGAGATAAACATTATTACACCCTAAGAGAAGATATCAAGAAAAGCAAACAGAAGAAAAATAACCAAACAGTTTCCCAACTCATTTATTTCAAACTTCTACTCTTAGATTAGTCAGAATTAATCAAAAAATATTATTTTATTTCAATACACAACTACGCAAAGATAAAAATAAAGGCATCTATCCGCGTGTATCGCAGACACGAACCTAGTAGATTCTCTATGCTCCAATTTTGATTATTTTTTTCTTTTTTTTAAAAAAAAAATAATAATAATAAAAGTACAAAACAGTTGTGAACCCGCCCCTTACCGGCGACTCCCCAAGACCCAGGTTCACAAAGTTTGCATTATTATATTATTTTTTTCCCTTGAAAATTGTGTGAGCCTTGGGTGTAAACCTCCAATACTTATGCTCTAAAAGCATCTCCAAAAATACTCTCTATTTTAGAGTTTGTAAAACTTTATATTTTAAGTTTCAAGCTGTTCTTCTCCAAAAATAAAACTTCAAACTTAACTTCAAAAATATGTGATTTTATTCTATGGTCCTTATATTTATCATAACTTAAATAAATATATAAAACTTTTATAAATAACTAACACATATATAAAAATATTACAAAACTAGTAATTAATAAATCTTACACCAAAATATAAAATTATATATAGAAATACACAATTAAATATTAAACTACAAATAAAATACCACATTATTTCATAAAATTATTTTCGTAATGCTTCATCTTATGTTACTTAAAATTTGTTTGAACAATAATTTGGAAGTTTCGGAGCAAATTTACTAGACTATTAGTGTTGTTGTAATATTTATTTTTTTGTAATAATTATGTCTTTATGTACCCTTTTTAAAAAAAAAAATTATTGAGTTTCTTTTGTGATATCTTGTTATATAGCTATAATTTTAAAATAATATAAGTTTCATTTTACATTTTTATTTATTTTTATGTGCAAAACTTGCATTTATAAAAATAAATCTGAAATAATTATGAGATATAAATTTTTAAGGATTAAACTGTTTAATGAAAAATACTTAAGAAACATAAATGTGATATGTAATTAATTGTAAGGACCAAACTGTAATTAAAAAGATGAAACTTCAAATTTGAAGTGTTCAATATTGACACTCTATATTTGAAGTTTCACTCTACAAAACTCTAAATTTAGAGTTTTGAAATTTCTTTTTGGAGAGCAAAAAACTCTCTATATTTGAAGTTATAGAGTTTTTTTTAGAGTTGCTCTAAAGAGGAGATTATAGTAGAACTCTATTCTTTGGGCTGAGTACGAGTTCTGTTCGTAGAGAGTCGGATATTTTACAGAGAAGTATATCACTTTTTTTGTAATATATCACTTACTAGTATCGTTGGGATCGATTTTTTTACAATATTTACAAAGCTTTCATACAACGGGCATTGTAGGCTTAATTATAGTGGCAGAATTACGTTACTACATAATATTGAATTGAGGACATTTGTGGACAACATCAAGTCTTCAGATAAAATGAGCTTCAGCACCTTCTTGAAAGACTAACTTCTTCAACATATCAATAAGATGATCGAAGTCATCTTGTGATCTGATTAGACTCAATCTCACTAAACTTTCCTCCGATCCAAACACTTTGCCATCACGTCCTGTTATCTTGGCCTCTCTGAATATCTCATAGCAATTTGCGTCTTCTGGTCTTTCACATTTCACCCATGCATAAGCTTTCAAATGAAAATCAAACCAATTAGTCTAAAACAGAAAAAAAGTCAGCTTTCTTTTTTGTTGAGAAAGAAATTCAGTTTTTGTGCACTAGAAAAAAAACTTACAAGGAGTGAAGTCTCTGACTTTCTTGAAATAGTTGCAGTACTCTGGTTTGATTTTCTGGAGCGAGAAACGTGTAGACATGGAAAAGACCTTGTTCAATGTCTCCCATCTTTTCTTCAAAGTTTCATGACCAAAATGGAATATATTATCGCCTCCATCCCTAACTACTACGTTGAGCAGTTGAAGAACATGAAGCTGTGTTGTCCTAGAAACTCCCATACTAGTCAAAGTGATATATTTTTTCATATTTTCATAAACAGTTTTGTCTTTTACCAATCCCCACCTGCAAAAACAAAAACACATGTGAGTTGTTGGGACCAATCCAAATTTTCTGATACATTTATTTATTTATTTTTGTTTACCCGAATCTAGAGCCAGCATGACCTGTAGTCTTGGAGAGACTAAACAAGCTCAACTCATCATCAGCTGGACGAGTTATAGGGGAGAAATAAGGCCAGTAATAGGCGTAATCATGAATTACTTTGACATTAGGACCATCAAGAACCGCTCTTTTCAGTTTCCCATCTGGATTATTTGGAGATGTCACTACCTCAATAACTTGTGTGGTATTATCATTGCGCTCGCTGTTCTTCCACGCAAACGCATCTCCCTCAAACGTGAGATGTACTGAATCAAAGAACTCCGCTTGCTCTTTGTACATCTACACACACAGTCCACGGAGTGGTCAATACAACCAATAAGTTTGTTTACATAAAGCCAAAATAGAGCTTGCTTACAGTGTAATATGGAACAGAAGCCAAAAGCCTTGCAGGTTGTGATGACGACGAATTTGTCAAAGACAAGGCATGAACAGCTGCTGCAAGCAGCTGTGTGCTTCCACTTCCAAATATTACAAACCTGTTATCTGTAACAGCGTTTCCCACAACACTATGCAGTTTCCTGATGACCGTCTCAAGCGCTTCCGACATATATGTCCCATCTTGATAGATATAACTCATTCTGTGCCAACCCGAGACCAGAGCCGCGCTGCTCTCTGCTTGTCGCATCCAGAAAGGCTCTAAGAACAAAGGGTCTCCTCTTCAAAACCCCGACAAAACAGAAATACACAAACTTAATTAAAGAAAAACAAAAGAGTAGTTTAGTCATACTGTTTAAAGAAAGTATCATATCATAAGTTTTATGCATACGAGTTAGCGTTGACAGGACAATCTGAGAGAAGAATAGAACAATCTTTGCCTGTATAGCAATTGTTGCATTCACAAGGAGGTTGCTTGATGCCAAGGACTCCAATACCGTCCACGTAAGCTCTGCCATGGCCTGAGCATGATACAGAGGCTGCATTCTCTGCTTCAATAGCAGCTCTACTGGTCCAAGTCGGATTCCATGTGGTTGAGTTTCTATAAAGAATATGAAAAGTGAATACAAGATTCAAGATGATCGACACAGTAAGAAGCAGCTTCCTCTCCATATATACTTAAAACTTGAAAAAAACAAGAAATTTCAGATTACTGACAAGTATCAAATGTCTGTACCAAGAATCCAAAACAATTGTTAAATACTATGAGTCCCTAATAAGAACGACGGCTTAACTTTTTTTTTTGTTTTTGTTATTCTTTTTTTATTTTTTATATCAAACAATTATTTTATTATTCAAACCTGAAATAGTTTTAATAACCAGACTAAAATAGAACAGCTAACAAAACACGTAAAAAAAACCTTGCGGACCTAACTAAAGAATCAGCAGGTAACGTTTTGTTTTATAGAAATGTAAGAAATTGTCAAGCTGTGGACTCTTTGTTGTAGTGCCTCTATATCTCTCAGTTTTATTGAAAAGTTTGATCATATTTTAAGCTACCTGATTATGGCAATCAAATATTTGCGATCAGTTCCAAAATTTTGACATGTAAAATATCGAATCATGTTTCCTATTGCTCAAGAAAGTGTTTCGGATTCATAGTGCAATAAAGATTATCTTTCATCTGGTTTCTTGTGCCCAATAATTGTTACTAAAGCATTTCCAACTTATTTATATATTTTAATAAATTCAATTATATAGAGAAATTCTCATCTACCCATTTCAACTTCTTAGTTCTAAAATAATTTAAATATTGTTATTTTTCTAAAAATAGTCAATTTTGAAGATTGATTAAATTTTACTTTTAATAATTATCACCAAAAAATTATTTATTTATTTGATAACAAATGTTTTAGTTAATGATTCTTTAATTATGAGAAAATTTGTTAGTTACATATGATCATAAAAAACATTATAATTACTTTACATGTTGTTAGAGTAATTGATTATAGGGTTTAATAATCATCCAATTATAATGTTTGAGCTGATTTTTAAGAGGTTTGAATAAGTGCATGTTCAAAAATTTAAGACTACGAAATGTAAAATGTGGGATTATAAATTATGTAAATAAATGAATAGAAGAAAATAAAATATATTTAAAATATTCACTAAACAGTATAGGAAATACAATAAAGAAGAACAAGCATCTATTATAGAGAAAAAAACAAAAAAGAAATACATTAGCGATTAACTTACCATTTTAGACAAACAAATTATCTATATATACAAGTGGGAGTTTCTATTGAAATAAATATCTATTGGACAACTAACCTTGGACACTTGTAACAATGTATTACATAATTTATAATATAATATTTTAAAGGGCTGAACATAATTAATTCAAATATAATATTTTAAAAAATAAATCGGCAAAAAAACACTGAAGTTTTTAGAAATTGCCAAAAGAAACCTGGACATATGGGCTGGCCAAACAAAACACAAAATTTTTCATTGACTTTAGAATTAATTAACAAGGTTTTCGTTGACTTGTCAATTTAGCACACCGTGAGCAAATTTAACAGAAAAAATGACATCGTTAAATGTTAGTATTGAGTGAAATGACGTCGTTTTGAAATGAGATGAAACAACGTTGTTGCTTTACATGATTTGAAAATAAAATCAAGTCGACAACTGGGTTCAAACCCGAGTTGTTTGGAACAAATGACCATGTACTTTACCACTAGGCTATTGACTCAATCAATGAAGTTACTAACGCATTTAATTATATTTGGTCTTGATTGAATATAAAAAAAAAATTATCTACAAACTTAAAAAGATCTTTAAAATTTCTAAAAACTGAAAAATTAATTCTAAAAAAAGAAAATTATCATTTTTCGGATTATAAAAAAATTGAAAAAAATAAAAAAAAATCCAAAAAGTTATAAATATTTTGTATCTTAAAACATATAATAAGAAACTATAAAAATAATTTATTATTATTATTATTATTATTATTATTATTTATTTTTTATAGTTTCTGATTATATGTTTTCAGATTTGGAAATTTTATCACATTTTTGAATTTTTATTTTCGAATTATTTTATTTTTTCAATTTTTCTTTTTGTAATTTGAAAAATGAAAATTTTATTTTTTGACATTTTTTATAAGAAAATAAAAATAAAAAATAATTTTTTTTAAAGATTCTGATTATTTTCAGATTCGAATTTATTTTATATCTTTTTGGAATTTGTCTTTGAAAATGAAAATTTTGGAAAATTTTTGATTTCTTAAAGGAAAAATAAAATTTTATTTTTAATTTCAGTTTCAAAATTAATTTTATAAAAAATTTCTTTATTTTTCAAAATTTTGGAATTTTAAAAACCTTTTAAATTTTTAGAGAATTTGTTTTATTCATAATCAATAACAAATAAATGTAAATGTGTGTGTTACTACATTGAATGTGCCAATAGCCTAGTGGTTAAATACTTTGCCATTTGATCCAAACCACTTGGGTTCAAACCTTTGTTGTCTACATATTTTTATTTTCAAATCGTGTAAAACGAAACGAAGTCGTACTTAACGCTAACAGTTAACTGTGGGTTAACGTTGTCTTAACTCTCATTTAACGGTGTGTTAATTTGGTCAGTCAATCGTAAGTTTTTTAATAATCTAAATAAGTCAACAAAAGTTCAGGGTTTTATTAGTAAGACAAGTGTACAAGTTTCTTTTAGCAATTCTTGAAAAGTTCAGTATTTTTTTATCGATTTCCCCTTGATATAATGATATTTATTAGACAACTAACCTTGGACACTTGTAACAACGTATTACATAATTTTTAATATAATATTTTAAAACATAACAATTATATTTATTACTTTTAATAATTATAGTTTGTAAATTTAACCATCTATTATATCACAATGTATCATGTAAACAAATACAATTTTTATAAATAATTAGACTTATATAATGAAACCACTATACTAATAATAAATGAATAAATTATTTTATATATTATTTATATGTTATATAAATTGATTTTGATTGTTGTCAAAAAAATTGATTTTGATTTTTATTTTTTATTTATTATTAATAAATATTAAAAATATATGTTAGTACGAAATATATTAGAAAATATATTTTGGTTAAGATTTTATTAAGAAAATATATTATATATAAATTAGGAAAAGCATTAAATGCTTAAATCTATTATTTAAATTAGGAAAAGACAAGCATACTTATAATAAATATCTCAGCGGCATTCTAATGTAAGTGTATGATAAAATTAAGAGGTATTTCTATTTTGAACATCTATTTTAATAATATAGATATGTGGACTAATATTATGAAATCATTGTGCTAATAATATTTAAATTATTTTATATTTGATTTGCATGTTATATAAATTGTTATGATTTGTTTTATTTTATTATTTATTACTAATAAATATTAAAAAGAATAAATGATAAAAATACTGTTAGTACGAAATATATTAGGAAATCTATTTTGGTTGAAATTTGATTAAGGAAAATATTATTTGAATTATGAAAATACATTAAATGCTTAAATCTATTATTTAAATTATGATAACACAAATATATTAAATATATCTTCAATAAATATCTCAATGTCATTTATAATGTAAATAAATGGTAAAACTAAAGGCTGTTTCTATTTTGTACTTATGATTTAATAATATAGATATATACTTGTTCTTTAGATTTTATTTGTGAAGTAAAGAAAAGACACAGACTCATAATAGTACAAATCAGTACTAGAGATATTTAAAAATTGGTATCGTTTACTGTAAATATAGATAGTTAGCGAATGTGTAAATAATAACCGGAAGATTTAACCTTTGACAATGACGAGTGGATCATATTGGAACGTCACGTAAAGTAGATAGCATACATTGATTACATATTTTAATTATGTGCTATGACATAATTTATTACGCAACCTTGAAACGTTGACACTTAGTGGGGCTTATTAGTATAGACTCCACATAAACATCAATGACGTAAATTTCAACCACAACCTCCTCCTCATATATTTCATCTCCACAGACATATCATCCCCACAGAAACACCATGATGTAGATTCCCAACCACAGGTCAGAACTAACTGTTTAAGCTTTTGACTGCTAGCATCTCCAACCCACTCTTTATCCCTTTTATCTCTAAAAAGTCACTGCTGAAACCTTTTAAATATTCACTTTCATTTTAGTCTCTATTTATACAAGTTTAATGATTATGTACGTTTTATTATTGTTATATTAGCACCACTATTATAATATTTGGTTTTATAAAATTAGTTTCACACATTAATAAAATCATTTAAATTATTATATACAAATATTTAATAAAAATATAACATAAACATATGGTTGTTTGGACAGAAAATCTATTAAATGGTGTAGACCAGGAATGAGAAATTCTTATCTTATTTATTGTTTAATTTTCTGAGTATATTTAATTATTATCTATTTAAAATATATGCTTCTTGCTTCTTTATAAAAGTTTTGTGATTATAGTTATTATTAATAATATTTAGGACTAAAATGTAATATGTAAACAAATGTTTTAAAGAGTAGCATCTTTAACCCTTTATTTTATGTGGGTCTCTTCTTTAAAATAAAGAGGATGGTTGGAAATGCTCTGATCTAGAAGAATCTGCTTCATCTTTTCAAAACTCCAAAGAATTAAACTTCCAATACCTATCCACAATACCCTTGGACTCGTTCCATAATCTCAAACTTGTCAGAAACTTTGCAAAAATTTATGCTCAAATATTTCGATAATAATGCCCATTGAATGTGGTAGGTAAAAGCTGAAATGAATTCAACTTTCACAAAGCTGACGATCCTTTGTCAAAGTGGCTCAAAAGACTATACAGAAGAACTTGCGTACATTAATTCAAAAGGAAAGAAATATATACACATTAGAAGCCCCAAGCCAAGAGTACAAAAGTTAATACATAGAAAAGGAAATGCAAAGAGAATAAGAAACAATCATATCTCACAACACCCCAAGCTGGAGTATGAAGATCACAAATACACAACTTAGAGAGAAGATATAAAAGTTGATGTATCCCAAGAGCTTAAGTAAATATGCAAGCTAGCTGTTCTGAAGTGAGAATATATGAAGTAGTAATAAAACCGTATATGATAGCATCATTGGTGAAATGACAATCAAACTCAACATGTTTTGTACGCTTATTGAAAACAGAATTAGCCACAAAGTGTAAGGCATATTGATTGTCACAACAAAGACAAATAGGGTGGCGATACATACACTAATTCAAAGAAATGCAGAAGTTCCCGAACCCACTTGATTTCACTAACAGTATAAGCTCTAGCTCGGTATCCGTTTCAGCAGATATGAACGAGACACGACTTTCTGTTTCATAGTTTGCCAGGAAATAAGAGATCTACTGAGAAGCATGACATAATCAGTAAGTGAACATCGTGTTATAGGACACGAAGCCCAACCTGCCTCCGAGAATAGCTCAAGCATAAGAGAAAAAATTGAACGAAACAAAAGACCTTGACCTGGAGTCCCTTTTATGTATCTCACAACCCTTAACGCAGCTTCTCATTGTGAGATACGAGGAGCCTGCATGACTGTGATAAAATGTGAACTACATAGGCATGTTTCGGTCGTGTAACAGTGAGATAGATGAGATGTCCAATAACACAACGATAAAATTTTAGTTCTTGGTAATGTTCATCTGTATCAGTAGCCAAATAGTAACTTTTCTCCTTATGAATCAAAGAAGGATAATAACCAAGGAGAACAAGACTTTGTAATAATCTCCAAAGAGTATTTTTGTTGAAAAACAAACAATTTTCATTTCGAGCAAACTCTTAACCTAAAAGTATTTAAGATGATCTGATTCCTTCATGTGAAAGCACTTCTTCAAATATTCTTTAAAATTAGTGGTAGCCATGAGATCATTACCACCAATGATTAAATCATAAACATATACCAATACATATAGCTGACTTGCATGGAAGAAGATTGTTGAAAACCATACCGAAAAAGAGCAGCCTAAAATGTACGAAGCTTACTTTAGTCCATACTATACTTATGTAACTTTTAGACTGTTCGGAGAACCATTTTTAAAACCACGTTGGACTTTCATACACACATATTCATATAATTTTCCATGTAAAAAAAGTTTACATCCATTTGATGAAGCTTCAAATTGCAAGCAGCTACAAAAAAAGGTTCGAACCGTCTTCAACTTAAGAACTGGTGCAAATGTTTTCTAATACTCGAGACTTTCTTCTTGTCGATTACTAAGGCAACCAACATAGCCTTATATCGTTCAATAGTACCTTCGGCGTTATGCTTAATCTTATAGATCCATTTGCATCCTATAGCTTTCTTCCCGGGAGGAAAAATCAGTGATAGACCAAGTCGCATTATCTTCAAGTGCAGTGATGTCTTTGACCATTGCGTTTCTCTATTCCCCGTATGTCATAGCTTGAGAGAATGAAGTAGGTTCTTCAGCCACGGCAGCCAAATATCAACAATATGAAACACATTGAAGAGATATAATTAGCAGTACGATCATAAGATTTATCTGAGGAACCAGGAGCTGAACGAAGGGATGAGTGTGATGGTTTTCCAAGTTAATGTATATTATAAGTTTGATACGATGCTAACAATATTAATTTTGTTGTTTTTTCCAGCTTTGTACCAGTACGTTTCGGATGGAAACCGTCTCCCACAACTTCTATTATCAATTAAAATATTTACACAAACGCTCAATAGAAAGATATAACAAAGATTTAGAAAGATCAAAGAAACTCTGATCTCTCTCTAACATGTCTCTTTTTCTTCTAACCCTGATCTCTCTCTTAACCGCAATAAGTTTAATGGCTTAACAATTATCTCTCTAAAGTAGTTAAATATTTCAGTATTAATTATGTTACTAGAAGTTGAAGAAACCTTCGGCTCACAAGCTCTTATCAATTTATATGAGAAAATATAAACCTGGTTTTTATAGAGTTTGTTTCTACGTATATCGATTGTCTCATCACTATTTTAATAGAGAAGATAAAGTTTTTTTAACAATGATTGAACTGATTCAGAAGGACAATAAAAGTCTTCAAACGTACATCAAAGCGAGTTTTAGGGGGAAAATCATCCCAAAATCAAATAAGCAGAAAAAAAGGAAAGGGGAGACAAGATAGAAAAAGGATGCCAGTAGACATCTGAAGAAAGACAATTCAAGAGGGAGAAAGCTTGTGGGCCTTTAAGCAGTAGCTTCCTGCTCTACCCGACAAGATAGTCAACAAGGTGCACCCGAGGAGATATAGGATTGGTGTCGGCGCTCTTATGTGACGCATAGTACTATTTATTGCGCAATAGTGTTCTTCCTTTGACAACAGTGATGAAAACTCCACTCCTGCAGTGAGCTCAACCATAGCTATA
Organism: Hirschfeldia incana; assembly: GCA_026261945.1. Classification (NCBI taxonomy): domain Eukaryota; kingdom Viridiplantae; phylum Streptophyta; class Magnoliopsida; order Brassicales; family Brassicaceae; genus Hirschfeldia; species Hirschfeldia incana. The sequence continues at coordinate 1,224,041 of JABCMI010000078.1, read as the reverse complement.
TGTCATTTGTAATAGGAATGTGCTCCACATAGTTTGAGATGTTTAAGAATGTATCTCTTTCCAAAGCGTAGGAAGATTCAAATATTCTCCTCCTTTGACGAGTGTTGACCACGTCCATAACCGCCCACTGAAAGGCGAGTAGCTCAGCATCTCTTTGTGACACTATATTGGAGAAGGCACATCGACTATGCAGGACAGTTTTGCCACAGTCGTCTCTTAAGATCCAAGCAACACCACAACTAACTTCAGAGTCTAGACTAGACTGGAGCTTCTCTATAAAGCACTTTACCAAACTTCTCTATATCACTTCGCTGTTCCCAAACAGCCTGTCTTCTTTCCTTCACTGGGTCACCATAGACACATGTTAGGTAAAAGACCAAGGAACCCATACCTACTTGAAGATCGATGATCCTCTTGTCTTCTTGTAACACAATCACATTGTAACACTTTTTTCACATCACATCTAAGCCTCCACTTAAGCCAACAGGCTCCACTGTAATCAAGTTATCATACCCCATTTAGCGTTGTAGATCACTCATAAATTTCCTTTTTTGTTTAGTCTCCATTAGGAAAATAAAATCTGGAAAATGCACCCGGCGCATCCCCATAACCTCTGATTTGTCTTAATGCTACCAGTACCTTGACAATTCTAACTCAGAAGACTCATTTGGGTGGCAGCGGCTTCAATATGGAAGCCACTAAAAATTATGTGATTTTCAACGTCTTGTGATCTGAGAAGGGAGGAGGAGGGGAGGACTTCCTTTTCATGCTCTGCTGTGGGGTAAGGGTCTGGTTGGAAGAAGCCTGAACACCTACTGTTCTGGCGCAAAGCTTCCTTTTACACGATGAAGGTCTTCTCCTCTGTTTCTTTTTGAAGCTGACATACTTAAGACTCGCCCTCCAGATGAAGGGCCCATCTGAAAATCTGCGTGAGCCAAGACAGGTGCTGAAAGAGTTCCTCCATTGGTTTCTGATGACTCAGCTTCATCATCAAGTACATATTTCTCGTTTGTACTCAGCTCTCAGCGGTTTCCCACCAAGGTCATTCGATGCTGGACTATGGTAATCAAAAACTTGACATTTACTCTTGTCTATATCGCTAGTAATCTTGGTGAGGCGCACTGCAGAGTTGGCTGCATCTTCAGCTATACCTTGCCTCACTCTCTGGATTCTTGCTATCCTCTCCGTTTCACCAGCATGGGAGATGTAAAGCATAGCCATCTGTTTTTCCACACGAGACAGTTCCGGAAATAACTGTGGGAAGCCAGGAGGCCCTTCAAGCTTAACTGCAGGAGGCCACTGCAATTAGGTCTTTGCTCTTCTGAGGAGACGATTGAGTACCAATATTCCTTGGATTCTCTCTTGAGAGGTATTTCTTGAGGAGAGGGCATATGATTTTCTCATGAGTAAGATGGAGGCAGTGAAAACAAAAACAACGCTTGTGAATCTTCTCGTATTCAAACTCAATAGTGACAGGAAGCCAGATTTAACATTCAATTGTCGTGTTGCCTTAGCTGGGTTGTCAACATTGAACATGGTCTTTGCCCTGATATAATCCCTGGTTTGTGACACTTTCAGATCATACGCAATTTCTTCAACCTTACCAATCTCCTTGGCTAAGGCATACATGGTATCAATGGTGTAGTGGGCCATTGGGATGTGTCGGATACAGATCCATATCTCCATTATTTGCAGGAAGTTCTTAGGAGGGTTTCACGTCCATCTCTCTATGGTCATAGCCCATTGATTGTACGACCATGGTCTATCCTTTAAAACTGTTACCAGATCATCTTCCTGTTGGAAGATGAATTCAAAGCGGTCTCTTGAGAGAGCAATTCCACGAACATGACCATAAAGTCTCCACGCTGTAGACATGTAACTATCATTCTCTCCCTTGATTGATACTCTGGATTCATAAGGTGTCAGGATGTTGAGTTTGTTATCTGCAATGACTCAGGACCTTGGTTCATCCGGCAGCGTGAGTGGTTCCTCCTAATCGATTGACATCACTCTGATTGCTTTGTGAAGCATGTCGGCCATAACTCCGATTGATAGCAAGCAAATATGGTTTGGGTTGCGGTGCGGCTGGGGAATCGAGGGCAGCAGGTCGAGCGTAATTGACGAGCAATTCCCATTAATAGAGCAGATTTTGGAAACAATTTTCAAGAAAATCATCGAATTTTGGCAAGAAGATTGATTGCAAAATACAGTGACAAAATGACTTGTAATTGAATTTCTCACAAACTTAGAGGAGAAGAGATATGTAAATAAGGAAACAAACGATCTAAAGGCCTAATAAGAAATCGTCCAAACGAGAGAGAAAAAATATATGAACTATTTTGGTTTGACACACATCTAGTTTGGAAGATAGAGCTTAACTGGCCAATTATCGTGGAAATACCTTACAAGCCAATTATAACTTGAATTGACAATTACATATCTAACTAGGTTAAGATCCATGCAATTGCACGTGATGAACATCATATATATATATACAAATTTTATATACTATTATTTATTTGTGTCATTTATGTATTATGTATATAATTAACTTAGAGCAACCACATAAATCAAAACAATACCTCTTGTTTATTTACAATACTCTTTTGCTAAACAAATCAAAATAATTATTTTATTTATTTAATATGGTATATAACTAAACTTCAATGACATGGACATAGAGATATATATATATTTTAATACAAATATTTTTGATTGGAAATTCATACTCATATGATAAACGCAAAATTTCTATTGTGCAAATTTTTTTCATCGCAATTTTTAAAACTAAAATATTAAGATTTCAATACTTTTTCAATACATATTTAAAAAGTAACATATTTAAGTAATTTAGTATGTTACATAATTTAATTTTAAAATATATTAATATATAATATAAATTTATATTAAATGACACTTCAAATTAATATGATTTATGGTCATTTGTATATTTTAACTACAAAAAAACTAAAAAACTTAAATCACAAAATTTTATTGTGAGATATTGAACGTTTTTTGTAATATATAGTCATTTTAAAATTCAAAATATAAAATATAAGAACGAAATTAGTTTTTATTATATGGTTAATGTGATTGTTTAATATCTTTTAATAATATAAAATTAAATAAAAAGAGCTAAAATACAAAAAAATGTTATCAAATATTTATGATTCATAATCATTAATTATCATATATAATGATAATTAATGATTATGAAAATACGAGAATATTCTTTTGAATCTTATTTATTAATTTGATAATTAGTTTAATAAAATTATAGTAAAAGTTAAGATGAACCAACCTAATTTTCTAAGAATTCCAAATTCCATTCTTATGGTAATATGTAACTTTAAAATAATGTTGTACGGCTCCAACTAGTGACATTTTTTAGAACAAAATTAACGAATAGGAAATGAATGTACAGTAGTAAAATAATAGCAATGAAAAGAAATGGTATTTCTTTTCAAATTCAATAAAAAATAATTTTGTTCTTTATTTCTCTAAAGAAATGAGAAGGAATGAATAGGAAAAAATATTTCTCGTAAACTGTAAAACTTTTTGGAAAAGATAAAAAATTAATATTTATTTCAGTTCCTTGGTTACCATTAATGTTTCTGAATCAATATATATATATCTATATATATATAATGGATTATGTACGGTGAAATAGTTTGTTACGAAACCTACTTTAAACGTCCACAATAACTTTTTTAACTCTAACTAGCCGGTTTTAGATCGATAGATACACACAATCGACTGAAATACAATAAAATGTAATTTGAGTAACAGTAGATATAGCCTTTAAAATCAAGGAAGATACGTAAAGAATCTAAATACTTCATCTCCATAAAAATCTTTGATGTAGATTCCCACTCACGTCATATTCAAACTGTTTTATAAAAATCTTTGATGTAGATTCCCTGTCTTTTGGTTGTCTGGTTTGATTTAAAAGAACCTGCTTTGGCTTTTACAAAACTCCAATGAAAATCGAATCTCCAAGACTGATAATGAATCCTTTTCTGTTTTTCACTTATCAAGGGTAAATTTAATAGAATTGCAAAACACCAAATATGGTATATTTACATTTTCAATAATTCTGCAAAAAAGGTTGTATTCCATTAAAATTAGTTTTTTATAAAAAACATCACACAAAAGATTTCTAATTAGTGACTCTTAAAATAACAAAGAACGGAACAAAAAGTGTAATGGCACTTTAATCAAAAAAGGAAAGTAAGTCTTCTTTTTAGGACTGTACAAAATATTTATTTAATTCATTATCTATTTCATTTTGAACAAAAATATGGATATCCATAATTTCACAAAGACCAAATACTAATATGTAATATCCGTAAATATGAAGCAAAATAAAATACAAATATTTAAAAGACAAATAATCTATACAATCCGTTATATATACCACATATTTAATTAAGGGAGAATTGGTAAAATCAACCCAAAAATTCAACTAAAACCTAAAAGTGTATCTCAATTTCAATCAAATGCAAAATCAATATAAATGAGTGATAAAAATAGTATTTTACGCTTTCGTCCTTCGTAAGTCTGCACATAATAAAAAAAGTTTACATACATGTAGACCTCTTAAGATGTCTACTGTGTAAACTTATTCTGTAGTCTACAAGCGTAGATTGATAGAATGATTTAATTATTAAAATGTATACAAATAATTGTTGCGATATTTTTAATTAATCATCAATATAATGGTTAGTATGAAGTAAATAAATTAAATTTGTATATAATTGAACAATTTTAAAGAATATATATTAATGTGGTAACCCCGTGTTAGATAATGTTCATGGTTTAGAAACAATAGTTGCTAACATGTTATGTATTCTAGTTGTAGATTTCTTAGGGTTAGATTATAGATTTAGTTTGCATTGGGAGTAACTATAATCTTTGTGCAGTTCTCGCGGTTGCTTTCCCCTCGTCCTTGAAATTTCTAGCCAAGACTGCCACGTCAACTTCTTTTGCCTACCCGGACTACGCTTGACATCCGGAGGAAGGCATTTGTCCTCAGTGGTAGCTCCTGTATCATTACTTTTGGGAGCTTCCAAAACATCACTTTTGGGATAGTTAACACCTATGTCTTATGTGTCATCACAAATATGTATACAGTTAACACTTAACAATATAGTGAAATCAAAAGTATTATGGTTTCATAATTACAACATTTTTTTCTTTTCAAAATCACTCAAACTCATTAAGATTAACTAACACATACTGTCAAACAAAAAATCTTGCACAAAAACTTTATGAATAATACACAAATTTGGTTTTAATATATTTTTTCTAAGTAGACTGTGTCGTCAGTCTACGACAAATTAGACGTTTTTTTAGTTTACATCTTTCGACGGTCAAACAGGTATATTCTTTGGGTTGGTTTTTGCAATTGTAAATTTTACGGGTTACTTTTTTTATTTGAAAAAAACGTTGTGGTTTTATAAAATTAGACTTCTTTTTGAGTCTACAACATTAAAAAGGTTAGTTTTTGCTATTGACCAGAACTCATCCAAGTTTTGACTTTCAAAGCTAGATTTCATATGCAGTCTATATGTTTCAATTTTTTTGAAAAATGTTTGTTTTGCGACTGACCATGATTTGACTTTCTATGAGTAGATTAGAATGCACGTCTACAGTTGTGTAGACTTCGCATAAAGTCTAACCTCCAAACCTATGAGTTAGTTATGCATTTGAAAAAAATAAATATGTAGACTTCACAAACAGTCTCCATTTTTTTCGAAGATGGGAAGACTGCATTTGAAGTTTATAATTTATTAAATATTTGATTTATTAAAAAAAATAGTTTAGTCAAATACAAATCTAACATGTTCAACGAAGTTAAAGTTTTGGTCAAATACAAAACTGACATTAAGTGGACTTCTTTGGCAGCCTACATATCGTAGACTTCTGGTGAAGTCAACTTTGAGAAGTCAAAAGTTTCGTGAAATGTAAAACTAACCTCTTTTACGTAGCCGTCTTGGTATGTCTACTTAATTTTTTTTTTGGTTGTCAAAGGTAAAGACGTAGACTGCTAGGGAAGTCTACGTTGCAAAAAAAAAAAAAACAATTAGATGGGTCAATAGCAAAATTGACTTCTGCGTTGACAAATAGACTGACTCGTACGTCTACACATAGGTGTAGACATATAAAACAGTCTAGCATCGCGGCATAAACTGAAAAAATGGCAAAAGCAATAGTTACTTTTTTTCCGGTGTGAAACTAGATTCCAACCTTTTCAACCGTCCAAACTCCAAAAATAAGCAAAAATAAGCATCTTTGACAATTTTACTAGTGAAGAAACTCGAAAATGTGAAGTTTGAGATTATGAAAATGAAAGTTATGAGAGATTTCAGATAGAAATTTAGAGAAAATGAGACGAAATGAAGATTTGTTGGCTTAGAAAGAGAAAAGAGATGTTGGAAATTATAGTCTAGAGCTTTAAGAGCTCAAAAAGGTGGTTCGTGGTGGTCAGAAAAATTGAAGATAATGACATTCTTGTAAATAAGAAGAAATGGTGTGGGTGTATTTGGGTTTTTAAAAATTTCAAAACTAATAAAAAAGTAAATAATTCAAAAACATAAAGATGGTTTGGAACTTTCTATGGTGAATAGTAATGACAAAAAAGAAGAGATTGGTTTTAGGTTTGACTTGAATTTGTAGGTTAGTCTTGTAAAAAACCCTTTAATTAATTACATATATAATTTTATATAAATATTAAATTTATTATTCAAATTTTTAAAAATTAAATATTTTTTTATTTTTGTGATTAAATACTATTACTGTATATTTTTTTATTATTATTTTTTATTTTATAATATTATTTAATTTGTACGGATCAAAGATATTTGTTTAAAATATTATTTTTTTGGATATCCGGACAATAAATACCCGGATAGCTATGAATAGAATCAAATAATTGATTATCTAAACAAAATAAATAGGATCACAAATACCACAATAAACCTGAATATTAAATTTGTTCTCACCTTTACCCGATTAAATTAGTAGCATTTGCTATGCGAACTATCAAGAGTGTGGATGCGCCAGATTTGCCCGTTATTACGTCAACGTTGCGCCTCCATCACATTACGCCATCTCAAACATCGATGGTTCTTCACAGAGTAAACTATGCGACCTTCATAGCGGAGCTGTTACACAGAGACCCACCCATCCCAAAGCTTTATACCTCTTATCCGATGTTTGCTCACACACACTCTGGTTAATCGAGAGTGATGACTGTTTGCTTTGGTCTTCGGTTACAACTTGTTGGGCTCGACAAGGTAATGTTGAGCTCCGAGGTTTGGACCCAATTAAACCTTCAGCATTGTCATCAATCCTCATTTCTCCAAGCGCCTCTCGGGAGGTGAAGCTAGAGCTTGAGATTCACCTAGTCTCTTCGGTAAGCCTTGTCGGGTTTAAAGCTGATCGTACTTGTTTCAATGCCAAATTAAGTCATTTAGGACTTCGTTCTCTTGATATCGTCTACGGATCTGGAGCTTCTCACCTAAAGCTCTTGCCAACCATCATTTCAACCTCTTCACATAGGTGTTTCAACGTCGTTTACGACTATCAATTGTTCTTTCGAACAATCGCCATGGGATCAAAAGTGAAGCTTCTCCTTGGGTTTCTTCTTTTCGCTGAGCGTGACTCGCCCCTATATGGTTATATCTCTAGTTGTTATGTATTGTTTTCTAGCTTCTTTCTACCGTCGAGCAGAGCTCCGAAACTTTATGTTTCAGTTGTAAACTTTACTCTTTGAGCCGTTCTAATATAAATTTGTTTTACAAAAAAAAAAAGAGAAATAAGTTAAGTTTCCTACGGTGGAGCCAAACTTTAATTCTCACATTGACCGGATCACGCAGAAAAATAAAGGAAATCCACGAGGAATTTGAAATAAAAATCATGTGATTGTCTTGACTATTCTCTAGACCGAACTACAAATCAAAAACTCTTTCTTCCGGGCAAGTCAACAGGTTTGTATGGCAGACTCCACCAAATAAATGTGATATTGGTCATCCAGACAAGAATGTGTGTCCATTGTAGCCTTTTACCACTCAAAATTCTGCTCCATGCTAAATCGAGTACCCATTGAAATACATCAATGATCCCTTCATCTGATTAGGCCACACGCTATTTGAATCAGACTCATAGAAGATTATGTGCCATTTAAGGCTCTGCGCTAAGAATCGAGTCTCGGCAACAACTTAAATGCGAGAATATGATCACAAGTCTTTTGATATTATTCAATCTCATCAGGATCCGAGCATGGAAATGCTTACTGGACCGTAACCGTCCATTGATTATTTGCAACTAGATCTCTACTCCCAGGTTTATACATGATCAAGTCCAGAATAACATGGAAAAGGCACTAAAGAAGCTACATCATGCTCACGATAAGCCCATGGAGATGAAACGAGGCTGAAGAACACATATTATCTCCCGACCTCACCTATTAAATTTAAAGACAAAGGGAAAACTGCTAGGAAATAAATAACTCAGGAAGATATAACTCATGCTTCTGAACAGGATGCCGGCCTTCAGATTCCTGCCTAGACAAATCTCGGCTTAAACCCGGCTCCATCCTGCCTTTGAGTAAAATGGAAAACTTCTGCTAAAGGGAGATCCTTCCATATTTCTGAATATAGAAGTCTTTAACCTATTTTCCGCCTATGAACAACCCATATAAAGGAGACCCAAACCCTAGAACAATAAATTGACAATTCAGTACAAAAATATTAGAGCTAAGTGGCTAGAACTAAGGTTGATACTTCAAATATTATAGTTCGGCTGTAAAGATCAATAAAATACTTTATGTGATCTCTTTTTTGCTTTTTATTTGCTTGCTTTATGTTTTCTTAATACCAACAAATTACATGTATGATTCAAATATATTTGGATATTCAAAATATATCGGTTTGGATTGGGTTCAGTTCCGGTTCTAAAAATACCAAAGTATTGAATCCGTTCGGATATTTAACCAGTTTGAGCTCTGTTTAGAAACTACCTTTTGGAATCGAATTTGGTCCGGTTCTTTGGATTTTTTGATTTGCCCAGCCCTTGGTGGGTATGTGTAGCTATTAACCAGTTTATACAAATGTAAATGGCTTCTCGTCCTTTTTTTCTTATGAATGCTTTCTTTTTGTTTTTTTTTTTAAATTGGTTATAATGTGTATTTTCATTTTAAAAAATTTAGCAGCTAAATTGATGTTAGAAACATATTTAGTTGTAAAATTCTGTTTAGTTATAAAACTATTTATGAACTATTATATGGTGTATTAAATGATTAAATTAAATAATAATGAAATCAGAGATGTGGAAAAGTCTTAAAGTTATGATGAAGTGACATATTCTTGTGCAATACTTGATAAGGCGGCATGATTACTTCGTTCCACATCATACAGGGACACATCGACCTCCATCTCCTAAGAAGAGAGTATATTCATTTTATCTATATGGATTTATACATGGTTCCACCTGATGTATGTGTCTTTTGTTAATAATATCATAATTCCATGGTAATTAAAAAAAACTGTTCTAGAGTTTATATTGATGATGCGTAAAGGTAAGAAAAATGACTGTAAGTAACTGTAAAATGGCAAATGTAAGAGAAAACCGAAAAATTATGAAGATGATGTATGATTTCTTGATCTAAATAGTCAAATATATAGCAGATGCTAAAACAGTATTTCCTTGGGTTACATGTAAGGATTATCTAAGGATTACATGTTTACCCATCATGTGGTCATATAGCTAAGCATGTTTTATATTTGCTATTCATAACTAAAGAAAAACCTCCATAAACAATCTTGATGGATGGTTACTATTAAAGAAAGAACTCTTAATAAGGAAGTAATAAACACATGTCAAGAAAATAACAAAGTCTTGGTGATAAAGTAATAAGCACTTAGCAAGAAAGAGAGAAAATCTTGATGACCAAGTAATGACAACTTGATGATGAAGTAATGAAAGGTTAATAGGAAGGTCATCAAACTTTGATGAGAAAGTTCGGTGTCTCTCCCCATCTAAATAGTTGCATTTGGACTATCACAATAGATTTATGTTTATGAAAGTAAATCAATTCTTAGGCAATGAAAAATTAGAGTTAAATTAATGGTTAAGTTTGTGCGTTTAAAATTGATGAGAGTTTTTGGAAATCTTGAGTCATACATTATATGTGGTATTTTATTTCGATCTCTGAAATGAAAAATAATCAATGAGTAAAATTTTCTATACATAAAATCGTATAGAAATCAAATTAAGTAATTTGTGCATGATTATTATAAAATAATATTTCATAAAGTGCAAATTTGAGTTTAGATCACCATAGTGGTTTTACTGTATATGATTTGTAAGATTAAAACTATTGTTCACACAAATATTTGATATTTTGAGTAATAACTAGTTACCCACATGTACACTACATATACAAAATATGATCAAATAACTTGTAGTGTTTCGCGGACTAAGTATATCCACTTATAACTTAGTCTGAGTAATTTGATACATCACTATTGTGTTTTGAATATTACAAGTATTGACTAAAACATGGTTGCTACCCCCAATTTGCAGTATAATTTCTTGGCATAAGTATTCAATGTGCTGATTATGTTTAAAAGCCTATTTTAGTTTTTTGTATTTCAAAACTATATATTTTTGTTTGAAAGAATGTCATATAAGGTTTTGATTCACTACAAGAAAACATATCATGGTTGTAGTCATAAGTGTACGTCGACATTACATCGTGTTTACAACGAAAATTTAAATCGTCGTAATGTCGACGTAATTTTCTGAAGAAATGAATTCATCGAAACATAGATGTTATATTACAACAAAATAACTTCAAAGATATTGCATCTATTTAACGACTAAATTACGATTATTACAGAAGGTATGTGACAAAACGTGACAAATGTTTGAATGAGGGTTATTAATTAGTAAAAAAATGTGTTGCAGCATTCTCACCTACCAGATTCAATATTTTTTTTATAAATATCGATGCACTCTCTCATTCTAAAGGTTCAGAACAAAAAAAAAACACAGTGAAAACAAAATGTCTCATGGTGGCAATATCTATGTGCTCCGGAGTTGGATGTATGCTCATAAAAACTATGCGGGAGCAGTGACAGACGAGTTATTAAATGGAGCAGAGATATTCATGTATGAGGCCGGAAAAAAACCTCTCACGCAGAAAATGGGTAAAATGTTTTGTCCATGTCGTAAATGAAAAAAAAAATCAAGTTTGCTTGTAATGAAACGGTTTGGAAACATATATTAAATAGAAGATTTACCCCAAACTACTACATTTGGTTCCACCATTGAGAAGGTGTTAGCAGGAATGATAAAGCTAGTAGTAGTACTCTGTTTGAAGATGGTGGTAATAATAGGGAGAACCGAGTCATCCGCATCTTGAAAGTAGTTACCGTCATGAAGATCATGTGGTAGATCATTGATAAAATGCATGATATGGTGACTTATGCATTTCGTGAAACAGCCTCAATAGTTGCTGCAGAAGTAGAAAATGTACATGAACCTAACTTGGATGCGAAAAGTTTTTCTGAAATGCTAGACGCAGCTAATCAACCAATTTATGAAGGTTTTAGAGATGGTCTTTCCAAATTGACATTGGCAGCTAGGATGATAAATATCAAAACTGATCATACCTTACCTAAAGTTTATATGGATGCATGGGCTGAGTTGTTTAAAGAGTATTTGCCTAAAGATAATCTGCCTAAGGATAATCAGTCTGATGAATCTTATTATGAGACTCAAAAACTCGTTCATATATCCAGTACATCACGTCTGGTTCTCTATGGCATAAAGTTGTAATTAAATGGCATAACTGTACTTCTATGGAAATGGTTATGTTCATAATAATTTTATGAAAGCTTACATATATCCTTGTTGATAAATGCATCATCTAGTGCATTATATATCTTGAATATACTTTCCAGAAAAGTAGTTCTCACATTCCTTTTGTACTGCGTAAAGGTTCTAAACCTAGTATCACACATCTCAAAGTACGATGATGTCCAATTAAAGCAGGAATACATAGTCCACATGAAAAGAAACTAGAATTTAGAAGGATCAGTGGTTTCTGTATAAGTTATCCTCAGAAATCTAAAGGATATAAGCTATATTGTCCAAACCATAATATGTAATAATAGAAATCAATAATGTTAGTGGCACTTGAGAGATAACCCCAATAGGTGAACCCATAGTTCGATCTCTGTTGGCCTCAAAATAATTTAACATTGTACTCATGTTGCTCACATAATAGTCGATTGACCTCGATCGCTGGACAATGTGGTTAATTTCAAAAACAAAATGTCAGACTTTATAAGAATGCAACATTAGTAGGAGTCATAAAGCTTAAGAAGTGGTTATTCAAGAAATTATGGTCAATAACATGTTGCCCTAAATTATGAATGTTGGAAATTCTCATCTTGTTGTAATGACTAGAGCCGCCTTGTCTCCTCCACCCCCCCCCCCTTCCTCCTCCGGTGACTATTCTTCTTCTTTCCACCACCACCATCTAGCTGCGTTCCTTCTTCTTCTTTTACGCTGTCTTCATCTGGTTCTCCTTCATTCCTTCAAATTTCAAACATGTCAAAGTAAAGGCCACAAAAAAACAAAAAGAAAAGGAATTGATTCTTCATAAAAAAGGAGAAAAGAAAATCCAGTTCCTCAAACAAAAGATGACAAGCATAAGAGAATTTAGCAATTGTTGTGAAATAATGAGAAAGAATCAAAAGATAAGAAGAATCGTAAGAGGAGAACAAAAAATTGTAGACCTGGGAAAAAAAAAAGGTTAAGAAACGCAGAGAAGGGAGAGAAGATGAGAAAGTATAAGACTAAATCTGAGCCATTAGATTAAAACTCATCGAATGGTCATAAAGGTGATCCATGTGATTGCTTTGTTTCAACCAATAAAAGAAGAAGAGAGGGGCTACTAATCACATATTATTTTGTTTTAGTTTAAAATTTTATTTTTTGAGCATAACAAACTGATATTTTTGGTAAGAAAAAAAAACAGATATTTATTTTAAAAATTGATGCTTAAATATGAAAATATTAGATTAATATCAAGATTATGATTTCGATATAGAGTTAAGGTTTAGAGTTTTGTATTTGAAATATAGTGTTGGGGATTAGTTTTAGAATATAAAATTTATGATTTGGAGTTTATAATTATTTGAATTTAATGTTAATATATTGAATTTTGGAGTAAGTGTTAAGATTTGGAGTTTAGGTTGGAAAATATTAGTTTTACTGTGTATATTTATATTCTACTAGTGATCATCCCGTACTACGTACGGGTAAATAATTTCATACCAAAATTAAGATTTATTAAAACTATTTTGGTGTAATTGAAACTATATTTAGTATCGTACCTTATGAAAATTGAACTGTGTAATTAATTATATCGATATATTTTAAGACAATTTTGAATTCTAGATCCAGTGAGGTAATTGATGAGATCCTTCACAAAATTTATGTCATGATCTACTGCTATTGTAATCGGATCCAGTCAAGTGATCTGGGTTCTCTATCTATTAACTATTGTTTGTTAGAAGAACTCACTCACCTATATAGACATCTGACTATGTTACCTACATTGCAGCATCTTTGAAATGAGGCACTCTGACATCTTGCACTAATGGTTAAGAGAAACAGGTTTGGCTAACCATCGAAACCGCATAATTTATATTGCATCATAATTCATATATGCTTTTGCAGAGAAATATGATAAATAATGTATGAAAAGATGGCAAGGATAATAACTGAAAGGACTTCGCAAAATTAATATGCCTGTAAATAACATAGAACAAACATATAACATATTTTTTTTTGTAACTTAACATATAACATATTTAAAAAAAAATGTAAAATAGAATGAAGATCAATGCTTGTGGGGAATGCAACTTAAAGCTAGTTGTAATATGATTTTGAATCCGAATTATGATAGAGCAAGGAGGGAATTGTAAAGTTTTCAGAACCAGTTAGCTTTAGTGCCTACAAAAAATTTGAGAACAACGAAATTCTAATATTTTCTCGTATGCTGGAATTTTAGTTTGATACTTCTTTTAAAATCAGCTTTTCACTTTTTTTTGAGATTTGAATTAATGCTCTAGTAATCTTCTGTTTCTTTCTTTTTTTAGAATCATCACCAAAACATATAAAAAGTCTAGTAATGATTGACGTATTTAACTTTTCTTTAAAAAGAAATAAAATTATTTGTAAATAACCAGTTTTTCTGAAGTTCAAAAAAAAAAAAATAACCAGTTTTTCATTTTTAGAGTTGAATGTAGTTATTTTACCTCTTATGCGAACAATGCTCTGACTTTCCTGCTTTTTTCTTTCTTTTGAAGAGATACAACTTTGAAACAGGGGTATAATACATCTTCTTCCTGAATCACGCCAAATTAATCCAATATATTGATTTGAGTAGAACAGAAAAAATGGACAGAAATTGAGTAGTCACAAACCACTATTATTTTTGGTGATACACTGTAAAACTGGGGAAATTGATGGATTACGAAACATGGAGAAAAAAGGAGAAAAACAAATATATAGATGATGAAACAGTTGATTTCATGCCATGGTTTTCTGAGAAAATTTAGGGATCTAAAAAAGAGTTCTTTTAAAAAAAATATTTTTCTCACAATTGTTTAATTTTTTTGATTGGCTCTGTTTTTACCAGATATCATATCAAAACTGTTTAAAGTGGTGGAAATTAATTTTGAACGTGGGATGAGATAATCTGAGAAAATATATGAATTTATATTCTTTAAATTTTTAAAAATAAATAAATGCCAAATGTCAGTTTTTGATTTGTCGTGCGACTTGCGCTTTAGTATATAAGAGATGGTACGATACATTGGACTTAAGGTCTATTTAGGGTTTTTGGAATAGGGATTGGAGTTTAGAAATAGGGTATAGAATTTAAATTTTTTATTTAAAGGCTATAGATGTTAAATTGAATTATTAAATATAAACATTCAGTCTTTGTTATTAGATTAAAGTTATAAAACTAAAGACTTTTTGATAATTTAGATTTAAAGTTTATATTTAGAGTATTGAATGAGTTTATGTTTGAAGTTAGGATTTAAGATAAATAGTTTGATAAAAGATTGAAGTTTTGTGTTTACAAAATTATAGAAAAGATTATGGTTTTTAAGGAAGATTCAATTTTGATTTCAATTTTAAGATTTAAATTTATAATACGAAAAGATTATGGTTTTTAAGGTTTGTCTTTAGATTTTAGGGTTTAAAACCATGTTAGGATTTAGGGGTTCAAGGAGCTTTTCTTAGCACTAGAAAATGGCTATTCTATCTCTTTGATAACATTATTGAAGTCGTTTACCTACTGTTTTTGGCGCTTAATATAGTTTCCCGCTGAGTTTTGGCGGAATTAGCGAGTTTATCTTCCCACTCATTTAATTTTCAATATAGCATTAATTTAGTGCTATTTTATGTTTTACTTTATCATAGCGTTTATCTAATGCTATTATATAAAATGGAAATTTCTAAATCATCTACGATAGCAGTTCAGTAAAACGTGTTATAACAATATGCCATCAGTGTAGACATTTTTGTAGTGATTATAGATCATTTGATGTTAGGGTTGTCTTCTAAAGTATGTATATTGATAAAGTTCTTGAAAGATTTAACATGAAAAAGTGTTTTTCTAATATTGTTCATATATACACAATATCCTCAAAATGAAATTGAACATAAAGAAATGGAAAGCTGGAAATAAATTTGTGAGATATCTAAAGAGAACAGAGACACCCACAGGTGGTTAGATTATTAAACTTAGATTTTAGTACACATAATGGTTCCAAGTGTTACAATTTTGGCAATGTGTATCTCACCAAATAAGATGTCTTATTATGGTAACGCATATAGCTGTAATTACTTTAAACATCCAATAAGAAGGATGACTATATGGAAATTTTATGAAGCTTCTATAATTTTTTTTTTGCATTTAAGACCGTAATTGTTTGACTCTTTTTGTGATAATGAAATAGGAAAAGTAATACATGATATCTAAAGGATCCAAGTATATGTCCATTAAGATTGGTATATGTCATTAAAGTAAGATGTCAAAAGAGAAAGTTTGTCATTATGAATATATACACTAAACTTATGGTTCCAGACATATTTACCAAATCTATAGATTCAATGACATTAAAGAACAACTATAAATTATGTGTCTAATGGGTTGTCTGATTATGAAAAGTTTGTCCTTATGCATATATGCCTTAACTTACGGTTGCAGAAATATTTACAAAAGCTTTACATTCAAAGGCATTAAAGAACATCTAGAAATTATGGGTATAATGGATAGCTATTAAAGTTGTCTGATTATGTTTAACATATATTTGACCGTTTATACAAGCTGTTAATGACTTTCGAATCGTGTAAATTTTGTTTCCAATGCGTATACACATTACTGTGTTGGAACGATAATAACAGAATAATTTTTTCAATAAAACATAAAATGGACCATTATGATAACTTAAACTTAATTATTGTCCAATTATGATAGTAATCAATGTATTAGTGCATGGAAGGAATCATATTGCAAAATGTGTGTGATCGCCATGACTCTCATTGAATATTTGACTAGCTAAGACAATTATGAGGATCAAGGTTTAACAACTTACAAGATTTTGACCCGCGTTTTGAAATCTCGAGTATTATTTTTCACTTTTAAAAAAATATTATTTATTTGTAATTATTGAATATATTTATCTTAATAAAACTTTATTTATAATAAATTAAACACATTAGATTGTCTCTTGTAAATTATTTGTTTTCTCTGGCTATATTTTATTCCTTGTCTAATTAATATATTTATATGGCTCGTTCTTAAAATAAATGATTTTAGAACAAAATTGTACAACACTTTTATATTAATATTTTGTTTAAACAGTGTTACATATTTCTATATTAATTAAATATTTACATTGTAATTTAAATTTGTATACAAATCAACATATTTTTCTAGCGTGTTGTTAAAAAATGATTTTGAATCCAAATTTACAGTACTTTTATATTGTTTTTTTAAGTTCATATACTTTTTAAATAAATTATTTCAAATATAAGCTATATCAAAAATTAGTCAAACAAATCTATAAACAATTATTTACATAGTAATGTGACATAGCAATACTATTAAATTAGAAGTATGCCCTATTGATATTAGTTGTGTCCAATTTAAAAAAAAAAATCCAACTTTTATATAAATATATGTGTGTTCTTTTTAATATAAACCATGTTTCTCTTTTTTAAGCAGTTACGTTATCTTTAACAAAAAAATAGTTGGATTATGTATTTACCTTTTTCATGTAGCAAAGATTTGTTATTGATTTCAGATTAAGGGAAACAGCCTCTGCAATTTTATATATCTCCATAACCTGCGTACAAAACTGTTTTTTATACCAAGTATCGAGTTGAACAACAATTTCACTAATTCTATTCATAGCTCAAATCAAAACTGCAAGTAGACAATTTTTCAACAATTTTTGAGATTCAGGAAACAAAATGATATGCGTGCCATACTTTATAAGCAGAATAGAGTCCAATCTTAACAAAGCCCTGCATAGTTTATTTTTAAAAATGGTTTATTACGTATACGTATATGGCTTCAATTTCAACTACAAAAATAGTTTTGTTATTTCTTTAGTTTTAATTTACAGGACAATTTACGGGCCAACTAAATAATAAAGTCGTTTCATACCCACTAAAGTCCTACTTTAAAGGACTATGAAGATAACACTAAACTACACCCATGTAAATAACAGAGCACTTCCTAAAGTATGGCACACATATCATTTTGCGTCAACTAAGTTCGAATTTTCGTGTCATTTGGCTCGACTACGGTTCTGGTTGGGATATGAAACAATATTTTAAAAATTAAAAATTTTAATACAACTATTTTGTAACTATATATCTATTCTATTAAAACATAAATAACCTACTCATAAATGATTAATCCAAAATTTTATAATTGAATCTAAGCAGCTATCTAAATATATAATGCAACTACTTTCAACAGTAACACATTCGATAACTAGATTTTAAATATAACTATCAAAACCTCTTAATAATAATTAAAAATAAATATCATACACAAATATGATTACAAAGAAAGACTTCAAATAATTCAAAAACACAAATAAAAATATTTAATTTTTACAAAAAAAAATAAAACAGAAAACATACGAAAGGGTGGGTCAGAAGCTAGTTTATATATTAATTTAGTTTACATTTTGATCTGTGCGTCGACGCTGGTTTGTATTTTTGTATATAAATTATTTATTATTTTCATATTTAAAATGAAAGTTTATCGATATATCTTTAGGTTGCTACAAACGAATCCGGACCGAAAATGATCCAACACGAACCTCCTATGACATTTATAATATCTGAATGATAAAAATTGTGTATCACGAAAATATATATGATCAATTAGTGGTTTACTAAAATGTAGAAAACTTTCAGTTCGGTTGATTATCTGATTAGTTTAGATGTTAAAAATATTAAGGTTCACGTAAAATCATATTCACATTACGAATCACGAAGGAAATATTGTTTTAGCTTCTGCTACAGATTTGACTATCCAAATCCAGAAATCATACATCAGTTTCATAGTAAGATAAAACATTTTTTCCGTAAAATGTTATTGTGAATCAAAGACACATCCAAAGAAATGACGACGAGATACTCTATCGATCGATGTACGCCTAGTACTATCGATCGATATCAAGCGTGCAGAAGAAGAAAGAATATTCTCAATCGACTTGAAGCCCAAGATTTCCCATTATTACTATAATGCCCCTGACGAATTTTTAACATAATTGTACTCAGTTTTTATACCTTTGCCTATGTGTTTTGGCAAAATATGCTTTCTAGTTCTTTTATTTTTCTTGTTCTAGTACTTCTTACTTATCAATAAAAGTATTCTTTTCATCTTAATCATGTTTTCATCAAGGTTATAGGATTCTACATCTTAGAAGAAAGATACAAAGAAATTTGTTATCAAGAGTAACTTGAGTGTTCAGTCTTCTAAATGAATTCCTACTATTACCTTGATGTTATGAGTCACTCAATCATGTCTGAATAGATTCCTTTGTTAGATTTAGGGTTCAAATAGTTATGAGGGATTAGCCCCAACTATAGACTATTTAGTTGTATACTCATTATCCTGATGAACCCTAAAGCTTATTCTAGAGTAGCTAACTAGAATATGATCTTGGAAGTGGTTTAATTCAAAAATCATTCTCCTAACATCATCTTGTATAAGCTGAGATCCTCTAGGGATACGCGAGAGCCGGTCTATGATCTTGGTAAACATATATTCAATTCGATCTAGTGCTATATCGATCGATACTCAAATAGAGTAATCGATCGACGACAAACATATCGACCGATACAAGCTGTCAAAACATCGATTGATATTGTTTGCAGACATATCACTAGACGAGACTAATAACGATAGTTATTAGACAGATCTAAGAGTTGAAATTCTTTAGTATATGCAAGCAACTCATTAAAACATCTATAGCATTATAACCCTGAACTAACTGAATAACAACCTTGAATCTTACTACTTTCTCTTAATACTTACGACCTTAAAACCATTCTCTTGAGCAACTAATCATTGCTTACAACTGCAATTTACATTTAATCCATTCTAACCTAGCTTAGTTACTAAAGATTATAATCTTTTGTGTTCCTTCGCTCCCCGTGAATTCGATCCCTAAGTACTACATCTGAACCTTTTATTTGAGAGAGTAAATCACTCCTTAGGGTAATTTGAGTGATACCAAATTTGGCGCCGTTGCCGGGGAGCTAAGATCTCCATTAGATTTAATATGATTAGGTCTAGGTTATTTATTTCTGCTTAATCACCTTCTGATGCAAAAAAAAAAAAAATCTTGTCTTTTTCAAGTACATGCCCAGCAGTACCAGAAGCAACAAAAATCCTCAACTTGTGTACTCAGAAGACCCCCACAGCTTGGAACGTACCATCCGCAAGAGCTTACGTTCCACATCGATCGACATCAACCACTCCTTGTCGACCGATACTCGCCTACCACAGTCGACCGAGACACCTTCTTTGTCGACCGATACTCGCACCTCTCCATCGATCGACATCAACAACCGTTCGTCGACCGACACTCACCCCACCCCATCGATCGACATCAACAACCGTTCGTCGACCGATACATTTCATCCGACATCGATCGATATTAATCACATTACATCGATCGATACTACCCGCCGAGTCATGGTAGCGCCTATTATTCTCACAACCGATGAGAATGGAGACCTGCGTGATCAAGATGGTCACCTGCATAACGCAGCATGTCAGAAGCTGAATTCTCAAAAGGAAATCATTCCTGAGCAAGACACTGCAACTACAGACTTCATCCAACCTGTAGATGAAGCTAACAGAGCTAGAACCTTGGCTGACTACAACCGTCCAGATCAATTCTATACCGATCGATCAGCCATCCGCCCTCCTGCCATTCAGAGAGGAGATTTCGAGCTCAAGCCGCAGTACTACGCACTTGCAGGACAGATACCCTTATGTGGGTTATCCCATGAGCATCCTATGGACCATTTAGAGAGGTTCAAGGATATTATATCTTCCATCAAAGCCAATGGAGTTCCTGAAGACTATCTTTTCTACAAGCTTTTCAAATACTCTTTATCAGGAGAAGCTTTGCAGTGGCTGAGGCAACTATAACCAGGTTCTCTCACTACCTGGAAGGACATCAAAAACGCATTCCTGCGTAACTTCTTTGATGAGTCACGTGCTGAAGACTGGAGGAGGAAGATTGCTACATTCACTCCGAATCCTGGAGAGTCATTCAAGGACACCTGGAACAGATTCAAATCCTACCAGCGCGATTGCCCACACCATGGATTCAACAATGTGCAACTACTCTGCACCTTCTACAGGGGCATCACTTTAAAGTATCAGATGGCCCTTGATACAGCTAGTGAAGGAAACTTCAGTACAAGGAATCCACAGGATGCTGTAAAGTTAATCGATAACTTAGCTTCAAGCAACAGCACGAAAAACATTGTCAAGACAAAATCTGTATCATTCCTTGGGAAGGAACAGCTCAATGAATTCCAAGCACAGCTGGACAATGTTCAGAAGTTACTAAACAAGCTTATTTGCTCAGTTGAGGGTACAAAAACTGCAGCTAGAGAGGAACACACGGAGGAATATGTGAACTGGATCAGTGGAGCAGGATTTCAGAAATCTGGAGGAAACAAGAATTTCTCAGGTCAGAGAAGCCACTACAACCAAAGTTCACAGAAAACCACATACAGCAGCAGCAGTATTAGGAGCAACAAGAACATCAAACTTATGTACAAAGAAGATCCCCACATCTTGGAACGTAGCATCCGCAAAGACTTACGTTCCGCATCGATCGACATCAACTGCTCTTTGTCGACCGATACTCGCTTACCACAGTCGACCGAGACACCTTCTTCGTCGACCGATACTCGCACCTTTCCATCGATCGACATCAACAACCGTTCGTCGACCGATACCTTTCATCCGACATCGATCGATATACATCACTTTACATCGATCGATACTAACCGGCAAGACATGGTAGCCCCAATTATTCTCACAACCGATGAGAATGGAGACCTGCGTGATCAAGATGGTCACCTGCGTAATGCAGCAGGTTAGAAGCTGAATGCTCAGAAGGAGATCATTCCTGAACAAGAGACTGTACCTACAGACTTCATCCAACCTGTAGAAGAGGCTAGCTGTGCTAGAACCTTGGCTGAGTACAACCGTCCAGATCAGTTCTATACCAACCGATCAGCCATCCACCCTCCTACTATTCAGAGAGGAGATTTCGAGCTCAAGTCGCAGTACTACACACTTGTAGGCCAAATACCCTTATGTGGGTTGTCCTATGAGCATCCTATGGACCATCTGGAGAGGTTCGAGGATCTCATAACGATAGTTATTAGACAGATCTAAGGGTTGAAGTTCTTTAGTATATGCAAGCAACTCATTGAAACATCTATAGCATTATAATCATGAACTATCTGAATAGCAACCTTGAATCTAACTACTTTCTCTTAATACTTACGACCTTAAAACCATTCTTTTGAGCAACTAATCATTGCTCACAACTGCAATTTACATTTAATCCGTTCCAACCTAGCTTAGTTACTAAAGATTATATTCTTTTGTGCTCCGTCGCTCCCCGTGAATTCGATCCCTAAGTACTACATCTGAACCTCTTATTTGAGAGAGTAAATCACTCCTTAGGGTAATTTGAGTGATATCAATAGGTCTAGGGTTTCCTCTACAATATATAAAGAGGTCTAGATCATGTGTTTAGGTTAACACACAGAGATAGTTTTTAGCAAGAGAAGTTTTGTAAGTCCGGAGAAGGAGAGACAAAGCATCTAGGGGTTAAGAGCGTAAGTTGTTTAGAGGCTAGGTTAGGCCTGTGAACATAGCAAGGCTAGTCAACAAGTCAAGGTTTATCTTGAGCTTGATTGAAAGATTGTTTTTAGAAAGAACTTGTTTGTACTTTTAAAAGAATCAATCTAGTTGTATTTCTTGGAAAGAATTATCCATGTGTTATTGTGTGTTCCAGTTTGTGTAGCTCGCTTATCTTACATTAACAATTGGTATCAGAGCAGGTATTTGTGCTTTGTTTTTAAACAGGTAAGATCCTGCGGAGTAAGATGGAGAGCTATCAAGAGTTGGTGAAGAACTCAAAGGTGATCCTGGAAGTTGGAAACTATTGCTTTTGAAAGGCGCGCATGAAAGCAACCATCAAGGGTATTGACCCACTGGTGTGGAAGGCTGTGGAATATGGTTGGACATCACCTATAGCTAAAGGTGAAGATGAGGTGAATGTACCAAAGAAAGAAGAGCTTTGTACAGATGAAGAAAACAAGATGGCAAAGTTCAATGCTAGAGCACTTACGGTCATTAATTGCAGCGTTGCTAGGAAGCAGTTCGAGCTGATTCAAGGATGTGAGGCAGCAAAGGATGCATGGGATATACTGCAAAGACACTTTGAAGGAACCCTCAAGGTTCAGAGCTTTAGGAAGGACATGCTTGTAACACGGTTTGAGGAGCTGATGATGGAAGAACATGAGCCAGTTGGAGATTTCAGTTCTAAACTCAGCTCACTTGCGCAAGAGGCACTCACCTTGGGAAAGAAGTATAAGGAAAAGAAGCTGGTGAAGAAATTCCTGAGGTGTTTGCCAGAGAGATTCATGGCATACAAAGCTGCTACGAGTGTGTCGTTGAACACGAATGAGATGACGTTTGATGAAGTAGTTGGAATGCTTCAGGCACATGAGATGGAAGTATCAGGTGGGAAAAAAGAGTAGGAAGGAATTGCTCTTGCTTCAGTTGAGAAAGAACAGCTTGAAGATAATGATCCTGTGAGTTTGTTGGTCAGAATATTTGACAGATCTCTACGTAAGGTGGAGCAGGGGTAGAAGTAGTTTGTTCCAGGAAGAAAGACCACTGAACCAGACAAAGGCTCAAGGAGGAACGATGCTAAGTGCTTTGAGTGCAAATGTATTGGACACTTCAAGACAAATTTTCCGACAGTGAAGAGAAGGGAGTTCCAATGTCATGGTTGTAAAGGATATGGTCACACTCAGGTAGAATGTGAATCTGATGCAAAACGAAAACAAGACAAATCTATGCTAGGAATCAATGATAGTGATTCTGAGAGCGAGAGTGATGAGGAGGTAAACAACTTTGTAGCATTCCTTGGAATAGTTGATGTTGAGTCAGAGAGTGATGCAGAACCCGAGAATGAGCTGGATGAAAGCTACAAGGTGGTTCGTGAAGCACTAGTCAGGTTGGGTACTGAAAATCTTAATTTGACTAAAGAGAAGATTCAGCTAGAGAATGAGATTGTCAACTTGCGGAATGAGTTACAGAAGGAAGCCGAACTAGCTAAGGAAAGTGTGAATCTTATCAAAGAGATGCTAACTCTTGCAAAACAAGCTGAAGAATTGAGAATGGTAGTCCTTGCAGAGAGGAAGAAAGCCGCAGATCTTCAAGTAGAATTGGATCAACAATACAAGAAGATCAAGATGTTGACTGGGACTAAGCAACTGGACAAGATCTTGAGCAGTGGAAGGACAGAACATTCACATATGGGATTAGGCTATACCAGGAGGCAGAATGGTGGAACCGAGACAACACGATTCGTGTCAGGAGGATTTGCACAAGCAGAAGAAAGTAAGATACAAAGTGCTTCAAGTCAGTTTACCGGGTGCTTCTATTGTGGAAAATATGGACACTACAAGAGGTATTGTTACATGTATCTTGAGAAGGTCAGAAAGGCGTGGAAACAACACAAAGTATGGAGTATTGGTGAAACATCACAAGGATGGATGAGGAAGTCTGATCTCTAATCTCGTACAGCATATGGTGGTGCAAGAAGTAACTTTCGGTGTAACATGGCTAGAGTTTCAGAAGATGTAGAATCAGATGAGCTATGGTACTTTGATAGTGGATGCTCCACAGACACATGACAGGGAATGCGGAACATTTAGACAAAGTCTCAAGAGTTAAGGGAAGAAAAGTTACCTTTGGAGATGGTGGTTATGGAGTGATCCAAGGTAAAGGTGCTACAACCAGTTCTGAGTCTCCCAAACTAGGTAACATGTACTTTGTCAAAAGGCTCAAAGCAAATCTGATTAGTGTAAGTCAGCTATGTGATGAAGGACTTACAGTGGTGTTCTCAGCAATATATTGTCGAGCCATAAATCAGTATGGAGTAACAATGCTTCAAGGACTTCGGTCGGGTAACAACTGCAATCTGTGGGAAAGGAAAGTCAAATGTATGTCAGCACAAGGCAGTATGGATTTGTGGCATCGACGGTTAGGACATATAAATGTCAGGAATCTTACTAATCTGATTCACAAAGACAAGGTACGAGGAGTACCAAAGCTAAAAATCAATGAAACATCAGTGTGTGGTGCTTGCAATCAAGGAAAGCACGTGAAGGTGCAGCACAAGAAGGTACCTGATGTACAAGCCGCAGCACTACTAGATATAGTACATATGGATCTCATGGGGCCAATGCAAACAGAGAGTATCGGAGGCAAGAGATATGTATTTGTACTAGTTGATGACTTCACAAGGTTCACTTGGGTTCGTTTCTTCAAGGAGAAATGTGAAACTGCTGAGAGTTTTAAAATCTGGGCATTGCAGCTCATAAATGAGAAAGGAAGAATCAAGAAAATAAGCAGTGATCATGGTGGAGAATTTGAGAATGAGGCAATGACTACGTTTTGTTAATCAAAAGGGATAGTGCAACAATTTGCAGCACCGAGGACTCCGCAGCAGAACGGTGTAGTAGAAAGAAAGAACAGAACTCTACAGGAGATGGGAAGAGCAAAGCTTCTTGGTAACAAGATTGAGAAGAGGTTCTGGGCTGAGGCACTTAGTACGGCATGTTCCACTATCAACAGGGTGTATGTCAGAAAAGGGACTACAAAGACTCCTTATGAAATGTGGACAGGTAAAACTCGTAATCTTGGTTACTTTCATGCTTTTAGATGCAGGTGCTATATTCTAAATGACAAATATTATCCCGGGAAGTTCGACTCATGAAGTGATGAAGGATTTTTTTTAGGATATAGACAAACCAGCTCAGCTTATCAGGTGTACAACTAGAGATCTGAGATGATCATGGAGTCAGTGAATGTAGTGTTTGATGATTTGTCTACATCAACCGATGGATCATCAAAATCAGATGAAGAAGCTGAGGATGCGTCAGTCAGTCAGAAGGAAGAAGTACTTTAGGAAGGGCCTGTGGAAGATGGTACGTCAGCTCAACCAATTCGACAAATGCATAGAAATCACTCAGTGTCAGATGTGATTGGAGGCGTTGAAGAAGGAAGAAAGACACGGGGAAAGGTTATAGACTTCAAGGAGATGGTACAATTTGCATGCTTTGTGTCAACTGTCGAGCCTAAGACACATACTGAGGCACTTGGTGATGAATATTGGATTGTAGCCATGCAAGAGGAATTAGAGCAGTTCACGAGGAATAATGTGTGGGAACTTGTTGAAAGACCTAGTGGAGTAAATGTTGTTGGAACCAGATGGATCTTCAAGAACAAGACTGATGAACATGGAGATGTGGTTCGCAACAAGGCTCGACTTGTGGCTCAGGGATACGAACAGATTGAAGGAGTGGATTTTGAAGAAACTTTTGCACCAGTTGCAAGAATGGAGGCTATACGGCTATTTTTGGGAATGGCTTGCATATTAAACTTCAAAGTATTTCAGATGGATGTGAAAATTGCGTTTCTAAATGGTGTACTTCAGGAGGAAGTATATGTGGAGCAACTAAAAAGATTTGAAGACACTACTTATCATGATCATGTCTATCGGTTGAAGAAAGATTTGTATGGATTGAAGCATGCTCCCCGTGCATGGTATGAACGGCTTACTGGATTCTTACATGAAGCCGGATACACTAAAGGAAGTGTAGACAAGACATTGTTCTTCATGGAGGTTGGGAAGGACATTATCTTTGTTCAGATATATGTGGACGATATTATCTTTGGAGGAACATCCCAGAAGATGGTGGATGAATTTGTTCTGAATATGACTCAGGAGTTTGAGATGAGTATGTGTGGAGAGCTGAAATACTTTCTTGGTTTCAAATCACACTGATGGACAAAGGCGTGTTCATCTCTCAAAGTGCTTATTCTCTAAATTTGGTGAACCGTTTTGGTCTTGTAAGTAGCAAGACATTCAAAACTCCCATGAGCACGTCATTGAAGCTTACAAAAGATGAGGCTGGAGAAGATGTTGATGCAACATTATATCGAGGGATGATTGGGAGTCTGTTATATCTGACTGCAAGTCGACCAGGCTTTTCTTTCAGTGTAGGAGTATGTGCAAGGTATCAAGCCAAGCCTAAGGTGTCGCATCTGAATGCAGTAAAGAGGATCATCAAGTACATCAAAGGAACTGTGAATCTTGGAGTTTACTACTCAAAGGATTCTAACAAGAATTTAATGGGATTTTGTGATGCTGATTAGGCAGGATGTGCTGATGACAGGAAGAGCACTAGTGGAGGTTGTTTCTTTCTTGGAAATAACATGATCTCTTGGCTAAGCAAAAAGGAAAATTCTGTCTCACTTTCTACGGCAGAAGCAGAGTATATTACAATGGGAAGCTGTTGCTCACAACTTCTATGGATGAAACAAATGTCAGCTGATTATGGTATGCAATCCGGTCTCTTTCTTGTGTATTGTGACAACAAGAGTGCAATAGATATCTCAAAGTATCCAGTCCAACATTCAAGGACTAAGCACATTGACATCCGGCACCACTTCATCAGAGAATTAGTTGAAGACAATCAGGTAGTAATTGAACATGTAGTTACTGACTTGCAATTGGCTGACATGTTTACAAAATCTCTTGATTATAATCGTTTTGTTACATTAAGAAATGTGATTGGTGTGTGTAATCTTGACCTTTGAGGTCAAGTCATACAGAGAATGGTGCAGGTACATGTTCGGGGTGTACATATGATTCAGATTATGATTGGAACCTGAGAACGCTGTGGAAAAGAGCTGTTTGGTGTGCCGTCAACTCTGTGCAAAAAGTACAGATTTTGTGTCAATCTGTGGCCCCTCTCATCTCAAAAATAAGAGATGCAACTAGAAATCTCAAAGAGATATACTGAGGAAAGTAAAAGAAAAGAAAAGAAAAGTAACATACCATAAAGTTTTGGGGGGTTTCAACAGCGCGCAAATAAAGGTTGAAAACCTACAAAGTTGATGAAGGCACAACAATGTAAAAGCTAGCCATAAAAAGACAATTAGGTGCACCAGATCGTAAAATCTAGAAGAGTTGTATGTGCATCCTGAATCAAGTACTGAGGCATCTCGTGGAGTACATCGCTAAATGGTAAATTGATCTATTTTAAGCTCTTAAATTCAATCTAGAGTCAGCTGATTGCGAGTTGTGATTCGTGTTTTATTACTATGCTGAGAGTCTAATGACACATTATTAATTTACGAATGTGCTTGATGTTAATGAGTTTGGTGGATGAGAGATAGTCAGCGTTGTAGGTACACAAAGGAGAGGATAAAAAGTGAGGGACTGGAAGTGCAATAAATCAAAACAGTTGATCGAGGTTTCTTTAGTTAAGGGAAGTAGTGGGTTACAAACCCTAGAAATTCTCCATTGTGCTTAAGAAGTTCAAAACCGCAGCTCATCTTGTCATTTCACATTTTTCAAGCTTAGAAACCGATTGTGCCATGGGAATCTCAAAGATGGGAGCTCAAGGAGGTCAATCTGACAAAGTTGAGACGCATGCAGAGTCTGAGTCAAGCAGAAGGCAACTCGTTGATAGTGAACCTGAATCTCCACCACCATTGAATGATCCATCCGTACCTGAAGCTCTACCACAAGTAACCGAGGAGCTTGGGTATTTTACCACAGCTAATGAGAAGACGCCATCGGAAGGGAGTGATGACCTTCAAGGCACCTCTGTTCGTGAGGCAGATCCATCTAAGGAGATGACTGAGATACTCGGTGTTCTACCAACCGAGAATCATGAGTTACCAAAGGATCTCACATATGCTGTTACAGTTGATGGCTCAACCCTAGGTGAGAATCAAGAAGAGGAGGATGATTCTCCATTACCTCTAGTCCTGATTAACACAGAGGGAGATGCTGACGAAGACAAGGCTTTGGATAAGGATGAAACTGAGTCAGAACAGAAGGAGGAGGAAGACAAGGATGTGGTTGCTTTAGGCTCTTCTTCTGAAGATACTACGGTGCAAGCAGGGAGAAAGAAGCGTAATCTGAAGAGACGAGGGTTGCGATCATCAAAGCAACAGAAGACTAGTGAATTGAGCACGCCTAATCAGTCACACTTCTTATCAGCAGAGGATGCTGCCAAGTCTCCATTCCTGTCTAAGGAACCGTCTAGCTCAGGACGCTTGAGACCAAGGAAAGCTGCTGACTCAAGTCCTGCCTCTGTGAGTTCAGAGACTAAGAAAAGGTATGAACTTTTTCTCAAACGTGGAATCTTGCTTGAGAGATCAGTGGATATGAAGAGTCAAATCAGTGGAGATATTTAGAGGTGATCAAAAAGGGTCTTATGGAGTCCACTGTGTCATCTCTTGGTGTGTATGTGATGGAGGTTGTGGCTGAGTTCTATGCAGGATTGCCATATACCAAGCTTGAAGAAGATTCAGAGGAAGTGACTGTAATGGTGAAAGGACATCAGTACAAGTTCTCTCATTCAGTGATTAATGAAGCTCTTGATCTTGGTCCACTTACTGAAGAAGAAGAAAGTGAGGAAGCTGCTATGGATGAAATATCACCAACGGAGTTGGCTGTGTTTCTCACTGACTCAACCATTCAGGAATGGAAGAATCTCACTACAGCATATCTCACGCCATGCAATGGAGCTCTCATGCTCATAGCATCATACAACTGGATTCCTTCTACGCATAAGACACATGTGTCTATGGATCGAACTAAGCTGATCTACAAGATTGCTCATGGAGTTAGAATTGATGTGGGTAAGATGATCTTCAGACAAATCTTTAGTCTTGGGATAATGCAGAGAAGGGACTCTCGCTGGTTGATCTTCCCACGTCTGATTATGGGGCTTCTTCAAGAGCAACATCATGTTCACACATATCCTGAAGACAAGCTTGTGCGTCAAATTGCATACAAGAAGGACAAGCGTGTGTGAGAGATCAATGAGGGGCGTAAAAACAAAGCTAAGGAGGACCAAAAGACTAGGATGTCTCCTCGTAACGCAACTAAAGCGTCACCTGCTGCACCAGCTCCTACACCCAGTGCCAGAACAGGACCACGCCGTGTGTCTATCTTTGAGCTCGGATCAGTTGCATTTCCTAAGGGCCCTCTCTCAAGTGTTGATCTCCAAGTGGCTCTGCAGGTTACAACTTGTGCTTTACAAGCATTAGCTGAGGTAGTTCAGGAACTTCAGGATGCGGTGACAGGTTAGTAAATTATCTCTTTAACTATTAATTATGATTAAGTTTTCTTGAGATTTTTTAATTTGTATGCTCACAAGCAGGGGGAGAAGATGAGGAATAAGATGAAGGAAGGCTCAGTTTGTGGGGGAGCAATTGTGTTTTGTTGTTGCTTGTGTTTTTGTTGTTGATTGCACCACTTGTTGCAATCATTATGTTATCCTTATTTTAAGACAATCTCGGGTTATTGGAGAACATTTGTGTTTTTGAATCTTTGGTTTAAAGTGTACTAATGCATGAACCCTTTTTAGAATAATATAAGTATTTTTCTTGAATGAGCATTGTTTCTTGAATGATTGGAATTTGGGGATGTATTGCTTGTGTTTGTGTATTGTCTTCATCTTAGGTACTTGTGAGGTCATGAATTAAAAAGGGGGAGATTGAAGGTGTATGATCAAGACGATGCTGTAGCAGAACGGAGTAGTTCATGAAGTGCGACATAACTACGACAGGCGATATTCAAGATATGAGATATACGTGTCAAGAGGAATATGCTTAAGGAAGATTTGGAGAAGAAGCAATAAAGAAGTCACGGTTTGTCTTGAGCTTGATTGAAAGATTGCTTTTAGAAAGAACTTTTTGTACTTTTAAAAGAATCAATCTAGTCGTATTTCTTGGAAAGAATTATCCCTTTGTTATTGTGTGTTCCAGTTTGTGTAGCTCGCTTATCTTACATTAACAATTCCGTAGCAGTCTGACTAGATTCTTAACATAAATATTTGTGAAACCGGAGACTCATCCCATTGACGACTGGTGACAATGGACAGACCTGAAGATATTGTCCATGGATGAAGGAGCCATTGAGTCTATTAATGGCGTGTGTGAGTGAATCATCCGAGCCGAACTGGACGAATCCAATTCCTTGGAAACTCCAGAAGAGTCACAAGAAACTTTGCAAGACATAATTGTTCCAAACGAAGAGAACAAGTGGTGAAGTTGCTTGCTGTCAAAAGACCTGTGCAGATTATTGACGTACACATTACCCTTGCCGCTTGTTGGAGTCAAAAACCATCACGACGAAGTTGGTATCGAAACATTCAATAAAAATATACATCTTTGATATCTTTACGCAAGATATCGTCAAAGTCGAAACCTTGCAAAGAACTCTACGACTAGATCATGTTTTCGTTAAGAACACTGTCACTCAAAACAACGAAAAATCAACAACAACGAAGGCTCAACTCGATCGTCGCGGAGCAGCCAAGGACACACCTGTCTCGGTCGTAATAGCAACCAAGATACCAAGACATCTCGGTCGCTATACGAACGAGATACTAAGCCATCTCGGTCGTTATAGCGACCGAGATATCAAGCCATCTCGCTATAGCGACCGAGATAACAACACATCTCGGTCTTTATAGCGACCGAGATACTAAGCAATCTCGGTCGCTATAGCGACCGAAATATCAAGCCGTCTCGGTCGCTATAGCAACCGAGATAACAAGACATCTCGGTCGCTATAGCGACCGAGCCTAACCCCCATCTCGGTCGCTATAGCGACCGAGACACAAGGCTAGCTCGGTCGCTATAGCGACCAAGCATCGGATCAAGTTCGATCGCGATATTGACCAAACATGCATGCATCACGGTCTTCGCGTAGCTTCCGAAACTTTTCGAAACGACAATACAACATAAATCTATGCAGTCTGGACTACCCTTCATTAAAACCTTCCGCAAACCATGGCTTAACCATTTCTTGATTCTCGATCAAATGGGATCATCAGTCTTGTTTTACGATAAAAACCGCGGAAAATTGTCTTTATCGAAGAAACCGCAATAAACGTTTCAAATCAAAAGAAGACCCAAAAAGTCCTAAAAATTGATTTGAAGCTCACTTACGATTTCTTTAAAACCCATAAACCTTATGACGGTTTATGCTTGGGAGGATAAATGTCAAGGTCCGCATATAAATGGAAAGTTTCCGCAGATAATCATGAAAATCAGAAAAATGGAATATCTCCATTTTTTGGCTATGACGGCTCAAGGGCAAGAAATGAAAGCATGAACCGACCTAGAAATGAGTATATAAGGAGTTCAAGATAAGAGGCATAAATGGAGAATTTTTTCACAGCAAAACTAGCACTTAGAGTAAGTTAGACAATTTTTCTGTTTTTGTTATTCGAGCTGCGACTCAATTATGTTTAGCCACCTTCGGGTTTTAGGACTAGGAATCTTGCCAACATCTCTTGTAGCCCAGGCACTTTACCTTGTTGTTACGCTCAAACGCATATTCGTAAATAAGATCTTCTTTGCTCTTTTTTACGATTTCTTATTTTCCCGTCTTTATTTTGTATTATGATTGTTTGACGTGTGGTATATCAGATATCTGGGACCTTAGGGAAATTATGGTTTTTTCCTACTTTCTTTATTTGAAAAATAATTTGACGGTGCAAATTTCTGTTCCCACACCGCTCCTCCTTATGCTAGGATCACGATTCGAGAACATTATCCTAATCGGCGTCCCTTGCATCTACACGAAGTTTAGCTATTTCATCGCCTTCTCCGCCTTTTTTAGACACAAACAAAGAACACACATACCGATGTTTAGCAAGTGTACATATACACGTGAGTCTGAAAGGTTTCTTTGGGTCCTTCTTTGTTGTCTTCTTCTTCCTTTCTTTTGTTTTGAGTCTCAAGAAATGGAATCAAAGTACACGTGGGAAAAGTTCTAGAAATCTTAGATTTAGAGAACGAAGAATGAAACCTCTGGTCGGTATTTGTTGCTTCAACTTTCGATTTTGTCTGCAACAGGGGAAAGGCGACGGCAAAGTCGAGAGATGGAGAAACCTTTAAAAAAGAGAACATTATCATAATTCTCGGTTTCTCCATCTCTCTACTTTGCCGTCGCCATTCCTCTGTCGCAGACAAAATCGAAAGTTGAAGCAACGAATACCGACCAGAGGTTTCATTCTTCGTTCTCTAAATCTAAGATTTCTAGAACTTTTCTCATTTGTACTTTGATTCCATTTCTTGAGACTCAAAACAAAAGAAAGAAAGAAGAAGACAACAAAGAAGGACCC
The DNA here is from genome assembly GCA_026261945.1 of Hirschfeldia incana. NCBI lineage: Eukaryota > Viridiplantae > Streptophyta > Magnoliopsida > Brassicales > Brassicaceae > Hirschfeldia > Hirschfeldia incana. The sequence continues at coordinate 1,190,927 of JABCMI010000078.1, read as the reverse complement.
AAAGAAACCTTTCAGACTCACGTGTATATGTACACTTGCCTTTTGTATCCTGTGTGTATGAATGAACTGGTCTGTTGTTTTGTCTGTGAATCATTTTTCATATTTGCGCAAACGCCTCACATCCTATTTCTAAAGGTGAGAAGACTATTCTTTTTGAGCGTAGTCTTTCTTTCGAACGATTACATATCATGTATTTGGTTAACAGGGAACCTTAGAGTGCATCAGTCTTTGGGGTAGAGTGATATCTCTTAATTGTACATCTTCAATGTGCATGCAATGTAATGTAAGACCAGACACGAACTGAGTCAATGGATGATGAGCGATCGATTAGTGATGGTTGGATGGTTCAATGGTGATCGAATGGGCGGAGATGAAAGACGGAAGTTGACAATGGGAACCGGAAGACTGGTTGTTCAACACTCTTCTTCAGGCTCAGTGAATGGATGATGGAAGGAAATGGTCAGGTGGATTCTAGTCCATTGGTTGTTCAACTCTCTTCGACTATAACATGGATGGAAGATGGCATCGTTGGACGGAAGGTTTTATGCCATATGACTCTTGGATAGAAATTTGATAAGTCAGTTGCTTTGAGTTGCTTCATACACAGACAAAAACGTAGAGAATAGGTTTTGCTTTAGACAAAAAACACAGTTTTGTTTGTTGATATTTAGTTTTTTGGTTTCATCTTCTTATTATGATTTGATTATTTGTTTTTTTTTCAATCTCCTTCTTTTTTACATTTAAGATTTCTTTTTAACACCTTTTTTATTACAGGTTTTTTTTTGTAACATCTGTTATATTATATAGTGAAAAGTTTAAGAGAAACGGTGTGACCATCTATAAAACCAAACTGAATTTATCTTTCTTTTTTTACAACAATTTCTCTTTCTTTATCCTGAAAAAAACACACGAATTAAACATATTTGAGATAAGATAGTGAAAAGATATATGTGGCTACAAAAAAAATAGATAGTGAAAAGATAAGTGCCAACAAAAGTGTTGAACGGAAACCTCTCCTTTACCTACTCAGTTTTGGAAACCTGTCTCTCGAGAGGCAACTCTTACTTCCACTTATTAAGAGTTGTTTCTTCTGTATTATCTTTTTTTTTCTTTATTAAAAAAAATCATAATTAATCTAAGATACACCATTAAGAGCCTGTGTTAATAGTGTTCCAAGTTATTTATCGAGAAATGATTTATACTATTAGTTAAGTGACACTAAAATGTAGGGGTGGGTGTTCGGGTACCCGTTCGAGTTTGGATCGAGTATTTTATATTTTCGGATATTTTAGTATAGGGATATAATATCCATTCGGGTATTTCTATATTTCCGGTCGGATTCGGATATTTTTGGTTCGATTATTTCGGGTCGGGTTTCAGATATTTAGATTTGGAAAAAATCAAATTTTCATTGCACAAATTTCTTGTATTTAAAAATACAGTTCTAACATATTTTTTTTTTTATTTTAATTTCCAATAGATTAAATGATTAATAGATATGGAGATAAAGTTTAAAAAATAAAAAGATATTAATTTGATTATTGTTTTAGGATTGTAGATACAAATTTTGTTAATGCATAAAACAAACAAAACAAAAAGTTTGACATGTTTTTCAAGTGAGTAGCAATTCATAATTATATGCACATTATCTGATCTTAAAATATGTATAATGTTAATAAAAATATTTTGAATAAAATATGAGCAGTAAACTAGAAATATAAGGTTAAATATACATATGTTCGGTTATCTTCGGATATCCATTAGGGTTCGGATATTACCCGTTCGGGTTTGGATATCCAATCTCTTTTAAAGATAATACCCGTTCGGGTATTTTGCTACTTTGGTTCGGATTTCGGTTTGGATTTTCCGGATCGAGTTCGGGTGCCACTTCGGATATCATGTAAAGTGCTCGTCAACTGAATGCACTTTCAATAAACGAACATTTCAAATGTTCTGAAAGTTAATGCAACCATCAACTGAATAATGAAATCTAAATACCGAATGGGCATAGAAGCCTACTAGAAGAGGCGTTACATTATCTTGTTTCCAAACTCTTTCAAATTTGCTCACGAGTGAAAAAAGAAAAGAAATCATGGGCCCATCAATTAAATAGGTCATAACAAGTGTATTTAGAGGCCCATATGATTGTCACTAGTCCAATTTTATTAGCTGCGAAGAGACAAGCAGATAGCAAAGCAAATCTTGGGAGACGTAGAGAGAGTAGTGATCTCTGGGGTTTTCTCCTCGTTGACCCAATCCAGCTTCCTTTTCTTCGACGGAGTTTTGCTTAGATTGTTACGAAGATGGCTGATTCATGTTTAAAAGGTGGTAAATTCAGTGCACCAGGGTTTCGATTTCATCCGACCGATGAGGAGCTGGTCATGTATTACCTCAAGAGGAAGATCTGTAAGAGAAAGCTCCGAGTCAGCGCCATCGGCGTCGTCGATGTTTACAAGTTCGATCCCCAAGAATTGCCTGGTATCTTTCATCTCCAATTTAGATTTTGTTATGTGCTTTCGAAATGATCAAATCGGTATCTTGATTTTTATTGAAATTTTCTACAGGTCAATCGGTGTTGAAGACGGGAGATCGGCAGTGGTTCTACTTTACTCCAAGGAGCAGGAAGTATCCAAACGCAGCTAGGTCTGGTAGAGGCACAGCCACTGGGTATTGGAAGGCTACAGGGAAGGATCGAGTCATTGTCTACAACTCGAGATCGGTAGGACTCAAAAAGACTCTTGTTTTCTATAGAGGTCGTGCACCTACTGGTGAGCGAACTGATTGGGTGATGCATGAGTATACCATGGACGAAGAAGAACTTGGGAGATGTAAGAACGCAAAGGTATTGTTTGTTACTACAGTGATTGTTAAAATTTGGTCTCTTTTTGTTTTGTCTGTTCTTGACTAATTGACTTTTTTTTTTTGTTTTAGGAATATTATGCACTTTATAAGCTCTTCAAGAAAAGTGGGGCTGGTCCCAAAAATGGTGAGGAGTATGGTGCTCCTTTCCAAGAAGAAGAATGGGTTGATCATGATGAAGATGGAGATGATATTGCTGTACCGGAGGAACCTGTGGTTCGTTGTGTGGATAATGTTAGCCTTTTCAACCCTGTAAATGTTCAGTTAGATGATCTCGAGGAGATTCTCAGTGGAATCCCAAATGCACCTGGGGTTCCTCAAACATGTACTAGTATTCCCCAGGTTTGTTTCTTCTTCTCTTTATATGAGGAAATTGTTTTTTTTTTATTACCAATCTATTTGATTACGCCGTTTTCACGTGTTCCTTTACTCACTACTACAGAAGATAATTGTAACTTTCAGGTTAACAGAGAAGAAGAGTTGCAGAGTACGCTGGTGAATAATTCTGCTAAAGAGTTTCTTAAACCTCAGGAAATTGGAGACTTCTTTCCAAACGACATGCCCTTTAGTTATGAGTCCATTGAGGTCACGTCAGCTCCCAATAACTCTGTTATGGAGCCATTGGTGTTTGAGAAGGAGGACTACATTGAAATGGATGACCTTCTGACACCTGAACTCGGAGCTTCTTTAGTTGAGAACCCTCCACAGCTCTTGAACCCTGGTGAATATGGAGAATTCAATGACTTTGACCAATTGTTCCATGACGTTTCCATGTCTTTGGATATGGAACCTATTCTTCAGGGGACTTCTGCAGATCCGTTGAGTAACTTTGCCGAAAACACATCCGACCAGGAACAGCAATTCTTTTGTCAACAGTTCCAGGACCAGACCCCTGATAACAAGCTGAACAACATCATGGATCCTAGCCCAAATCTCAATCAATTCACTGATGACCTGTGGCTTGACGATGATGATCAGGCCTTTGATCAATCTCAGTCTGTTATTTCTGCAGCGTTTGCTTCACCTTCATCAGGTACCTAAAACTCATGCTTATCTCAAAACTTTCACCGAAGCTGCCTGTTAACATATAGTTACCCACTAAGAACATATGTTTTTCTGTATTTGTTTCAGACTCGATGTGTATATATAGTGTCATGTTTTTTGTTGCTTATCAAACCCTCTTGATATGTTCTTTTAATGCAATAGCGCATAAAACCTTTCCGTTGATACTTTGTGAACACTGTGTGCTTAGGTGTGATGCCCGGTTCCACAAATCTTACTACGAGTGTAAATGCTCAAGACCAAGAAGGCGTAAATGGTGGTGGTGGTGGGACGAGCCCATTCTCATCCGCTCTGTGGGCGTTCATGGATTCAATACCTTCAACGCCAGCCTCTGCTTGTGAGGGTCCTATTAACCGGACATTTGTGCGTATGTCTAGCTTTAGCCGTATCAGGTTCAGTGGAAAGGCTAATGGAACGCCAGTGACTACTACCGTAATAGCGAAGAAGCGTGGAATAAATAGAGGGTTTCTTCTCTTATCAATTGTGGGTGCCTTGTGTGCCGTCTTCTGGGTGTTAATAGCCACTGTTCGTGTCTCGGGGAGACCTGTCTTCTCGTGAAAGGGGGTTTTTCTTAAACCAGATTCTTAGTTACAGATGAGCTGGAAACCATGATCCACTTTAGTGGTCATGGGAATATTGACCTGTTTTGATATATACGAGTGTTTGAATATGTACAGAGTTTGAAAGAGTAAAGAGTTAATTCTTGATTGAAGAGTCTAGTTTCTTGTGATTGTTGTAAGCTAAATAGACTGGCTGGTTCATTGACAAAAAAAAAAAAAAAAAAATAGACTGGCTGGTTTGGTTTTATCAAAAAAAAAAAAACATAATGGTGAATTGCGGATGCGAACTCTTGTGTTCATATTTCTGTCGAAGCAGTGCAAGGCAGAGCTTTGGTGATCTCTGTCTTGATGACGGTGATTGCTGTCACCAAGCAAAGACGGTAGTATCCGTAGGAATCTGTAAGCTTGATAAACCAGAGACCAGATTCCAGCAATGCAGTCAGCAGAAATTTCGTACGTTTTAGTCATAGCTTCTGCGTCTGAAATTAGCATTCCTCTCTTGTTGTTATCGCAATTAAAACCCTGCTTTTTAATGATTTTGTAAATTACTTGGAGGAGAAACTGATCTGACTTGGTCCTATTGAACTTTTTCTATTACAACATATGAAGAAGGATATATGATGGGATACGATTATGAAATACAAGTGTAGGCACCTACATAGACAAAGCCCTCAACGACAGGGAGATATAGCAAAGCCAAAAGGAGACTGCAAACTATAAAACTGAGGCATGAAAACCAAACATAGAACTTGATTAAAAACCAGAACCCCGAAGATAAGGACTAGAGAATAAGTTCGAGAAGAAAAACATCTTTTGCTCATGGCTTGTTGGGCAAACCAAGGCCTTATTTTAAACATAATCAATCACACCAAGTTTCTATACATTATACAAATATTCCACAAACAAAAAAAAAAAAAAATAGAGGAAGGAAAAGCAGTTTAGAAAAAAAAAAGAGTTTTGAGCTCTTTGTTCCACAAGATAAGGACCAAGCTTGCATTTTATAAATTTCAAAGGTAAAACTCAAGAATCATGGGCAGGTTTTGAAGTGTCTGAAAATGAACGAGAGCCAGGTGAGCGGTCAGGATTCTGCGATGTGAACAGATTAGGGTATGAGTAATATGGATCATCTTCCCTCGAAGGTAGTCTCATTTGCTGGTGGTCCTGGTCAGGACTGAGTCTATCAAATGACGAGGTTTCTGGTCTTTGGAGCTCTGTAATATCGCCATAGCTGCTGACTGATGAATTCTGATGATCAAACCGAGGCTTTTCCATTGAAGGGAGTCTCCCTGCTTGGTGGTTAAAAGGTGATGAATAGTCACCAAGTTGGAAGTCAGTGAGATCTCCATAGCTGCTGGCTGATGAGTTTTGGTGATCAAACTGCGGTTTTTCCATTGAGGGGAGTCTCTCTGCTTGGTGGCTGAAGAGTGATGAAGTCCCTTCCATTTGGAACTCAGTATGATCTCCGTAGCTGCTGACCGAAGAATTCTGATGATCAAATTGTGGCTTCTCCATTGTCTGTTGTGCATGGCTTGAAAAGAAAGGGTTCTCAGTCGGGCTCTCTGGAGACTGGTCAGGTGTCTTCTTCGTGAGCTCATTGATTCTGAGCTGTGCAAGACTTGCAGCTGAACGGGCAGCTGCTGCCGCACGTTCCGCTGAATCAGCAGCAGCTTGAGCAGCCGTTAGGACATCCCGCAAGTCCCCATCGGATATTTTCCTTGGAGCTGATTCACTCTCGTTTGTAGAGAAAGATCCTACTACACCAGCAGATGGTGGAGAATAACTATTCTGTTTCACAGGATCAGATTCCGTCGAATGTCGTTGGCCTTCCACGACAGTGCTGCTTGCTTTTGCAGTCTGTTCATCTCTTTTGGAAGTTAGATGACCCTCTCCTGCATTCTCTGAATCAGAGGGCAAGTCGGGAGAGGTGTGTTGTTCATAAGTGGCGGCAGGTTTCGCCGCACTTTCAGGGGTAGGCCGCAGCAAGACATTTGGAACCTCGGGAAAGTCTAATTCTTCATACTCTGAATCAGAATCAGATTGTCTTTGTTCTTCCTCAGGACGTGAAAGAGATAGCATTGTCAAATGTGACGCTTTATCTTGTTCCTCCTTTAAGGGCACTTTAGAACCTCCACCAAATTGCTTTGGTCCATCCTGAAAAACAAACAAGGATCTGAACAAAACAAAGCACCTGACATGTTCTGACCAGATATATGCAGGCAGAGAAGAGATTACTGACAAGGAGATCTTCATGAGATTTGAAGAGATCAGTTTCTGTAGGAGTAGGGTCCCAATCAAGTTGATGTTCTTCTGCTATCTCCTTGAGAAGTTTCAGTTTAGTTTCTGGTGAAGGTGCACGCACTGACAGCAACTCCACCAACTGTAAAGTTGATTTGGAAATATAATTAAAACACACAAACAGCTCTCTTATTTCTACATGTTAGTCTCTCTCTCTACAAAGTTACCTTACGGTTAACACCAGAATCAGGCTTGAGCTCAGATGCAGCAGCAACGAACTCTTTGCCGTACTTGGAAACAAAGAGAAGCTGAACCTGCTGCAGCTCTGTCAAATCAGAGCACCTTGGCGCAGCAAAACATATACTTGATATTGCTTCTTTTAGATCTAGAGGACACTCCCTACAATAATTTTTAAAAAGGGAAGGATTCAGAAACAGAGAAACACACATAAAGAGAAGTTAAAGAGTTCTGCTCAAGTTAGAACCTTTGAGCTTCAATAATCGGAAGGCGAACAGCAATGAGCTCACAGAAGAGCTCTATGATCTCTTGAGCAGCCATCATCTTCTCTTCCCTTATTATATGCTCAACCTAATTAACAAACTTAATAGTTAAAGAGAAAATAACAAAAGTCGAAATTAAAAACTAAATAAATAAATAACCAATTAATTACACGAATTCGAGCAGTGGCTTCTTGACCAGTCTCGAGAAGCTTAGCGATTTCGCGGCGCATCTGCTTAATCTGTGCTTCTCTTCGGTTCCTGATTAGCTTTATCCGAGGGATCGTTAACTTGAGCAACGTTTTGCTGTCAGATTCAGATTCAGATAATCATTACTACACATATAGAATCTTCTTTCCTTTTTTTCGAGTGATGATTGGGAAATACAAACAGATGAAATCAGAGAATTACCATTTTGCAGCTTTGAAACCTTTATTGAAGAACGAATCGAGTATCGACATAATCAATCACTCGTCACGATAATCAGTAAAGATCGATCGCAAAATCGTCGGTACAGGGCAAAAGAAAGGAAGAAGATTACAAAGATCTTTGCTTCTCGGCGAAGGACTTTTATTTTTATTTTTACCCAAGAAAATAATCGAATTACAGAAACGTTGCGTTTTAATCAGAGTTGAGGATGCAAAAATGATTGACCTATCAAGTGAACCTGGTTAGCAACTAAACCACGTCGGTTTAAATGGGCCTATTCCATTCGATTACATTTTTCTTGTCAACAGAGTAATCAAAAAGAAAAATTCTAACAAATCGGTTTAAAAATATTTTAACAAGATATTAACTTTCAAAATTTATATTTAATATTTTCACTAATTTCACAATTATTTTTTGAAATTTTATTATACATTAATATAAAATGCAACTATATATTCAATATCAGGTCCAGCTTAAACTTTAGTAGACTTTGTGCAAGTTCTAATTTCTCAAAGGTAAATAAAAGTAATTTACAAAATAGAGCCCTAATTCTACAAAATTGGACTCGAATTTCTAACTATTTTTTTCTTAATTTTTGATGGTCCCGGTGCAAATGCACCTTGTGCACATGGCAAGAGCTGACACTGTTCAATATAGGATACAAAATAATTTAAATAGATATATAATTGTTTAAGTTTAAAATTATATATTGATCTTATTTGAATGACTTAAAGATTTTTTTTTAAATAATCTAATTATTTTGAACTTTAGATTAATTAAAATTAATAATTTTTGAATATTCAAACTACAAACAAGAAAGTAAAAAAAAAAATGAAAATAAAGTATAATATATATCAAATGTAATGTAAAAGTAAAAAAAAGAATCGATCTTGTATTTAGATGAAACAAAATTTAAAAATTAAATAAATGTAAAGGATATTTACACATATCATTTTTGTCATTATTAAAACAATTTAAAAGTGTATTTTTAATGCTAAAAAAATTAACTATAGTTTTATAATTGAAAATTATATGAATTATTTCATTGACCATGTATATAGAAATAATAATGGTCTATCCACCTTTTTATAAAAGACAAACAAATTTGGACTGCTCGTAGATCATCTTACGTTTTAGTGAAGTTACACAATCTTTTGAATAAAAAATATTTAGTGGAGAAGATACATCTAATCTGACATCTAACATCTAACATCTAACATCTAACATCTAACATATACTAAAAGCCGCTTATACTCATCAGAGAGGCTATCCACGTCCTTTTTTTAAACCGGCCAATCGGTTGCTTTTGTTTGTCCACGTCAGACTGATTATGGGCTGGTCTTGGGCTGTATTTTTTAAAACTGTGAAAACGAATAATTTACAGATCAGAGGCCCATGTATATCAAGACCAGCATAACGTTGTCGTCAAACATCGACGACTCCACCACTTCGCTCCCTGGAAACCCTAATCAATAGTCTACGAAACTCTTCCACGGCTCCTCACTTTCGCCTTTTCCCCTTCCTCAACGGATCGATCGACGCCGAATTCATTAGTTTGCTATCATCAATCCTCTGGGGTTTTCATTAATGGCCTCCTTTCGGCTTTCCTCTCTAACTCTCCTTTCGCCTTTCCTCTCAAACTCTCTTTATAAGTACCTTCTTCTCACATAATTGATACACACACAAAAACACCTCGGAAGCAATGAATTCCAACACCCAAAAACTTGTTTCCGTCGATCTTACCACGAAGAAACCAAACGGAAAGGACGTTGTCTTCTCCGCCGAGCCGGTCAAACGAGTCGGCCAAAGGGGTGTCTCTCTCGCTACAGCTGTCTCCAATGATTCTAAGTCCAAGAAACCAAACGGCAAGGCTGTTGTTTCCTCCGCCAAGTCGGTCAAACTAGCCGGCCAAAACGGAGTCTCTCTCACTACAGCTTTCTCCGGTGATCCAAAGGCTAAGAAACCAAACTGCAAGGCTGCAGTCTCCTCATCTGATGAAATGTTGTTTTTCAAAGATGTCAAGTTCGGACCACAGGAAGGCGAGCTCATGTTTCGTCTGATACATTTTTGGGAGGCTCGGAACGCGCTCACAAAGGTTCTCATTGGTCTTGAAATGCTTCTGATTGACGGACAGGTTTATTCTGACCTTGATGATTTTGTATCGGTTTTGCTTGGTCGGTGAAAAATAACATTCGTTGTTTTTTTTGGTAATCAACAGGGTACTGTGATGAAAGGGTTTATCCCACCAAGCAGGATTGATACCTATTTGCCACATATGATCGCTGGTTCCATCTACAGGCTTAATAATTTTTATGGATCTAAAAGCAAGCCTGGGTACCGAGTTGCTGAACAAGACTTGACCATTGCTTTCTCCTGGAACTTTGTGCTCTCTGTTCTCGAAAACAGTCCGGTTCCGTTTCTTGAAGATTGGTTCCAATTCTATGGTTACGAAGAGTTTGAAGCGGGCTGTGGCCTCGGGGTAGATCCTTATGGTAGGCTTCCATTGGATTTTATGGTTTAGCACTTGATTGGTTTAGGAGATGTTATGTCTCGATCTTAGTTGTTTATGTTTAGGTTTGTTAGTATATACAGTAACAAGTACTATTTATATTATCACAGATTATATCGGGCACATGAAACTGGTGAATGAGCAGGCCTTGAGTGACAGACTGGTGCTTGATGAAGTCGAGATGGCTTCTTCAAGGCGAATTTTGGTTCATGTTCAGACACATGAGTGAGTTTTTTTTAATTATTGTTTAATGACCTATACGTATACATTTTTTTGCTTAGCACATGATTTCGGTTTGATGCAGTGGTCATGTGATGAAGCTATACCTATGGGACAAGGCCGCTACAGACTTCTGTGAGAAGTTTAAAGCGCTAGGAAAACCTCCGACTGTTATTCTGGTGACTACTGTGAATCCAAAACGTTTTGCAGGTTTGTATTGCTATATATGGTTATGAATTATAGATGTTAGTATGCTGCGTGTGAAGCATGTTTTAGTCACAGAAGGTGTTAAATAAGCTTGTTTTTATAGCTTGATTGTTTGATTATTTTTTTTTTGGCTGCGTGGAAACATGTTTTAGTCACAGGAGGTGTTAAAGAACTCATCTTTTTTTATCTTGATTGTTTGATTAATTTATTTTTGACCATTGTTGATTTTGCAGGTGCCTTAGCTCTGTCATCTCTGTCATCCTCGCAGGTGTTTTTTGATATGGATGTTCAAGCAACCAGGAAATATCTGGCTTGGTATGTGTTCATTTGTTGTTTGGGAAGTCTATTTCAGTCGACCAAAATTCTTATTTATTTTTCCAAACATTTCTCAGGTTTGAATCGAACACGAATGTTGCTAATAAGGTTAATGCTGAGATTGTCACCAAGGCTGAGACAGCTACTATATGGGAACTATTCAATTACATGAAGCAAGAAGGGGCAAACATACAGTGCCTCATGCTTTTGTCATTACGTTGCATTGTCTTTAGTTATTTATGATCTTCCCTGATGCAATTCGCAGGTTGCTTGGTTCGAGTGTACAGCCACTATTGATGATGTAGTGTGTGGTTCGGCATGGTATTATATTGCTTGTGGTGGTTGCAAAACAAAAGCCACCAAAGGGCCTACCACGCTTATGTGTAAGAAGTGTGGAAAGGCTGATATCGTCGGTACTGCAGAGTAAGAATACTTATAGTTTTTTAGTGTCAGATACACTTTCAGTATCTGTTATTAATGTCCCTCTATAACAGGTATCTCACGAAACTCTCAGTCTATGACAACAATGATCACGCAAGCTTTGTGCTTCTCGGTGATGCTGGGCATGATTTGACTGGGAAGAAAGCCTCTGAATTGGTTGAGCGCTACTTTGAGGTAGTAACTTACCTGTCCATCATTCACTTTTAGAATGTGTTCTTACAAGTGTTTAAATTTTTATTAGGCCAATGCTAACGTTGGAGGTGATCATGTTGTTCCGGTGCCACAAGCTCTTATTGATACCATTGGAATGACTCGCACGTTCGTTATCAAGGTATCAAAGCACAGCCTTGATGGCAAGACCCAAGCTTTTACTGTCACCAAAGTACTCCCTCTTGAAGTTGCAGCACTTGAAGGCAACATAAAGGAAATCGTTGATGATGAACCTGCTGATGACAGGGATGAAGCTGTAGATGGTCCTGTGAAGAGGAGCTCTGATGGGGTTGAGTCGGGAGAGAGCAAGCGTGCCAAATGTGGCTAATCAACTTTAGTACTGTTTGTTTCTTTGTTAAAATAAAGACTGTTTTGTTTCGTTCTACTTTAGACTTCGTCTTTGCAAATTTCAACTTTTGAAATATCTTGGTTTTATCTATTTTGGTTATATTATGCTTTACTAATTTAATGCCTAATGTTGATGTTTGATCATTTTAGTGTTAGGTCTCAAACATGATTTTTTTTGCCTTTGTAAATAAGTGTTTATTTTTGAAGAATTCAATAGACTGTCCATACAATGAGTATATATACGTGTAGTAAGAGTGCCTTAGCAGAGAATGTCATATAAAAGATAATATTTTGTAGAGATATTTAGTCTTCATAACATAAGAACCTCATGAAGTGTTCGGTTGGTAGAAGTTGTGGATTTAATTACTTTGCTTTATAATGTTTTTCTATTGTAGCTATAAAATCTATTGATGTAGATTAATATCAATAGCTTTCAAAGAAATACATATAAAATTTTGGAAATTTTGATTTTCAAAAACAATATAATTTTAATATTTAACTTTTAAGCGGTATCATACAAACACCTCTATTTTAGGATGACAATGGTTAAGCTCATACTGTGCGACAAGCAAGCATCAGATTTTAGCATCGTACAGAGCAAGAAGGATCAAAAATTTAAAGTTGTCATTATCACAAGCATAATTCTTAAACTTTATTAAGGTAACTTATTTTTTTAAACACATCAAAAAATAAAATAAATCTATATTAATAAAATTTTAGCATAAAAATAATATACAGTATTTTGCAGGCAAACTACAACTCAGTTCATCACCAGCAAAGAAATTATACTTCAACAAATCAATCGAATACATAAAGCATTTCAAAGGACGAATAAGAAATCAAGTAAAAACAGGCAGCGATGAGTGATTTTAAATCATGCAGAACCACAAGATGCTTTGGAAGTTTTAAATAATTCTCTATATTACATTATATATTTTTTTTTGCTTTTAAAAAAAAATGTTTTAACAATATTATGGCTTCCTGATATTGCTTATGTTTATTCCTCAAGACTATTACTATAAATCAATTAAAATATAATAGTATAAGCATATGTAAATATATAATATAATTAATAATACATTGCTTAATTTTTTTTTTCTTATGTCCCTCCTATTTAAATGTTTATTTTACTAATTCGGAATTTTTGTTTTAAGTTCATTTAAATATATATATATATATATATATATTTGAAACTTCATAAAAAATAGTTCCTAAAAGTCTATCTCATATATTATAATCCAAAGGCAACCACTTTCTAACATTTTAAACTTAATATAAAATATTTTTTCATAGATTAACCATAACATATTTTATAACTTATATGTAAATGTATTATCCGAACCCGGGCATAGCCCGGGAAACCCTCTAGTTTGTATAGTATTTGCTAATTATACACTTTCTATTAAAACTCTGAGAATTTATTTAATACTAGATGTGTCTATATTTACAATGCTAGGGGAAATTCCACTTTCCACTTTTCTTCTTTTTATTTGTCAGCTTCCACCTTTCTTTCTATCAGATTAATTTAAATTTATATAATATTTTTTTTTTAAAATAATGGCATTATTAAGAATTATCTTTATTAATGTACAAAAATAATGATAAAACTAAAATATAGATCTAGATACAGTCTTTATAAATATAAAAGCTTCTTAACTACATAAAAGTTTCAAACCGAATGAACCCTCCCCGTCCCATACACTCCGTAACATCTAAGATGGCTTCGTGGCTTTGAACACATGCTTTATGACTGCAGGTTTTGCTGGTTTGTCAACGGCCAATTCATACATCAACAGAGTGTCGCGGTCCCGATCAGTACATACACTCAGACTCTGTGCTAAAACATACATCAACACATAATATATTCAAATTTCATACACCAACTAACATAATTCGGCTTTTACATACATTGACCAATTTTCGGTTAGTCAAAAATAACAGATGCTTAACTATCCGTTAAATATTTGATTACATGTCATTATAATATACCACATGACTTTTTATTTTTCAAATAATTAATATTTAGCAAAACATAATTTCTAAATGGAAGCAGGGAAACTCAAACCCGGGTCTGGCCATTGTTACATCAAATCAATTAGCCAATGTACTACACACATATTGTTGTTTTAAGTCACTGTTATTTGGAATTATACCTATAGTTTTGAATATTTCCATCTTCTTCCCATTTATGTATCTTCATCCAAACAAACTAAATAATAAAAGGATCTTTCTACACTTACTTTATAGATAAGAAAAATAAAATAATTATTTAATAGTTTTCAAATTTGAACCTTTTCTAAAAATTTTAATTGATTTTTATTTCGAATTTTCTTTTATTTTTGAAATTCAAATTCTTTTTGAAACTATTTTTAAATTTACATTTTGAATTTTAATATTATATTTTAAGCACAATAATAATCATTAAGTTAATTACAAACAATTACTTATAATTTATATAAATTGTGGAACTAAACCAAAATAATTAAAAGCTCATAACAACGAATACTAACATATGTATTTAGATGATGTAGGGATTCTGATTTTCTTTTTCCGTTTATACAAATACAACATACAAATGAAAATGGAAACATCTGAATAAAATACATTATATATACACAATAGATCATACAATCAATAACCTTGTGTAATCAGAATCACTAGATCTTCTAAATATGTTTATATTCCTTGCTATGAGTTTTTAATTATTTAGAATTAGTTTCACAAAGTATATAATAAGTAATTGTGTGTAACTAACTTAGTGATTATCACTGTGTTTAAAAATAATATATAAACTTTAAAAGTAATTTTGAAAAGTAATTTGAATTAAAAAGACAATTTCAGAAAAAAATTAGAAAATTTTGAATTTTAAAACATATAATTTGAACTATTAAAATTGTTTTGTTTTGTTATCTATAAAGCAATGGGTATAAGGACCATTTGATTATTTAGTTTTGATGATGAGACAGAAATGGAAAGAAAATGGGAATATTTGAAGAAACATTTCATTAGGTTATAAGAAATACCAATACATAATAAATTAAAAACTGCTTGTGGCGCAGTGGCTTGTGGAATTTAAGTTTCAATGCCTAGACCCGGGTTTGAAACGTCCAGATCTCCTTTTAATAAGCATGTTTTTATCAATTATTACTAACCGAAAATTGGTCAATGTATGTAAAATCTGAATTATGTTAGTTGATGTATGAATTTTGAATATATTATGTGTTGATGTATGTTTTAGCATAGGGTCCGAGTGTATGTACTGATCGGGACCGCGACACTCTGTTGATGTATGAATTAGCCGTTTTCCCGTCTATATTCTATAGTCATCTAACTTTAAGGCCCTACTATTTGGAAATAACATTTAACCGAAAGGTCCATAGAGATTTCATTGAGGCTGAATCAATTTGGATTGCAATGATTGTTGCAGGAAAGTAAGAAGGATTCTGATCAATATATAATCATTATTATGTAGAAAATTGTATCTTCAATTGAGACTGATAGTTTCTTCTAGAAGATAGGGTTTTAGTTTGTAGCTATGTGTATGAATTCGCCACTGTAGGAGGAAGAGTGTAAAGATTCGCAGACATGAAACGTTGTCGGATACCAAAGAGAGCGTAGGAGAGCAGATTTTTAAGATTTTGAATTAGTGAGTTTTTTATGGGCCTTAGTTTGAAAGTTGGTTACGTCCATATTGACACCCATCTAATATAGGACCATTGAGAGTGAAGTTAAATCGTACGGTTGAGAGCCGTGAGAAAATGTTGGACCGTTCGATTGGAGTATCTAACTGATCAACAAAACATCTTTAATTGGTTTGGTTATGGTTTTTGGGGATATATCCGTTAGGAAACGATTGTTAACAAAGACATACTCCTCGTCTCGTCTCTATTTCTCTCTTGATGAAACCTCTCTTCTTACCTGTGTTTAAAATAG
The DNA here is from genome assembly GCA_026261945.1 of Hirschfeldia incana. Classification (NCBI taxonomy): domain Eukaryota; kingdom Viridiplantae; phylum Streptophyta; class Magnoliopsida; order Brassicales; family Brassicaceae; genus Hirschfeldia; species Hirschfeldia incana. The sequence goes on along the minus strand of JABCMI010000078.1, from coordinate 1,175,103 downwards.
CGCATGGCGCTCCATGGCGAGACGGTCCGATCTTTGCACCTTGAGCCATGACGCAGTATGGCCCTTGCCTTGATGACTACCGTGGGGAAGCCGCTCATCCAACTTGTTCCCTTATCTTCTAACAGCTTCTCCTGTTTCAAATTCATTCAACAGCAACAGCAAGGCTTGCACACTATTATTTGAAGAAGTTAAACTTGCAATAGAACTCAGAGTTGTGAATGAAAACTCAAAACAAAATTATTCAAAAGTCAAAACCAAAACCCAAAAACAAAGCTTCAAAAGAAAACCATAATAAATAACTTAAGCAATATCTAAAAAATAATCTTCAGAAATGCCATCATCCCCATCTTCATCATCAAAGTCAACATCCTCATACCCAAGGTCATCTTCATCTAAGTCTTCTTCCAACTCATCCTCCTCATCAACCAATGTCATAGCAGATGTAGATGGTCCTTTGCTTTTCTTCTGATTTGAGCTAGCAACACCTTTTCCTCTATCTGTTTTAGATGAGCTTGTACCGTTTGCTCCTCTAGTCGAATAGTTGGGTTCTTCAGCACCCATAGCTTGGCTCACAACATTCCATGGCAAATCATCATCTTCCCACACCAAATCATCATCATCAGAGGAATCTCCATCCATTCTTCCAAGCAACCACTCACTGCTTTCGTCAATTTCATGCAAAAAAATAAGATCTGTGGCACTATCAATTCTCATGCTTCTGCGTTTTAGAGCTCGGTTAAACTTCACAAAAGCCATGTTGTTCAGCCGATGTTGTGCTAGTCAATTTATCTTCTTCGTATGAAGCTGTTACAAATCAAGTTTAAAAATTATAAGTGAAACGAAATCACCTAAAAATATTAATAAAAGGGGATTTAAATGACTTACAAGTTGGAAAACACTCCAATTTTTTTCACAGCCAGTAGCACTACAAGTAAGACTAAGGATCTTAACAGAAAAGTCTCTGAGATTTGGAGCAGAAGATCCATAACAAGACCACCGTTCGGCTATTAAAATAAAAATATTGTTACTTGTTAGTATTTATTTAGATCAATTATCAAAAATTAATTCAAGTAAGTGTGTGTTACCTGGTGTTTTGATATCTCTTTGCCTGATGGCCATGGGATGGCCGAAGATACCACTAGCTTTCTTAAACACATCCAACTCTGTCATTATCTTGTCTTGAGTCTTTGTATTTTGAACCAACCTATTCATGCACCATCACACAAAAAAAATTATTGTGTGGTAATTGTATACCAATTTATTAATGCAAAACAAAAACACACTTTAAAAGACCAACCTAGTAATGCAATTGTACACGCCCTCTTCCACTTCTTCGCAACAAACATCAGCGTGATATTTGTAATGGATTGAAGGGTTTAAGAAATACCCAGCAGCATGCAAAGGATGATGAAGCTGACAATCCCACCTTTTGTCAATGATTTCAAAGGCTTTTTCGTATTTCTCTGTTTTCTCCTTGAAATCGTGTGCGATCTTCTCTTTTGCTCTGTCCATGGCTGCATATATATAACCCATAGCTGGTTTCTTCTCTCCATCAACCATCCTCAGTACTTTGAAAAGAGGTGTCATCACCTTCAGAGCAGCTCGAATATTCTTCAAAAAGATCGGTTGCATAAGATACTGCCTGACTTTTCTTGCTCCAGCTTCTTTGGGCCATTTGAACTCACTCCATTCAGCAGAATTGACCATATCTCTTAAAGGCTTCTGCTGTTTGAGAAACTGAGTCATGGTGATGCAAGAAGTAGCAAACCTATATGATAGGAAATGTTAGAATTTTATTTTTAAATTCCTTTGCAAATTAAAAAAAAAATATAGCAAACCTTGTCACAGCCGGTCTGTGCAGATTTTTTTGCTTGGTGAATTTCCTCATCATGTTCACAAGAGGGATATGACTGTAGATATATCCATTCATGAACATGCATTTTTTCATGGCATTCTTCAGTGCTGGGATTTCTCCAATTTCCTCCAGCATTAGATCAATGCAATGTGCAGCACATGGAGTCCAGTAGAGATGAGGTCGTTTTGTTTCAAGCATTTTTCCTAAACAAAGAAATATAAACGTTACGTACCATCTTTTAAACAAAGAAATATAAACGTTAAATATAACATATGTACCAGCTTTTACATAGTTCTTTGCGTTGTCTGTGATAACTTGAACTACATTAGCTTCTCCAATCTCCTCAACCATATTATCTAGCATCTTATACAGTAAATCCACGTCAGAAACGTCTTTAGACTTTATGAAAACAGAGCCTTTTGGTGAATTAACTAGGAAGTTGACAATGTCTTTCTTAGCCACTGAATCACGCCAACCATCTGACATAAGTGAACATCCTTTACTGGCTCACTCCTTCTTGTTCTCCTCAATTTCGATATCAGTGTTCTGCACTTCTTTTTGAGCAGTGGACCTCTTAATTCATACATGCTCGGTGGTTTTAATCCTACTACATACTCCCCAATTAACTTAATCATCTTGGGAAAGCTAGGATAGTTGACAGCATTGAAAGCAAGACAAGCATCCAAAAACCACCTAGTTATAGCTCCACATACACGTTCCCTTAACTCGTCATCAGAAGCTCCTCCAAGAACACCCTTTCTATCTTTTCTTCCTAACAAAATATCAAGAGGAGGAGTAGTCACATACTTGTCCAATGGACCTCTAAATCTCCTCCTCTTAGTAGGGACAGATCGTCGCGGACCTCACGGCTGACTTTCCGTCTCGCACTCTTCATCATACTCGTCAAGGTCTTCTTCTAGTTCGATGGCCATGTTACGAGCCGCTACCTCGTCATCCTTCATCTTCTTGTGTTTGATTAAATCCTCTCTCACATGTGCTGGACACATTTTACAAGCTTGGGTGTTCCTATGATCCCCTCTCAAGTGTTGTTTGAGACGTGTAATTCCACCTTTGAAGTCCTTCAAACAGTATATACCTTCGCCTGGGTGCGCCTTGCGCCATGGCGCAAAAGGCGCTCGCCATTTTAAACACAGCTTCTTACGAACTGGTGAGATTTTTTTTATTAGTATGTTTTTTCTTTTCAATTTCCCAAATCTCTAGATCGTGAATTTTCTTCTCTTCGTTCTTTATCTCTTGTTTAGGGTTGATGCGATCGGTTGGGTTTCATGCTATTTTGTTTTGCGATTTTGTGAGTTAGGGTTTCAAGTTTCCTTGATCGATTTGATCTAAATCCAAATCTCTGTTTGTTTGTTTGTTTGTTGTAGTGATGTTAAATCTACATCGAAGCGCTTGACTCCGCGTGAAATCATCGTTGAGGTACTTCTCTGTCTTTTTGTGAATTTTGATCTTGCTTTAGATTTGGGGTATTCAATATATTATTTTGGATCAGGACTTAAGATCGATCATATAAAATGAACAGATTGAACGATTAATTTAGTTCAAAGGTTGATGCGAACGTATATAACGATGAATCAATATTCAAACACTTATTTGGATTGTATTGAAGTTCTAAGTATGTTCTTTTAGCTGTTTGCACCGTTGAAGTAACAATGTCTCTCACTTTAGCCTCTCTATGTTTTCTTTTCTTCAGTGTGTTTTGTGTGGAGAAGCCATAACAAACGAAGATAAGTTTGACTATGTGAGCAAGCCAGACAAAAGGCTGAAGCAACAAACCAGATAAGCTCGTTTACTTCTTCTTTTTTTCTTGATTCAACAACAAAATTTTCGCTTTTTAATAAGATTTTCAAAAGTGTTTTATCAAAACAGAAAACCTTTGTTTTGGTTTTATCAAACTCCAAAAAAGATCATGGGCAGACACTAATCTAATAGTGTGTTGTCAGATTCTTATTTGGGGACATTGTCCGGTTGCCTGAAGTCTAGACCCATAAAAATTTTCAAATCATGGTCCCATTTAGTAAAGCATGTCTAAGCAAAAGATGGAAAGTATGTACCCACGGCTTACATAAACAACAACCAAATGGCTTAAGAAAAGTCTTTAGACGGAGACTCTGATATGTACCCACGGCTTGCATAAACAACAACACACGACTTAAGAAAAGTCTTTAGACAGAAACTGTGATATATACCCACAGCTTACAAAGTTTTCAGAAAAATACTATGAAACGTTGGATGGATCAAATGTCTCGTAGCTTTCAAAATAGTCTTAGACAAAAAGACTGAATAAAACGATCCACAAGTCCACAACTTACATAAAAAGTTTTTGCACACACAAAGACTATGAATGTTTGGATGGGATAAAACGACAAACAGTAGAACATACAGTCTTTAGGCAAAGACTAATGAGTTACCCACGGCTTATAAAGGCTTTAAACAAAGACCTTGACTTGAAAACGATCTATGAAGGGTCTGTAGACAATATCTCTACCCACGGCATATGGAAAGTTTTAGACAAAAACTTTAACTTGGTTGTTACACACGACTTATAAAAAGTCTTTAGACAAAGACTGAATCTTGACAATGTTACCCACCCACGGCTTTAAGAAAAGTCCTTTGAAAGAGACTGAATCTAGACAATACCATGACCCACAAAGACTCAACCCAACTTGGACAATACTACTATTACCCCACGGCTTATAAAAGGTCTTACAGATGGAAACTATGAACCCTTTAGACTTCTAAGTTTATTGGATATGAAAATGACAAACAGTGGATGAAAAAAACGACCACCGGTTTAAAGAGGTCTTAGGAAAACCTATTACTTGTTGGATGGAAGAAAACTACCCACGGCTTAGGAAAGTCCTACAAAAGAGTATGGTTGCTTGAGTTGTTGTACGGTGAACACGACCAACAACTTAAAAGAGAGACTATGAACCAAAAACCATATCTTTAAAGACTCAAGACTTCAAAGAACGACCACAAAGCTTAAGACAAATAATACAGAACAAAAACAGACCCTTTACTATACACCAGAAGCCTCGACAACAGTATTTTGACAAATACTACATGTCAGTGTTTAGCTTGTTGGATGGACAACGAGCAACAGCTTAAACCAACATCAGTCTTAAGACAGCAAGTATGAGCCAAGAACAGAGTTGGTTTTTTGCCTTGTTGGATGGTGAAAACGACCAACAGCTTAAACCAAGCCTTGAGAGAGAGAAAGTTTGTACCAAAAATTGAGTTGGTTTTAGTTAACACCACCATCACCCATGGCTTACTAAAAAGTCTATAGACAAAAATACTATAAAACTTTAAATGGATCAAACGACCCATGGCATACTAACGGCTAGAGTCTTTAGACATCAATACTACCAGGGGCTTATGATAAGTCTTTTGAAAAAGACTGAATCAAGACAATACCAGTACCCACGGCTTTGTAAAGGGTTTTTAGACCAAGACTCAACCTGGAGAATACTACTTACCCACAGCTTCAAAAATGTCTTCAGGGTTGGTTTGGGCTTTGTGGATAGAATGGAGAAAATGTCTTGACAATACTTACTTACACACGGCTTATGAAAAGGCAAATTGGAAACAGTTTCATTTCTTTACCCACGGCCTCAAATGAGTTTACACAACAATCCTATGAGTTGGTTTTGGAGTTAGTATGAATCAAAAACAGACTGCGTAAGACAGAGACTATGAACGAAGTCTTATAAAAAATTCTCAGATACATTAACCTAAGACCATGAACGGAATACAATGACTCTTTTATGATAACTGAAAACAGATATCATAAAGTCTTTGCAAAGTATTGGCGAGAGAAAAAACGATCAACGTCATTAAGAAAGTCTTAAGAATAAGATTATTAATATAACATATTCCTCATTTTCCACTCACAGTACGTGAAGTAAAAGACTAATGAATTCTGTTTTTGTTTTTCCTCAGGTATGCATGTGCTTCAGAAGGTGCTCATTTTAAGTGTAGCAGATTTCTTTGTAATGATACTTTCTGAATTTCTCAGGTATGTATGTATTTTACAAACTTGTTTGTTATTTAGTTGATAAAAGTTACAAGAAGGAGACACATACATGTAAGTAAAGACTAGTTTCAATTGCTTACGCTTGTGCTTGCTTGTTCGTTAAGGCCAAGGCTTTGTTCAGGTATATGCTTGTCTTGACCTTTTTCTCTTGTGAAAATTTATAAAGTAGTAAGTAATTTATACGTAAACTAAGAAACTTGAAATGAATATCTAGACTCCTTTAACTGATTTTTAGAAGAAAATTGACTAGTTAACACTTCTTTCGTTGGTCTAGCATCCGTCAGATTCTAGAAATTGATTGCTAGCATTGCTTTGTGTTTTTACAATGTTTGTAATCTCTAATTGTGAAATGAATGTATGTGGAGGAGTCTCTTGAAAATCAAAGTAGGTGAGAGACTCCTGCATATTGGTGGTGGTAGTTTTTTTTCTTTCTAATTTCGAACGTTTTATCTTTTGTGTTATACTTCTAACATTCAGTGATCATTCTAAACAGTGTTTAATCTCTTTATAGTTTGGCGCTTGTATGCATAATAAATTCTCTTGTTTTGCGAAATGGATCTTATAGTAGTCTCTTGTATATCAAAATATGTGAAAGACTGCACATTGTAGTATTATTTTCTTTGAATAATGAATGTTTGTGTTTTGTGTACGATCTTAACCTTCTGTGATTAATGACATCTTTACAATTTGCATTCATCGCTGATGATTACTATATAGATTCTAATTGTATATGTTTATGTTTCGATTAGCTTTGGATTGGTGCTTGTGAAATGGTTGTACCTTGGATTTTCTTGTAGATCAACGTCGGTGAGAGATTCCTGCACACTGTGGTGGTAGTTTCTTTGAATCCTGAATTTTTTTTTCTGTTTTGTGTTATACTTCTCACAACCCTCAGTGATCACTCGAACAGTGTTAGTAATTTCTTCAGTTTGGTGCTTGAATGTATTATAAGATCTCTCATTTAATGAAATATATGCATTTATAGGAATCTCTTGTAGATTAACATGTGTTAAAGAATTGTGGTAGTACTTTCACTGAACTTGATTGTTTATTTTTTCTTTTAGGCTCATAACCCTCAGTGATAACTGTAAACATATTAAATGACATCTTCATAGTTTTGCATTCTACTATAAACTCTATAAGTTGACTTGAAAATTCCCTGCTATGGTACTTGTGTTTATCCCTTGGTTTCTGAGCCTTGAAAACATTTCTCTCATTGATGTAGTTTCCTTGAATCTTAAATGTTTATGTTTTGTGTTATACTCCTAACGCTTGGTAAGCATTCTAAGCATGTTTATATTCTCTGTAATATTGCATCATATGCTGCCGGTTACATGTTACCATCTAAAAATAATTTTGAATATAGTTTCTTCAATAACAGTGATCGAGAATTCTCTGTTATGTACTTATGACTGTGCCTTTTTCTTCTAGTCGATGAAGCTTGGAAACCTGTTGAATCAATATGTGGTGGAGTTATTAAAATGTGCAACTGATCATTCTTGAGTTTTTATGATTGGTGTAACATTCAAGATATTAGTCGTATCTAAAATCTAGCTGTAAACATGTGAGTAGGTGTTCTAAGTTTTAACATCTCTTCTATTTACGTCGACTAAATGTCATGTCCTTGAAAAAATCCCTTTATTGACAAAATCTCCAGAATTTGTTTTCTAAGGCAGATATCAAACTGAGTTAGTATCACAGGAACAAATATAGTCTTTTATTCCTTAGATCTTAAAGAATGTTAAAGAATCATAGGAACAAATATTTCTTGCAAATAGTGAAAATTGTAAGAAATACTAAGAAATTAGCTATTTTTACTCATTCTCTTAGTCACCAATCGTCAATAAAACAATCACATAGAAAGACTCTCTTTGATATGTCAAAAACAAAAAGACCATTTTGATGGTAATTTAAACGTAAAACACATTACGAACAAGGTCTGCAAATTTTAACCGGAACTATTTACCCAAACCGAATCTGACCCAAAATGGACCGGTTTAGTATGGTTACGGTATTCATCAATTACCCAATGGATAATTTATAAATAACTACGGATACCGGGTAGAGTTTGTTTTCTTCCCGGATCTAAATGAATACCCATTTAAAACTGATTCTATGTAAAAACACTCAGAAATTGCATCGGGTGGGTGTCAAACCCGGGTTGGAAGCGCAACACTTGCAATAACATTGGGATACGTCAACTCTTTTGTAATTAACCCCACATTACTAGTATATATTTGATTTCAGTTTATTTTTGTTTTTAAAATAATAGATAAATTTATATTTCAGGTTTTAAATTGTATATCCGAACCAACCCGTGCATGTGAATCGAAGTGAATATGAACCTTAAGTCAACCAAGTAGGTACAGTTTCTAAATAACTGATTTAGCCATAACCGAACGGTTCTTACCTGAAACTGATCCAAATACCCAAAATCCCAGCCCTATTACGAACATAAGAATGAGCTATCCAACTTTTTAGATGACACAACGCTGGGAAACGTAATGTGAGTGAGAGTTAAAACTATACACAATGTACGTTGAGAAGTCACATTGCACCATCTGTTTTATAGATTAACTAGGTGATAATCTGCGCTTTGCGCGAAATGTGATTATTAATTTTATTTTTATTTTAAAAATAGACATTAATCTGTTTAATCTGGATATCAGTTTAGTTTTAAGTTGGTTTTAATCACTTAAAATATAACTTTCATGTTAAATCAATATTTTTTTTGTTTGTTCGGTTAAAATATAACTTTCATGTTTAATCACACAAAATCTCTATTTCATCAGCAAAAGTTTCAATCTTGAATCAAACAACTCCACAAACACGAAGGAAGTTTACATTTTGGTGGATATGTTGAAAACGACAGCCAGAAGTTTACATCATATGTGAAATTTTTGGATTGAGAACACCAACTATAAATTTGGGAAGCAGAGATTGAGGCTGCAAAATTGTACGCTTCAATGTCTGGCTAGCTATGCATTCATTGTCAAAAGAAAAGTGTTAAGGAAAATGGTATGATTATGGTGTATTATATGGTAGTAGTAAACACGGTTGTACTGAGACCAAGGACACTAAGTTAACTAAGAATTTAGAAAAAATAAAAACTATATAACATAAGCGTTAAAGGTGTCATAACATGTTGTAAGCTATCCTATTTGTCAACTCAGTAATCATAACATGTTGTATTCCATGAGTTTCATTGTTAAGGTGGTTTTGATGCCACAAATAACATAAAAAATGCGCCTCTGCAGAAAACATGTGTAAATTGAAGACATAATTAATTAAGCTTTAAATTTTAACTTAAGTTAGAGCTTGGGAAAAGTCTGAGTTAAACATATCTTGCAAATCCACGTTAGTGGTAGTAGTAGATTCTCTCTTCCTTCAGCAGAAGCCTGAAAGTGTTGAGTCTATGGTAAAAGGCTCATAGATGTAAGTACCGCTATTTGGATTCGAATCTTGGCCACTGAAAAATTAATATTTCGGTATTGCCAGGGACAGAGGACCGACACGTAGTAACACATGACTAGTCTGGATCACTTATTTGGGGTCAGGATACCTCTGTATAATTCAAAAATAAGTGTTGAGTCCATGATCTCCAACAGACCTTGTACCAAAGTTGACTGAAAATATTAGTGCAATAGTCAGATGGAATACCTTGATTACATGAATCAAAAAAATTTAAACTGAATATAATTTTTTTTTTTGGGATTTTTCTTCTCATCGAGAAAAACCATTTCAAACCCATAAACTCTTTCTTATAAAATATTTGGAACAAAAAAAAAGAAAAAAACGATTCTCTCTCGCTAAAATATTCTCTTTTTAGTGGGTGGAGCTTAGCTGTCGTGAAAGTGTTGACACGTTGTAAAAACCACCGCAAGAAAACCCCTTTTTCAGATCAATCTTCATCTTTTTAAGGGTTTGTTCTTATCTTCAGTTGGTGTTCATAAAAAAAGCAGAATTTCCCAGAAAAATCAAGATGTCGCTTGCAATGGATAAAGCTTTGATGGCTCTATCTTTGGAGGAGGAAGATGAACCATTTGAGATGCCGAATTTTCCTCAATTTCGATCCAGTGAAAGGAATTCCAGAAGTTTAATCGGGAGGATTCTCAATCCCGATTGTCAGAAGATACCTACTGTAATCCATGAGATGCCAAGGAAGTAGCAGAAGCAAGGGAAAGTGCGTGGTGTTGCACTGTCCAAGGAGAGATTCCAATTTATATTTGATAGTGAGCATGATTTGCTAGAGGTCCTCGAAAAAGGAGTTCATACATCTACTGAGTGGGTCATAGTGCTCGAGAGGTGGGTGGAGAATCCTCCTCCGGATTACCTCCAGTTCATCAACATTTGGGTTCAAATACAGAATATTCCGTTGAATCACTATACAAAAAACACAAAATATGATTTTTTTTTGGCAATCAAAATATGATAGTTTCCACCGCAAAATTATTAAGTAGGACAATGAATAATCTTAGTTATTTTCTTAAATTAATGTTCAAATTGTTTTTGGAAATTATTAAAAACTTAGAAAAAATAAACATTCTTTAAAAATAGGTGTATTTAATTCTCATGGCGTTAGATTGTAAATATTTTGCAAGTGTAAAGACTAATTTTGAAGTGTACTTCTATTTTAATTTAGCAAAAAAAAAAGCAAAAATACATCCAAGCTTTTACAAGAAAATACATGGCAGATTCTGGTAACGCATGCTAGCGTCAACCGCTTCGACTCCACTGCCCTTGGTTCCAGTAAGATGAAACCGTCCGGCGTATCTCTTATCAGTGGAATCATCGCTAATATCACTGGAGGAAGTTCAAGTCAAAAATAAGGAAGATCCTATATCGGACTGTTGTTCCCAACACCGATTCTACTGAATCTGCTTCAACATGACTTGAGAAATCCATCTAAACTAGACCATCTTTCTCAAAGATGCATTACAGAATCGCCGATATAAGGCTAAATAAAGGGTAAAGGCTGATTCTCGTCAAAAGCGGCTCCGTTGAGGCGATGAAGAAAAGCATCTAACCACTAATCAACAGGATTAAGATGAAGAGTAGCCAAAGGTGTAGCTTCTAAGCCCGATCAGAATCGAACCTGTTAGTGTTCATGGAACGAGGAAGAAGACGGAAGTTTATATTCTCATTAAATGACAAAAGTTGTTACAATGTAGCTTTTCTAGTAAGCCTTACTCACTGGCTTACATCACAATAATGAACCAGTCTAAACCAACAATTGAATTTTGGTACAATATTCTAATATCCCCCTCAAGATGGCAAATATATGGACTTTAAAGCCATCTTGCCGACCAAAGAATAGAACTGAGGTGAAAACAGAGCTTTAGTAAAGATATCTTCAATCTGGTTGTTGGTTCTGACGTGAAGAAGCTTGATGAATCCTCGTACAACTCGCTCACGAACCTGATGACAGTCTAGCAAAATGTGTTTTGCTCGTTCGTGAAACACAAGATTGCTAGCAATGTGTATAGCAGCTGTAGAATCAAAATAGAATGCAAATGGACCAGACTGAGGAGAATCAAATTCAGCTAAGATATTGCGTAACCAGATAACTTATCTTGAACCATACTCCATGGCTCTGTATTCTGATTCCGCAGATGAATGAGAGACGATATGCTGCTTTTTTTTATTTCCAGGATATCATAGCATTTCCTAGAAACATGCCATACCCCGAAGTAGAACGTTGAGAATCCAAACAAGAAGCCCAGTCAGCGTCTGTAAAAGCTTTGAGAATAAGATCAGAGTCGACCGAGTATAAGAGACCAAGACCAACTGTACCCTTCAAGTAATGAAGAACACGAAGAGCTGCACGATAATGTGAGCTTGTAGGAGCTGAAGTGTATTGACAAAGTTTATTCACAGTGAATGTGATGTCTGGCCGTGTTATTGTCAAATACATCAGTCGACCCACAAGTCGTCTGTAAGCAGCCGGATCATCAAGAACAGGTTCATTAGAGTTAAGACGAAGCTTAACATTAGGATCCATCGGAACTTGAGATGGTTTTGATGCAAACAAACTTATATCTTCTAGAATACCCAAAATATATTTCCTTTGACAAACTGAAATGCCTTTGTTGGATCTAGCAATTTCAAGACCAAGAAAGTATTTCAGTTGTCCAAGGTCTTGGAGTTTGAAGGCAGCATTCAATCACTCTTTAATTGATTAACATCATCATCATCATTGCTGGCAATTATGATATCATCAACATATACCAACACTGCCGTATATTTACCTCCATTTCGCCGTATAAACAGAGAGTGATCAGAGTTAGATTTCTGAAAACCAAGCTGAAGGAAAGTGCCACTAAACTTCAAGAACCACCGGCGTGAAGCTTGGCGTAAACCATAAAGAGATTTCTGTAATTTACTGACGGCATTTGGTGGAAAAGTTTCCCCCTCTTTCGGTGTATATCCTGGAGGAAGCATCATATTAATTTCCTTGTCCAAATCACCGTTTAAAAAGGCATTGAAGATGTCGAGCTGAGTAAGACCCCGCTTCTTTGCTGCAGATACAGCTAAAAGAGTTTTAACAGTCGTCATCTTTGCCACTGGTGAAAAAGTATCTGCAAATTCTATTCTTTTTTTTTCTGTGTGTAGCCTTTGGCTACTAAACGTGCTTTGTACCTTTCAATGATACCATATGGATTTATCTTGATTTTATAAACCCAACAACATCCAATAGCATGTTACCTTTATTTGTTTCAATCCAAATCAGAAAAAGCATCCTCATTATAATCAGCTCTGATTATAATTGAAAACTCACGCCAAAAGTCACCATAGCGAAGAGCTAAGTCCGCAACCGGAAAGGAAAGTCACCTAGTTACGCAAACGATCGATCCGAAGATTGGATATTTACATCCAAAAAACAAAAAGAAAAGTAACCGGCGGCAAAAGCCAGACGAGCAACTATGATTTAAGGTTTCTTCTAGAGAGAAGTTGAAGAAAATAAGAGATGTTAGTAAGTTACTCTTCTATATATATGCGCGAATGTCTGTATTTTTTTATTGTGTATATCGCGAAGTAAACTAAACAAAAACAAAAGAGAACAAAAGAAAAACAATTTTAGATACATTGACATCGAAGAGGAACAGAAGTACCAGCTGGTTTTCTCCTGTCCCTAATCACTGCTTCCTTCACCATAGGCACCTTCTGATAAACCTTCTTCCATATATGATTCACCGCACCATCGGGTTGAATCGGTCCAATACCATCCGCTTTACCATTGTCATACACAAAAACTGACTGAACCTCTGCCATTCTACTTCTTAAGGTCTCCTTGTCTCTTTCAGAGAAATTTCTGAGATGATTAGCCAACCATTTAGGCCTTAATGCATCACTTACAGAGACAAAGACCGAGAACTCTGAGTAATCAATCATTCCTTCAAATGGAAGCTCAATGTTGTCGCTGACAATAACAGGGATGCATAGGCTTTGTATGGCGTCAAAGAGACGGCAGGAAGTGGGAGTGTCACCGGCTGGATGCAAGCAAAACTCTGAGTTTCTCATTCCTCTTATCGATTGTTCTCTTCCCGTTGCATTAGGGAAACCTTCTTCCATGACAATGCCCTGTTCATCCACCAGCAAGTCCCATAGTTTTTCTCGTATTAACCCTCCCTGTCGAAGTTTAACATATAAAATTACTTGACGAGGATACATAAAACAACAGTCCCTACAGTGTTTCGCAATAGTGGTTACCCGATGTCTGTGCTTAGCGCCTTTGAAATAAAGAAGACTGTGACGTCTCTTATTCCGAGACAAATCTAGCCTAGGAAGAAGATGTGTGTATGGAACTATCACATCCTTAATGACAGAGACTTGAGTATGCTCTATCCTCTCAGGCAAGCTACTACCGTTGAACGACTTAGAATCTTGCCTGAACCATCCTCCAAAATCCACAACTAGTAGAATCGATAACGCTATCTCCTCCCGGACATGCCACATTGCAACAGGGTCTGCCAAAGAACGCTTCAACATTTAACTAAACCTGAGCAAATCCATCCACAGATTCAACACTTTATATTAAGCTTCTACATCATATCCAACATGACACACTGATCCTACTCAATTATCTTTTTTTTTTTTGAATAAATGTTAAATTTATTCATCAAAAAAGCCTTATTACATCAGATGCTTCCTGTTTATTTTAGAAACAAAAACTCAAAATAAACTCCACTCTTTACATCCTACTCAATTATCTATCTTAACAAACACAAACATGGCAGTTTCTCAGATCTACAGTTATGTCCAAACAAGTGTGGTTACCAGTTAAGACAAAGACGTGATCACGTCCACCAGATAGCTTCCAAGCTTGAGTGTTTTTAATAAAGTCAAGAACTTGTCTCTGTCTCTGATAATCTTCGTTTCCCGATTTCTTCCTAAAGGAGGAGCCTTTTCCATTTGCAAGCTCCATCTCCGCGCTTAGAGTAGCGAAGAAGGGCACGAACACTACATCAGCTTCGGATTCGCTGAAAACCCTTTTGGCGAAGGATCCAGCACGCTTCTCCGTTGGAGTCTCGAGGTCTCCCATGATCCAGTACTCTGCACTGTACTGCTTAATCAGCGGATTCTCCGGGTACGGTGGGTGTTGACCGTGTTTGGGTGAATGGGTTTTACGGGTCGGGTGATCCGGGTCGCTGGGAATGCGTGAGTCTGGGGAAGAGGACCAGTACTTGTCGAGAAGACCGTAGTTTAGGGATCTGGGAAGCTCAGCTACGAAGACGTTGATGCCGGTTTGGGAGGTATCGAGTGAGATCTTAGGCTTTTGGTCGGATGTTAAGGAATTGGAGAAGAGGAATAGAAGGGAGAGGACGAAGAGGAGAGAGGAAGATAGGAGTAAGCAGGAGACTGAGCAGAGAGGTTTAGCAACCGCCATTGATGTGATCTTAGGAAAGGATCGTAGTAGCTCTTTAGAGATCTCTGCTTTGCTTCTTCGCTTCAGGTTGGGTTTCCCTTTGAATCCTCTGAGTGAATCAGAGGGAACACAGTGATACGAAGAATAAACAGAAAGCGCCCCGTTTTCGGATCCAGGGTTATGAGACGCCTTGTCGTTCAAATACTTGTGTATAGAACTCGTTGTTGTCTCGTTTGATCTCTTCTTTTTTTTTAACACTGGTTTATTATGATATTACATATTAGAAAATTTACTTAGACGATTCAACAACCGACAATACTACATATCTTATGAGGATCTACGCCTAACTGCATCATCTGAGTCGTCCTATGAAGATCTACTGACCATATTTACTTGCACCATGTTGAAGATCTCTTGTACGACTTTCTTCTTGTAGTCTTCATTAATAAATCGCTCTCTCCGGAACTTTAAACCTGAATTTCCTGTAATCTGCAAGAAATTGCATAATCTGGGGTTTGAACCCCATACCTGGGTGTAGAAGCCTTTTAAACCTTAACCAGTAGGTTGGGTGTAGAAGCTGTTTGATCTCTTCTTTCAGCCATGAAAATTTACCAATCACTTTCTTATAAATCAATAAGCATTTTTAAAAACTAACCTTTTAATTTATAAGTTATTTACAAGCATGCCATTTTATTTAGGTGTCATCATCATAGGTCCTCTCACAATACTTAACCATCAAACCATCTATTACTAGACTAATTACAAGACATGCCATTGGTCCTGCCAATTATTAACAATAACTATGCGAATCATAACTATACGCGTCATTCATGATGCATTTTGTATATATTCATATATATATATATATATATATATATATATATAAGTTTAAATCATTTCTGAGGGTTCCACACAGGATGCCAGCGCACAAAATCGTTGTTCCTGCTGTCGACACGTGTTCTGAAATACAAAACACATCAATTTCAAAACACATCGTTTCATTTAATCTGGTGTATATTCGGTTGGGCTTCGTCTGCATTTGTGGTCCTTATTTTACTTCATGAAGCCCATCTTTAGAGAGTGAGTTAAAACGCGTCGTTTTTTATTCTATGGGTTGAACCTGTTTTCTCATCTCCTTCCGAAACTGCCATCTTCTCCAACCCCTAATTTCGCAGAGCAGATGTAAGAATGTATATGTAACGTTAATCGTCATTCAAACATGTCATAAAGAATCTCCTTTAATTCTCTGCGGCCGTATCTCCCATCAAGTTGATTTTAATTACTCTTTCCCACCACTACTTTGCAAATACCCTAATTCTCACATCTATAAATAAGCGATGAAGAACTCTCCAAATCTCATACCTTCACCGCACTCTTTACACTACCCCTTTCCCAAAAGAGCTTCCAAAGATGGTAACCGCTCCAATCCTGCTTTCCATCTGAAGAGTGGTCGTGCTTCTAAGGCGGTTTTGACGCGGCTTTGGAAAGCACAAAATGTGGAGAATTTATGGGTTTGACTTGCTCTTGATTAATGAAAAGGTACACATATATTGTCTTTTTCTTTATGTCCACAATTATAATCTTATTTTTTTGGTAAAAACACTGAAATAATCTTGACTATTAAAGGATAAATAACGATTGTATAGTTTCGATATTATTCCTTAGGATATTCTGTATAGATATGAGATGATCCCTAATATCTCTCAACTTTTTCAAGCTTCTTACTGACAATCGAGGCTGCTACAAGGTTCCATTTCATCTCTGTTTGTGGGGTGCTGATTCCACCCGTGACGAGGAAGAAGTAAAGAGAGAGCCTCTATGGTGGCTCTGTTCATGACGTTGTTCCTTGCTTCTTAAGGAGTTTCATGAATTAGTTGTTGATTGTACATATATGACTTGATTTGAGTCAGCTCTATGGCGGGACAATCGCGGTATGCCCACTCAGACTAATACTAAAGTGTTTTTATATTTATATCATGATCTTGGTTCTGCTAGCTTAGGCAAAGGAAAATCGGGAACTGAGATTCTTAGATATGAGTTGAGTCTATGTTTAAGAAGATAATCGATTTGGGGAAGCTCCGATTAGTTTCAATCCTTACGGCGGGAATATGGGTAGATTATAGAGGTCGCAACACCGTTCCCGTACTAAAATAAGCTTTTCAAGATTTAATACACTATAATAACTGTCTGCTTCAAATATAAAGAAGTCTTTCTACAATTAGATTAAAGTGCTTCACAGTTTCATGACCTGGTTTTGTAAGGAAGAAGGAAAGTGTATTGGAGAATTTAGTTTAGAAAGAGCTTCAATCGATCAGTAAAGATCAAAACTTTTGTTGATCTTAGGAACTTATTATAAATGAACAGAGTATATTGTACGACATATGAGATATTATTTATCATTTGATATAAAGATGGGTGTTAGTTAAATATATATTGAATTACTTTGTGGAATGCAGACCTTTGTTGAAGGAATCATGTTGTTTTATTTTAGACCAGAAATCAAACTGAGAAAAGGTTGGAAAGTCCTTAACTTCTGGTCTACTGCCCAGAAAAAGTAGTGCTTCTGAAATCTGTTGACGCATGGGATCGGAGATATGGTGGTGACACTGCAACTGACGAATGCTAATCGACGTTTTACGTAAGGAGAAACCAAATCAAAGATACTGATTTAGCCTTTTTTTTACTATTTAGTGTTCATTTATATAAATTCAAATAACAAGAAAAAGACTTGCTCTCCAACACTCAACGGTGGCATATTTAGTTTTCCTACACTTCATGTACCCATTTGCTTCAGGAATGATAGTTCCATATCTAATATCTAAATCAAAGGAAAAATTTTAAGTTCCATATCTTTTGTCTAAATCAGTGGAAAAAACTAAGAAGAGGGAGTCATAACTATCCAAAATAAAATGTGTTTTTAGTTTCTTCTTGAACAATTTTTATTTTTTTTTGCTTTGAAGAGTGACCTTAATTGGTAATTTGGTATTGAAGTACATGTTTCTAGAACAACATTAGGTGATCCTATAAATGAGAACTATCATATGGTAACAGCTAAAAGGACCTTTACCACAATAAATATTCACAATTTGGGTTGACCTTTATCATGAAAAAAAAGTAAATAGATTTGGAAAATTAATAACTGTATGAAGCTAATTTTAAGAAAATGAATTCATTTTTCGTTTAAAAAAATAATAATTCAATATTCCGATGTTTTAACTAAATTAAAGATAAAAAATAAACCAACAAATCATACAAAATTGATAACTTAAATAACAAAATAAAATAAAGTATATCCCGCCCGTATGGTGAGATTATTTGTATCATATACATTATTATCATTCAAATTAACATTTCTAAGATACACAATATCTTTCTGCGCAGTATATGATCATGATTATATATATATATATGATCAAATGTGAATGTCTTATAATCAAATGAAGTGTAATTGACGAGATCCATGTGATTCTATGAATAGGTCATGTAAATTGACAGATTTACATGATTACTTTGAATAGTTTACAAGAAAAATAATAATTTCAAAATGTCTACGGTTCATCTTATTTACTTAACTGATCAAAAAATAACTTTGTGGTGAAAACATTTGCCGTAATCAAATATCCATTAACCTTAATCAATATCCGTTATTCATTACAAACTTCGATCAAGAAAAAAAAGTACATTACAAACATGATTTGCAAGGACAAATTAGAATCATTTATAATTATGGAAACTTCTAATAAATTACAGTTATGAGTATACTTGGGGTGTTAGTAACATTTATTTATTAAGTGTTTTGTAAATGGAAATGATACATTAATTTCATTTTGATCTATACGATTATACAAGACCTTAATTATACAAGACCTTAATTATACAAGACCTTAATTATGGGTCAAAATTTGAATTTTTCATATAATTTTACCCATGTTTGGTAATAATATAATGCTTATCATGTTTCAAAGGATATCGTGAATTTAGGATGAAAATTCATATGAAAGTTAATTTATAGAAAAATTGTAGCCTAATTAAGGTGATATTTAAACCCTTAATCAATTGCCCTATATATTAGTCTTTATACATATTATTACATGGAAGCGGAAGCGAAACTGGAAGCGGAAATGTATGAAAGTGCAAAATCGAGATTTTTAGAAAAATTAGAAAGCAGTTAGGTATTGGAAGCGTGTATCTATTATATATATATACTAAAATATAAGAACATTTTATAAAATCCAAAACTAAAACTGATATGATTTAAATTTAAATAAATCATTTATTCATTTAAAGTAATTTTGAAATGATTTCATATTAAAATTGTGAAAATACACATAAAATAAGTTTTTAAAATGATTGTATTAATTATTTTTAGTACTTCATAAATAATTGACAAAATATATATTTGAATATATGTTAATAAAAACCATAATAAATAAAAATAATTTATAGTATTAGTTTAATATTTGTATATTTTTATTCTTTCTATTTCACACTACAATAAACTTTTGTATTTTATATAAATTAAAATTACGATTTTATATTTCTATTGATTTATACCATGATGTCTTACAAATTGAAAGCGTGATTTCAAAACGGAATTGTAAACTTCCAACGGGGTCTTAAAGAGAATATTTTGGAAGCGTCTTGGAAACGAGATTCCACAAGTTTCTACAAGGTTCCGATTCCGGTTTCGACGTGAATGATAGGAAGAAAATAATAAGAGCAACCTTAAAATGATAGATGATTTACGGAAGTGTCATTATGGCGACGTAGCAGACAGAAAGGGGCTCTAGGACTGCTTTTGAAAATAGCCACACTCACCTTAGCAATTTACTATAGTTACCATTGGACAGACATTCCAAATTTATTCTTCGATTTCTTATAAAATAGTTTCTTATAAAGTACATAATGTAGATTCCACTGGACGGATATTATGTCGCATACACCGGGGATCAATCCCTTTTATGTATTTGATCCCCTTTTATGTATTTGATCTCATTTGAACTCTATTAGACACAATTTTAGTTGAAAGGTTTTTCTCAAACAAAAAAACAAGTACGCCCCTGTTATGATTTTTTGTACCTGCAAAATCACTGTTGTGTTTTTTATATGTATTTTCTTATAGTGATTTGTATTTTACAACACAAACAAAAATTAAATTACATAAAATATGAATATTAATTTCCAACATTAACAAATATAAGAACAATTTAAGTTGAAGGGTTTTCACAAAAAAACTAATTTATTTGAAATCAAAATTTCTATATATTTAAATGTAAAAGATATACATCATTGTTTCAATTCATAATCGTGATTTGGGACTTATGATCTTTAATTTAATGCCTTTATGATTTAGAATATAAGTTAGGGATATTTTATCAATATATTAATCTTCACGCAAATTTATGTTATTATTGTGGTCAATATTATATTGTATATAGAAAGTCTTGATTGCAATCATAAAATTTTATGTGGAGATAAAATTAGTGCTGATTGACATGATTTACACTACCTTCTCAATCATTATATCACAAACGGCATCATTGATTCGAATTTTTAATATTAACCTTAAAAAGTCTTCAGCCGTATTTATTAACTTCCAAAAACAAAAACATTTCAATAAATCTTAACTTGCAATTGTCAATCAGTATCATCGAGCGTATATTTGATATATCGATCTCATTTAATAAAGAAATAATTTGAAACTTATATAAATATAAGTGATGGAAGTGTTTCAACGATACAGTCTTCTCTCTATTCATTTGTCTCTAACTTTCTTTGAGATCCAATACTTAAAGAAATGGCAGGTTTAGATTTTATTGGCAATTTGAAGCCTGTTTACACAATATGCCACTCACATAGAAAATCCACATTTAACATTTATAGTTGGTTATTCTCTTATTCTATAGGGAGAAGGTATCTAAAAACCCTTTAAAATTGTTTTTTAATATGTAGTGAGTAGTTATTTGAATTATATGTATTTTATGTGCAGATAGTTTAAATCATGTGAGTAACTACGAAGGGCTATCGAGAATGTTGTTAGAACCTGAAATTCCATAAATTCAAGAATTTAGAATGAGGTACCATTTATTGATACATGCGTCTTCTTAACTGAATATGATAAGCTATATAATATGCTGTTTTACAAAATTTGTCTGTCGTGTTCTATTGTTGTATTCAGGATTCCAAATTGAGGAGTTTGAAGACAGTGCAAAATAAAAGAATAATGTTAAATTTGCAAGTGGTTGAAAGTGTTATGGAAGGCTTTTCATACTTGCAAGATTCAGGAGTTTTTTTTTTTTCATTTCAGAGGTTTTTTCGGATCTTTAATGTTTTTTCTTAAGCTTCTTTTAGTTTTATTTCTGAACTAAATAAATGGGTAATTTGAAGCCTCTCCTTTTTCTCAAACTTTGTTTACAAGATTAGCTTTTTTCCTAATATTTATACTTATGTTACTGTCAATGTTTATTGAAATTTCTACATAGTTTATATGCTAAACAAATCTATAAACGTATAATAGGCAGCATAGACATTTACATAGTTAATATGCGGATAGCAAGTATCGTTAGTGACTGTAACTCATAACTAAAATACAAAAGGTCGCTACATACCTTTCGAATGAAGAGATAGATGAAAATTTAAAATAGATGTCTATCATCTGTAGTTAAACATAGATGTCTATCATCTGTAGTTAATAATTACGAAGAAAAATATGTTGAAAATGTTATCATATAACCAATCCAGAAACTATGTTTACAAATTTAGAACATATGTATGTTAAAATTAAATTAAACTTTTAGAAACACAATCTCACCCTGCGCAAGGCGCATGTCTCTACCTAGTAGATATTAATATATGCATGATAAGTTATTCTTGATATTCTTATTTTATTTTCTTCAATTGTTTTATTTTTATTTCAGTCTATTTCTTTTTAACACAAAGGAAAACAATAAAACTATGAACCTATAAGAGTGTAATTAAATATCAAATATTTCACACAATAAATTAAAGTAAGAAAATAATAGATAAAAAGTAAATAAAAACTAAAGTTCGATGATAATTTAGAAGTATTCTTTTAAAAAAATAATTTGATAATAATAATATTTCATTTTTTACTTGATAAATATATACATTAACTTATCTTCATAAGTTTGTTTTTAATAGAAGAAAAATTAGGTAATGATAGTTTTGTTATTAAAGTTAATTTATGATTAATTATATAATGATAAATCTAATTATTCATTAAAAGTATATCTATTGTAACCATGTTAGAAACTAAACCATTAAACATATAATTACGGTATGATTACACAGATAACTCTCTAAACTTAAATATCAATGCATAATTTTTCTTATAAATTAAACACTAATAAAACATGCACGAGGAATAACTACCATTAAATAATTTAGAATAACTAATTCATAATTTTAAACTGCATGTAACAAAATCGATTTGCTTTCAAGTCTTTCAAACTCAACGAAAGAAAGAAAAGCATAGAACAATAAGAATTAGTAATAATTTGTCAAAGCCAAAATAAGTATAGTTCTAATTTCAATTAAAAAGTTTGGAATATTTATATTATTTAAATTAACAGATTAATTATTCAAGATAAAAACTAATAAAATCATGACAAATAAGCAAATCAATTAATTTTTTAATGATACAAATTAAAAACTAATAAAAACATGACACATAAGCAAAACAACTTAAAACTATGGAGAACATGACAAGTAAGCAAAATCACTTCATAAATAATAGTATAAATAAAACAAATGGGTTAAACTAATGTAGTCAAAGGTTCAAACATCTAATAACTTACACATCATTACAAAAATAGGTAAATTTGATAATATGACATTAAAAATATAATTAAGTAAACAAACATAGCAAAGCGTTGGTTAGAATATAAGTTATATAATCGATACTATTAAAATAAAACAAATTTTATGTACTTACAAATATAGTCTAGATTAGACCACTGCGCATAACTAAACTTTTTATTATTTATATTTATACATAACTTAGTTATTAAATATACATACTCAATCCTAAAATCAAGGAATTACATAAATAATATATTATTTTTACAAAATAAAAAATTCAATTTATATTAAAATTTAATTTAACTAACGAATAAATTATATTTAACATATTAATATAAGATAATTATAAATATCAGAACATGTTATTATTGATATTTTTGTTAGTATAGTTTGCTGGTACATATATGATACTAGTCTTTTTTTTTTTAAATATTTGGTTCGCTACTTGTCCTGTTACTTGATATTTATTACATGATCTATTAAATATTTATTACTTACTAATAATACTTATCTTTTCTTTTGCTTGTATTTATTGCTGAACAAAAATACTTTTTATTGGCCTTATATATATTATTTCGTTTGTATCCATTTTGATTTTTTTCAGTACTCGTTGTCATCGGGTATTAAATAGTACTCCCTCCATTTCATATTAGATGCTGATGTAGATGAAATTGTTCGTTGCAAAATAAGTGTCGTTTTAGCATTTCAATATAAAATTTATTTACTTTAATTTTCCAGTTTATTTTTCTATTGGTTGAAAAATGAGTAGGTGTATGGATAATGATGTTTTAATATGGAAAACATGCAAAATTAAATAATTTTTAATCTTTGTGTAAAACTCTCAAACGATACTTAATATGAAACAGATGCGGTATAGTTTAGATAATTGCAACTACAGAACAAGTAACCTCGTATTAATAAAAATTTAGCTATTTAGCTTGCTACTATCTATTACATGCATAGAGAAGTCATTTTTGTTATCTTAAGAAGTATACAATGCTTTTACATCAAAATATTCACGTTTTATTAAATAACTTTTTAATAATATGAAAATATTTTACTTGAAGTAATTCTCATGTTGTTTTAGTAGAGTAAGCAAAATAAAATTTCATGTCTATTTCTAATAAAGTATTATTTAGTAAGTAATTTTTAAATATTCATAAATAGTCATAAATAATTCTGAAGTTTGCATAAGTATCTGAAGTATGCATAAGTACAAGTAACAGAGTTGGCCAAGTAACTTACATATAGCTAGATGTTTTCAAGCGCAACGGGCATGAATTTTTTTTTAAAAGTTATTACATTAATTTTAATTTAATTAACTTTGTTCAATTGTTAAAAATACAAACCTTTATAATTGACATTTTGTTTAGATTATTAAAATATTAATCTACACTGGCACTTAGTTAAAATAAATAAAATTTTAA
The DNA here is from genome assembly GCA_026261945.1 of Hirschfeldia incana. Lineage (NCBI taxonomy): Eukaryota > Viridiplantae > Streptophyta > Magnoliopsida > Brassicales > Brassicaceae > Hirschfeldia > Hirschfeldia incana. The sequence continues at coordinate 1,151,077 of JABCMI010000078.1, read as the reverse complement.
AGTGATTGTGGCGTTGACAATCTACAAATCATTTGGTAAATAATGTTTAGAAGACATTTTTAATCAAGTACTCTAGATAGCAAATGTTCGTTTCTAATAAGCTAGATACAAATCTAAATTTTGTTTATCAGGTACATCTAAATAGGGAGTACCCTGTGCCCAGCCTGGCTTTGATGAGAGAAGTTTAGCTTTTATTAATTAAAAAAGTGTTAGTCTAATTAGATTTACAATGAAATGCATGAAGATTCTACATAATTTAGAAGTAGTGTTTGCAATAGATTGTTCTCAACTGGTGAAGATGGTGTCAAAATCCATATAATGGCCGACGTGCACTACACATATCATATCAAAGAATTTTTGCTATCAGACTTTTACTATCCAACATATTCAAAACGCAAATGGTACAAAACATAATAGTTGATAAGCTGGCACACGATACTTGAAAAAAAACTTGAATGGTAACTTTGCGGAATGACGTGTAAAAAGCGATTCCGCAAGAATTTAACCAATCAAGAAAAGTTGCGGAGTGAAAAAAAACGGACAAAATATAAAAAGAATTTTCATTAACTGAAAAAGTGAGTTTTAGTAGACTGTGGTTGAAACTTTTATAAATTTAACATTTTCATATTACTAAATTTTAATATCATTTTATAATTTTAAATAATTAGAAATACATTTTTAATGATAAGTAGATATTATAAATAAAGTTATATTTTACTTTTTATAATAAGATAAAATTTCAATCTATTATTAAAATGTATTAAAATATAAGCTAAATATTAATAATAAAAATAAAGTAATTTTAATAAATTTTAGTTATTTTCATATTTTGTAATGATTAGTTTAATTATTGATCTTAATTTATTCTTATATAAAGTGTATATTATATAAAATATTTTGATGAGTTTAACATCTGTTCCACCATTCTGCAGATTTTAAAATTTTTCACTACTTAATTAATTTTTTTCTGTAAATTAACTATTTTTTCTGTGGTTCTGCGATTAAACGATGGTTATCAATCGGAGCCAGGTTGACTAGTTCGTTCGAGATGGTGACTCTCGAATCAAGAATCTGCTTAAGTTCGTATAGGGTTTGTTGTAAATTTCTTTTTTATCTTTTTATTTTTTCTTCATTTTAATTAGTTGGATCATTGTCCTATTTGAAATTTTTGTTTTAGTTTCCAATACGCTATAATACACCTAAATTCAATTTTCAGGTCAAATGCCATCTTGACTTTTTTTCTCTGTAGAAAGCGGTAAGCTCTCATTAGTCTCTTCATAAATCATCATAATAACGCTCATTTGAAATGTCAACTTTGGAGTATTACAAATTCTAATATCGTAATTATAACTAATAAATTATTGATTTAAAAGAAAAAGGAAAACGATGGTCGTCTCAGTCTTCATTGATAACAGAGGAGAGAGAGAAGGTTTACAATCAGAACAATGGCGAACTCGCCATATCCCATCCTTCTTCCTCTCCTTCTCCTTCTCCACTTCCCTTTCTCATCTTCCACCATATCTCTCGGCTCCGTCCTCTACGCCTCCGATTCCAACCAGTCATGGTCGTCTCCCAATTCAACTTTCTCCGTCTCCTTCCTTCCATCGTCTTCCCCCAACTCCTTCCTCGTTGCCGTCTCCTTCGCCGGAACCATCCCCATATGGTCCGCAGGCACCGTAGACTCTCAAGGATCCCTCCGCCTCTCCTCCTCCGGGTCCCTCCGCCTCACCAACGGCTCCAACGCCACCGTCTGGGACTCCGAAACCGACGGTCTCGGCGTCGTTTCAGCTTCGATTCAAGATTCCGGCAACCTCGTACTCCTCGACAACCGAACCAACCCGGTCTGGTCGTCCTTCGAACACCCGACCGACACGATCGTCCAATTGCAGAACTTCACCGCCGGTAATGTCCTCCGATCCGGTAACTACTCGTTTCATCTAGAGAGAGGAGGGAACCTCACGCTTAAATGGAACGACATCACCACTTACTGGAGCCAAGGGCTAAACTCGTCTTTTAGCTCGAACCTGTCGTCTCCCAGCTTAGCGTTACAGACCAACGGAGTCGTGTTGATGTTCGACTCGACTCTCAGCGGAGGAACTGAGACCATTTACAGCGACGATTACGGCGAAGGTAGCAATACGTTTAGGTTCTTGAAGCTAGACGACGATGGGAACCTGAGAATCTACAGCTCCGCGAGTAGAAACAGTGGTCCCGTGTCGCCTCATTGGTCTGCTGTTGCTGACCAGTGTCTTGTTTACGGTTATTGCGGGAACTTTGGGATATGTAGTTATAATGATACGACGCCGGTTTGTTTGTGTCCGTCTCGTAATTTTGATCTAGTTGATGTGAGTAATAGGAGAAAAGGGTGTAAGAGGAAGGTGGAGCTGAGTGATTGCTCTGGGAACGCGACCATGCTTGATTTGAGTAACACTAGGTTGATTACAGACTCGAGTGACCCTAACTCTGAGGTTTTCTTTGCCGGTAGCTCGCCTTGTAGATCGAATTGTCTTCTTAGCAGTACTTGTCTTGCTTCTGTCTCCTTGTCTGATGGGTCAGGAAACTGTTTGCAGAAACAGCGTGGTTCTTTCTTTACCGGGTACCAGAGCTCATCGGTTCCTAGTACTTCTTATGTTAAAGTGTGTGGTCCGGTGTTACCTAACCAGCCTTTGGTTGGTAGAAAAAGTGATGGCAATAACTCGAAAGTGCACTTGTGGATTGTTGCGGTTGCTGTTGTAGGTGGGCTTCTAGGTTTGGCTGCGGTGGAAGTAACTCTATGGTGGTGGTGCTGCAGAAACAATCCAAAGTTTGGAACTTTGTCGTCTCACTACACTTTGCTTGAGTACGCTTCCGGTGCGCCCGTGCAGTTCTCCTACAGGGAGCTGCAGCGCTGCACCAAAAGTTTTAAAGAGAAGCTTGGAGCTGGAGGGTTTGGTACTGTGTATAGAGGCGTGCTCTCGAACAAAACCGTGGTTGCAGTGAAGCAACTAGAAGGAATAGAGCAGGGAGAGAAACAGTTTAGGATGGAGGTTGCAACTATAAGCAGTACACACCATTTGAATCTAGTGAGACTGATCGGGTTTTGCTCCGAGGGAAGACACAGGCTTCTCGTTTATGAGTTTATGAGAAACGGATCTCTCGATAGCTTCCTGTTTACTACTGATTCTGTGAAGTTGTTGACTTGGGAGTATCGGTTTAACATTGCTCTTGGAACGGCAAAGGGGATAACTTACCTCCACGAGGAGTGTCGTGACTGCATTGTTCACTGCGACATTAAACCTGAGAACATTCTTGTGGATGATAATTACACAGCCAAAGTCTCGGACTTTGGACTCGCCAAGCTCTTGAACCCGAAAGACAACAGACACAAGAACATGAGCAGCGTAAGAGGAACAAGAGGCTATTTAGCACCTGAATGGCTCGCAAATCTTCCGATAACTTCGAAATCTGATGTCTATAGCTACGGAATGGTTCTTCTAGAAATAGTCAGTGGACAAAGGAACTTTAACGTCTCAGAGGAAACGAACCACAAGAAATTCTCGATATGGGCATACGAGGAGTTTGAAAAGGGCAACAGCGAGGCCATCCTTGACAAACGTTTGGGAGAAGATCAAACTGTTGATATGGAACAAGTGAGGAGGATGGTTCAGACAAGTTTTTGGTGCATACAAGAGCAGCCGTTGCAGAGGCCGACAATGGGGAAAGTGGTTCAGATGATAGAAGGCATCACTGCGATAAACAAGCCACCTCGTCCAAAGACCTTAAGCGAAGTGTCGTTTTCAGGGAACAGTGGGAGCTCAAGCCACGCATCTATCTTGGTTGCTTCAGGTCCGGCTCAATCATCTTCTTCGTCTGCGACAAGGTCGTTTCAGACAAGGGGAATCACGTCGTCTTCCACAAAGATTAGTGAAGGTTCATTGCTCGGATCTTAAAGTGTTGTATTGTGATTACTGATTACTAATGTGTAGGTTTTGTTTTACAGTTGTCACTTGTAACTGTATTGGACAACAACAAAGCTATATATATCTATTGTTTCTGAAATAAATGATAGTTTTTTTATATGCATACTCAAGGTTGTTGAATGGTTCAAGTAGATCCCAAAATTATGTGAACATTAGTATTAAAATTTGCAAATACTCAACCCGGTTTTATAATTGAGAAAATCTTAGGAGTTGAATATCTCAATGTCTTTCAATATTTTTGCGTGTACGCCGTCTCGTTCGAGCATGAAACTCGTCGTGGAAAGAACCATAAAGAACTAATACTAATTGTTTAAAACGAATATTTTAGCATATATTTTCATTGTTAAGTTGACTTAAAATATGAGTGATTTAAAAAGAAAACATAGCTGAAATTGGCTTAAAAATATCTCTAGTCAGATAATGATAAATAACAAAAAAAGAAAAACTAAAAAGGTTTCATATTAAATTGAGAAATCAGGACAACCCATTTTAGTTTTTTACTATAAAAATAAACAAAAAGGTTTTATTAGATGATAAATATACACTCATATTTCTAGAATTGTTAAAGAGCGAGAGTTTCGGAGTAGGGTTTAAAATTTTAATAAATAAATATTAAAAATTTCAATAAAAATTTAAAAATAGTTTCAAAAAGTATTTTTACATTTCAAAAAAAAAACTCAAAAAATAATTATAAAAATTTCAAGTTTGAAACAGATATTATGAAAGTATAATTTTCTTTTACTTTTGATTTTTGATTTTGATTTATTTATTTTTATTTATTTATATTTATATATCTATAAAAGGGGTGGAATAATCTTTTGCTCTTTAATAAACTCTCTTTTGATCAAAATCATTTTTGAGGGTTCTTTGAGTGATAAAAACTTAAAAGTTAGTTATTTGAGAAAATCAATACTATTAAAAGCAGATCATTCATACATTATACCCTTAATGAAATATTCAAATTTTCCAAAAATACCCTTAATAATATGATTAACTAAAAAAATCATTAATGGTATTGTTGCCTTTTGGTTTTATGTGCCTATATTACATTTAAATGAGTTTTGTTTATGTATAAATCCATTTCATAGCCCAGAAACATTTTTGATAATAATAATAAATTAAAATCTGTAATAATTTTAAAAATTAATATTACATATTGATTTTGTAACTAAATAATTTTACAGCTTTATCACAAAACTAAAAAAAATTGTGCCACTTTATATGTTGAAATATTTTGTGGAAAATATAATAGTTAAATATAAAATCTTACTCAAGTACAAATTTCAGATACAACTATTGTTAACTTATTTAGAAACATAAAACAGTTGTGTAGGACATTGTAAAATAAATTTTTTTCATGCTGTACAAACTATAAAATTATATAGAATCAAATCATATGATTTATGATTAATTTATAGAAATAATCAACAGTTCATATACCTGCACTTTTTACGTAAAATGAAAGACTTATGAAATGATCCAGTTGTAGATAAAACGATAAAAATAGTATCTGCGCTTTTTAAAATTTTCCCTTAATGAAATGTTAATTTTTCATTAATGACATTATTGTCTTTTGGTTTTGTAGGTTTATTTCAAATTTTCAACATATATATGAACTTGCTTTTGTACACCAATTTACTAAAATGATGATGTCGACTTTATGGTTTTAATTTATGAGTCCTTCGGTTTTTTGGGCCGAATAATAGGTTTGTTGTATGCATGATTATATAAACTGTGACATGATCAATTTCAAACTTATTTACCAACATAAAACGGTTGTGTGACACTTTTTAAATTTCGTCATACTTTACATACTGTAAAAAATCCGCATAATTTCTTAAAAATTTATAAAATAGTCGAAGTACGAATTTCGGATACAACCATTGTTTAACTTATTACAAATTAACATAAAACGGTTGTATGACGCATTTTAAATTTCGTCATACTCTATAGACAATAACAAACCCGCATAATTGAAACTTGATCATGTTACAATTTATATAACTAAAACAAAAAATATCAATTTTTTTTACTGAAAAGACAACCAAAAAAAATATCCGCCCGGTCAAAGGCGGACCAGAATCTAGTTAACCTATTAAATTTGCTTAAGATTATTTTTTACTACAGTAAAAATATAGATTACATTAAGAAAAAAAACATAGTAAGGTTCTAGAAACATCCAAAATCAAGAAAAAGGTAAAATGAACAGTTTGAACGTAGATTGCTTTAGAATCGTAAACAAAAGACCGGGTTGAATCCAATCACCATCATTGGCTGTAAATAAAGTTTTATCCTCGTGAACATATTCTAGTGATCTAGTCAAAGATGTTTTACCGCTTTAATTTCTGTCGACACATTTGTTTAATCATCAAACTCCAGCATCCACACACACTAATGCTGGAATAGATCGGATATCCGAGGTATTTTAAAGTATCTGGATCTAAATTCGTATTCGACAAATCTATGTTTTTGCTATTTTTATCCGGATCCGGAGTTCTCGGATATCCTTATAAAAATTGTAATATTCAGTAGATATCCGGATCCCAATTTGGATCTTTAAAATAAATAAAAATAACACTAGAAAAAATATTTACAATAATTGAAAAAACTATATACAATATTTTTTAATTATATCTAAATATACTATAACAAAGTTAGTATATATATATATATGTATGTATATATATATTCCTATTTTAAAATAATTATCAATAAAAATTACAGATCCATATATCCGGAGTAAAATATCAAGTTATTCGGATCTGATTTCGATTTGCACGGATCCAACATTTAATATTCAGATTTGGATCCGACCCCTCCGGATATCCGAATTTTCGGAGTGAATCCGGATCGAATCTGTATTCCGGATAATAATTCCAGGTCTAACACACACAAACACACACACATATTAATGTATATATATATATATATATATATATATATATATATATATTTATTAAAACATAAAAATTATTTAAATTAATATTTCTCTTTCTAATTTATAAAACAATTACTTTATAGCATTTCATTTAAACAAATTAATCACTTTGTATACATCAAATCATCTTAATAAAATGAATCATCAGATAAATTATCTTATAATTTAATATAATATTATACTTCTTATATATTTATAATATATACATATATATATATTATAATTTTCCATTTCTTCAATAATTAAATAAATTTCTTAATTATTTTGAAAGTCTTATAAATAAATTTTTAAAATTTAAATTTCCTGTGTTCCACTTAATGATAACTATCTAAAATTTATTAGACACACACTAAAACAATAATATTCTCAAGAAGCAAAATTAGAAAATAGTAAATAATTTTACAGTAATATAACCAAATACCAGAAGATGTTTATGCTGGAAAAACTAGAAGCTGGTCCGGCCCAGATGGCATGACTAGTAAATTATTTCAGAAAATTTGGCGGGAAATGCGGTACGACATTGTTAGACTTGTCCGAGATTTCTTTGCTACAGGTAGTTTCGACCTATTATTGAACCAGACGAATATTTTTCTCATCCTGAAAAAGAAGAAACCTCGAGACATGACTGAGTTCAGATCTATTAGTCTTTGTAATGTTAGCTACAAAATTATATCTAAGTTTATTTGCAAGAGACTTAAGAAAGTTATCTCGCGCTTGATTTCAGAAACACAATCCGCCTTTGTGGCAAAACGTTTGATTACTGACAACATCCTGATAACACAAGAAAACTTTCACGCCCTACGGACGAACCAGAGATGTAGGGAAGACCTTATGGCTATCAAAACGGATATGATTAAAGCTTACGATAGAGTAGAGTGGAGTTTCTTAGCAGCTTTGATGATGAAGATGGGCTTTGATGAAAGACTGATTGACCTCATTATGTGTTGTGTCACGTCGGTTACATATCAAGTTTTTAGTCAATAGGCAACCAAAATGGCGAATCCAACCAAAGAGAGGGTTAAGACAAGGAGACCCACTATCCCCTTTTTTGTTCATTTTGTGTACAGAGGCGTTGATCTCACTGGTGAATGGAGCAGAAGCAGAAAAAAAGATTTTAGGTCTCCGTGTTGCTAGGGCGAGCCCAAGGATCTCTCATCTTCTTTTCGCAGATGACCGTTTTTTCTTTTGTAAGGCGGAATTAAGCCAATGCAAGGAGATCATGGACATTCTAGATATATATGGGAAGGCATCTGGACAACGACTAAATGCATCCAAATCATCTATGTTTTTTGGAAACCGAGTGGAGAGTTCTCGGAAGCAAGATATAAAAGATGTGTTAGGTTTCTCTTCAGAAGGCGGCATGTGAATGTACCTTGGATTACCAGAACAAATTGGTGGTTCAAAGATGAAAGTGTTTTCTTTTGTACAAGATCGGTTCAATGGGCGAGTCAACACTTGGTCATCGATACTCCATTCTAAAGGAGGAAAAGAAGTTCAAGTCAAATCTGTAGCTCAAGCAGTTCCGACGTTTGTGATGTCGTGTTACTTGTTTCCACAAGGCATTACCGATAAACTAAGAAGCACAACGTATATTTTTTGGTGGAGTTCAAAACAGAACAACAGAGGTTTACATTGGATAGCATAGGACGAGATCGGTATCCCCAAAGATTTGGGGGGACTAGGGTTTCGAGGTCTCCATGATGCTAATATTGCGCTTCTTGCAAAACAATTATGGAGACTAATTCATTATCCAAACTCCTTATTATCATGTGTTTTAAAAGGACGATACGATAATAACACTTCTCCCTTGGAAGATCGCTCACTATATGGATGGTGTAGTATCATGGCAGCAAAACCTTTACTCATATCGGGTTTACGGAAAACAATCGGTACGGGTCACGATATAAATGTTTGGAGTGACTCTTGGGTTCCAGATATAGTGGCTCGCCCACCTAGACTCGTCGACCACATTGTATACAGGCTACCCCAACTCCTTGTTCAGTCCTTCATTAGGAATGATACTATGGAGTGGGATATACAACTTCTACGAGATTTCTTTCACCCAGATGATATCCCTTTGATACTTGGACTGAAACCTTCTGGCTTTCGGGCTCCAGATGGATATGTTTGGAACCATACAAAATCAGAAGGTTATTCAGTTAAGACCGACTATGATCTACTTCGATCGACCAAGTTGAGTCTTTCACAGAAAGGGGCCGTAGAACCAAGTTTCATAAGTCTACAGAGCCATGTATGGAAGATAAAGGTCCCGAGTAAGATGAAACATTTCTTGTGGCATGCTATTTCGGGATGTGTGGCGACAGTAGAGATGCTCATGTATAGACACCTGGGTACCGATAGGAGTTGTTCTAGATGTGCTGGCCCAGTGGAGTCGATAAATCATCTTCTTTTTCAATGCCCGCCGGCTCTTCAGGTTTGGGCTTTATCGGACTATTTGTCCCTTCCGGGTTACTTCCCGAGTACATCCATATACCAAAACATGAATTTCCTGTTGTGGAAGAGAATTGAGGTGGCTCCTTTGAGACCACAATTCGATACCTTCCCATGGATTTGTTGGTACATTTAAAAGTCGAGGAACGACAAACTCTTCAATGGAAAAAATATATCTCCCATTGACATCCTCCAACATGCATCTCTTGAAGCAGAATGTTGGAGGAAGGCTAACGAAAAGGAGGAAGAAAATGAAGATCATGACGATTCCCCTGCTACAGATGTTCAGACAATGCCCTCTTGGATACCCCGAATCCCTACTTGTCAAATTGATGCATCATGGATTAATAATGGCAGTGTCAGTGGCTTAGAGTGAAGTGTTAAGGATCAAATGGGCTTAGAATACTTTGGATTACATGCGTGTAACAGGAGCCTCTCAGCTTTGCATGCTGAGATGGAAAGGTTACTTTGCGCAGCCTCATGTATGAGAGACCGAAGGATTACTTCGGTACGGTTTGAGACGGACTGCTCGGACTTAGTGGATATGACTACAAATCCGATGGACTGGCCAGCATTCGCGATAGAGTTTGAGGTTTTCCAGGGATTACAAGATGACTTCGAGGATGTGAGACTGTTTTATATTCTTCAGAGTCGAAATAGTCGGGCAGACGAATTGGCAAAAGATGCAAGGACCAGAGGTTATATATTTTTCCATATAGATTAGATTTAGACAGATGGAGATACTTCTCGAAGGATCGGTTCGTCTGTTCTTCATTTGATCTAGCTTAAATGGATAGACGACAGTAAAAAAAACTAGAAGCTGACAGATCTCTGTAATCATTATCAACGAGACCAAGAAAGTATTTGGTTGACTATCTTACACATATTATCTCCCGATTTCATCTATGAAATCAAAAGATAAAAGATAAAAAATTGGAGATAATTAATTCAGGAAGTCATTTTTCATTTCTAGAGTAGGACACTCACCTTTCTCTGTTTCTGTCTAAGACAATTTATGTCTTCAGATCGGTTTTTCTTCTTGCTTCTAAGTAAAATGGAAAATTTGCAGTAGAATCTTTTTTCAGAATATATTTCAGAATATGAGAAGACCTAACATAATTTTTTTTTTTGTTTTTGTAACAAAGATCTATAAAAAGAATCCATAAACCCTTAAATAAGAGAGATCGATGATTGAAAACTTCGACTATATATTTATGTATATAAACTAGACGTAAACATTGTAGTCCCAGCTTTATTGATCGATAGCACAATATTTTTGATCTTTGACTTTTGTTTTTATTATTTGCTTTTAGTATCATGAAAACTTTTGCATAACAATGTTGTTTGGGAGTATCTTCCAAAATATTATTAGCCCCTATATATATTTGGCAACTTGATTGTAAAAAAAAAATACATAAAAAGAGGAAGGAAGACTCTGAAAGAAGCGAGAAAGGCATTTGGGGTTTAATCTTGGCAGGCAAAACTTGAACATCTCCAAAACTCATAAAACCCTCTCTCTTCCCTCGAGTTTCGTTTCAGCAGCTGGACTTGAGTCCCTTGTCGGAGAGCAAGAAGGAAGGAGAAAGTGGCGAAAGAAACTGTTTAATCTGACTCCCAGATCCGAGTTTCTTCTGGTCTTCTGCCTCTTAGCCTGTATTCTCGACTCTAAGCTACTGATTAAGTGCTTTGTTTCGGCTTTGTTAGCCGATTCGCTAGGGTTTTCGATTTCGCGGGTTGACTTTAATCAGAAACTTGATGATGATGATTCATGACAGCTGAGCAATTGCTCCATTAATCGACGGACGGCTGCTTTCCTACGGATCACGATTCGCGATTTCAAGTGTTTTACTAATTACATTGTCGAATTTGAGAGCTTCTTTTGAGGGAGCTTGATCGAATTTTCATACTTATTTGTTTTGCGGTGATGGGTGGGCTTTGCTCTAGGAGTTCTTCTGTAAATAACGCTCCTGGTGGAAGCTTTCCCCATGTTAATAATGGTCATGGGTCCTTTGAAAGCAGCAGACACAAAGATGATGATGAAAACGATGATCCTTCTCCATTGATGATGGAGAATGAGTCCTTTTCCTTTCCCAGTCTGACCATATCTGCTTCTTCTTCTTCTTCTGTTGGATCTCATCCTCAGAACATCGAGGATGGGATTCCCCGGTTACCAAGAGTTTTATCCCACAAATCAAGATCCACCACCAAGTCTAGGCAAGCTGCTGCTGTGGCCAAGGTTTCGGAAGTAAGTTCTCTCTTGGGAAGAGCTGGAACTATGGGACTTGGTAAAGCTGTGGACGTGTTGGACACACTCGGAAGCAGCATGACGAATCTGAACCACAGTGGAGGGTTCTCCTCTGCCACCACCACCAAAGGGAACAAGATCTCAATCTTATCTTTCGAAGTCGCTAACACCATCGTGAAAGGCGCCAATCTTATGCATTCTCTTTCGAAGGAGAGCATCGCTCATTTAAAAGAGGCTGTGTTGCCTTCAGAAGGTGTGCAGAACCTAGTTTCGAAAGATGTGAATGAACTGTTGAGGATTGCTGCTGCTGATAAAAGGTAAACAGTATTTGTTTGACAAAGGTGGTTCTCTGTATAACTCTCTCTTTTTTTATAAGCAACATGTAATAAATACTTCTTTATCGTTTTACAGGGAAGAGTTGAGGATTTTCTCTGGAGAGGTGGTGCGTTTTGGGAATCGTTGCAAGGATCCTCAATACCACAACCTGGATCGCTTCTTTGACAGGTTCCTTCCAACATGAATCATTTGTCTGAATGGGTTCTATTCCTCTTTCTTTTTTCTTGACTTTTTCATTAGTTCTGTCTGTGTTATGATTTTTTTCAGGTTGGGCTCTGAATTTACACCACAGACACATTTGAAACAGGAAGCAGAATCCATAATGCACCAGCTGATGATGTTTGTTCATTTCACAGCTGTATGTATATTTACATGCAAGAATGGTGAATTTTGGTCAGTTTACTATGTTCATTTACTCTGATCATATTCTGTGTCTTCAGGAGTTGTATCATGAACTTCATTCCCTGGATAGATTTGAACAAGATTACCAACGTAAGATTCAAGAAGAAGCGAACCCAAACACAGCACAACGAGGTACGCCGTACCAGACAATCATAATTCATATTGTTTTACTCTCTCTTTTTTCTCTGTTGGTTATTGATCTAATTTCTCTTCCATTTGTGCTATTTTGAACATAAGGTGTGGGAGATACCGTCGCTATCTTGAGAACTGAATTGAAAAGTCAGAAGAAGCATGTAACTAACTTAAAGAAAAAATCCCTTTGGTCTAGGATCCTGGAAGAGGTAAAAGGGCTGCTGCAAACTGAATACTTCCTCTTTTTATGAAGTTTCTCGACTCCTCTGGATTCCGTTGTTAATTCTTGAAATTTCTAATAATGCTTAGGTGATGGAGAAACTCGTAGACGTTGTCCATTTCTTGCATTTGGAGATTCACGAAGCTTTTGGTAGTGCAGGTGAGGCTAGATTACTGCATAAAGCCTTTTTTTTTTCATTTTTGTTTCTAAAATGGAAGAAAGTGCTTACAAATCATGGTCAATCTACCTGATATGCAGATCTAGATAAGCCTGCAAATGACCCACCAATCAATCATAAAAAGTTGGGCTCTACTGGTCTTGCCTTACACTATGCAAACATCATTACTCAAATTGATACTCTTGTAAGTTATTATTCTTTTTATCTCTTCTGTACTTTCCATGTTTTGTCTGTTTTCTAGTTAATCGTCTGTTCCTCGCGTCCCACGGTTACTTGATCTTATTACTGATCTACCACAAAACATAGCAATATCATTATCAATATGATTGAAACCACGTTGGTTTGTGGAATTCATTTCAAATTAAGTTATTTCGTCATTTCTGTGTGTAGGTGTCCCGGTCTAGCACTATGCCTTCGAGCACAAGAGATGCTTTATACCAAGGTCTACCCCCAAGTATAAAATCTGCTTTACGCTCCCGAATACAGTCGTTCCAGGTTAAAGAAGAGGTATTAGTATTCTTATACAATGCCCGTAGTGCTTCTCTTTTGCTGACAAAACGAATTAACCGCGTGCCTTGTTAATTGAAATGTTAGAAAAGTAGGAATCCTACTCACCACACTGTGTATCTTACTTGTTTATAACCAGCTCACTGTTCCTCAAATAAAAGCCGAAATGGAAAAAACGTTGCAGTGGCTTGTTCCTGTTGCTACAAACACCACCAAGTAAGCTAAATTTATGTCTCCCTGTCTTGGTCATTAGAACTTTGTATCTGTCTTTATTTTATCGCAACCAGAGCGTTGTTATATGTTACAAGCCCCCCGTTGGTTTCATCTTTTGTAGTAAGTACAGACTTATTCTTCTGTTTATTTCTTTTCTCAACCAGAGCGCATCACGGGTTTGGATGGGTTGGAGAATGGGCAAGTTCCGGGTAAGTCCTGCGGACAAAGCTTGATTCCTAGGCTTACCCTCTCTTTGTGTATAACCTAACTTTTGTGCGTTCCTGCTGAATGATGGATATGAAAAATAATTTCAGGTCGGAGAACCAGAGACCAGGAGGTCAGACCATACTAAGGATAGATACGCTTCGCCATGCAGATAAAGAAAAAACTGAGTCTTACATGTTAGACCTGGTGGTATGGCTTCATCATCTTGTAACCCAAGTCAGGGCCACAACTGGTTTTGGCCTAAAATCTCCGGTTAAGTCTCCAATTAGATCACCTAACCAGAAAACGATCCATCTCTCCAGCGGTTCGCACAACCCAAGTATGGGTTCTCCTTTGCTGAGTGTGGAGGATAGGGAGATGCTTAGAGACGTGACCAAGAGGAGAAATACGCCAGGAATTAGCAAGAGCCAAGAGTTTCAAACGGTGGCTAACTCACGGCTTTGTAAGCATCACAGACTGAGCAAAAGCAGTAGCCACTCGCCGATGATGGGGGAGATGATGAAGAGTAAGAAGGATACCTTCTCAATCAGAAGACCGTCTTCTGTTCCCATCATAGATTTTGACATTGATCGTATGAAAGCCCTTGATGTGATTGACCGCGTGGACACCATTCGGAGCTTGTAGTCACACTACATATACATCATCTGAATTCAGAGTAGGGATTGGATTGCAGGCAGGGATAACAACCATCATTTCTTATCCTCCCTATTGAAAAAATTGATGAAGTTGAAGAGTGTGGATGTGATTTGATCCCATGGAAGCCATTGAAACCCTTAATCTGATGATGCTTTGGGGTTCAGAGAAGCAGAGATTAGTAACTTCATACTCTCATTTGGGTTTTGTGGGTGTAATTTATCATGGTTTTATAGCATAACGCCTTTGTATTGTTTTCTTTTTTTTTTTCCGGCAAACAAGCTATTTTATTAATAAATGTTAGAGATTACAAAATCAGTTTTCAGAACTTCCGAAAAACTAATTATTACATAAGCATGTTATAATATCCGTGATGACTTAGTCAAGTACTACATAAGTCCAACAAAAATAAGAAGAAGTCCAAAAAGGTTTACATCCAATCCATTTACATTCAAACCCAAGTTCAAGCTCACATGGAGATTCATTCAATTTTGCCATCATGAGCTTTGACCAAAACTTGATACTGTAATAAATGTATTCAATATTTGTAATTAATGTGTAGATTTTATTTGATGTAAACTCTTGTATCAACTTCTACTATATATTGATAGTGTTGGCTAATGAGAAATATACACAACTTTCTCACAAATCATTCTCCAAACTTCTCTCATTTCTAACACATTATCAGTACGATTGTGCTCTCCACTTGAAAAGTCTCTCTCCACCTGAGCTCTCTTTCCCGATCATTTTTTTCGGCCAGAAATTCCTATATTCAGGTGCAACTTTAAACCGCCATATCTCTCAAACCCTGTGGAACCAGATGACGATCAACCTATCAATCTGAAGGCCAAAACGAGAAGAATCCATTCCCGCAGACGGCTTGTCGATCCGATCTCAGACGCGACCTCAGTCGCATATTCAATCCGCGCTGCCAATCCTCTCTGACCAGCTTATCCGCGGATCAACTTTCGCTCATGGTGGTCCATTCAGATCAATGTGGTAAAAGGTAAACATATCAAACCCGGAAATCCAATAACACCATATATCTGAAACAAATCTAGGATCTATATTAATCCAATACTTTTAAACAATCTATGGATTTAAAATATTAATCTTGTTTCTATGATCCATATGATCCATATGAAACTTGATTCTAAAGTCATTTTTGAATCCATAAAACTTAAAATTGTTTAAAGGGTCTATGTTTCTCTAAATCTTATAAACTTATTAAAATACCTAAAGATCTATATGAATCTTGTTTATAAGAACTTATTAATCATACAATTATTAGGGAAATCTTAAACCTTTGATCAAAATCCCTTTGTTTGGCCCTTTTACCAGTTGTGATAAACATACGTGTATAATCTGGCCAAAACAAAATTCTTTCAAACCTTGCTATGCCATTTTCGGCCAGCAACCCCTAAAATCAGTCATCCTCTAAATAAAATCGAAATCAATATCATTTATTGCATATCTTTGACTGTTAATATTTGATTTGTAACTGTCAAAGTTTTAAAAACCTTTTTATGATTTTTATAAATGCAAATCGATTTTATAAATGCATATTTGATTTTATTAAATGCATATCATTGACTGAAAATTATTTTCAAAAGTTGTATAACATATAGTCTTGATTTAAATTGATATGTCATAAAATAATTCTGGTTTTGAGAATCTTTTGATCATATAGTTGCATATCAAGCCGATTTTATAATGATTAAATCGCATACTGAATTTTGATCACATAAGTTGATAGTTAAATTAACTTGATCTAGTTTCATCCTTGAACCTGATCCTAATTGTACTGATCATTTGCATACTTGATACCATCATTTAGTAAATCATTAGATCAAACTTAGAACCATCCATGAACTGAGCTTTGCATGCATCAAGTATTATATGTTTAAAATTGAACATAGGTATCATATTGTTACCAACATACATATTCGAATAGTTTTCTCAATCATGGTAATAGTGCATCTGAAGTGGTTCATGTTGTTTGCATCTAAATGATTCACACTGCTTACATATAATTAAACCAAATCGGTTTTCATTTAAAATTAGCATTTTTTTCTTTGATTAAAATTATGAACTTGTTTTGAACCGATTTTAAAATCTAATTTGGTTTACAAATATACTGAAAATTATAAACCTTCTTTGTCTTGCTCATGATGAAAGCATAGATCACTTTATTTGTTTTGATTTAGCATGGTTGCTTTTATTGAAAACATAAACCAGCTTTTGAAACCAATTGATTGAAAAATATAATTGAATTTGGTTTAGTCATATACTAGAAATTATAAATTTTTCCTTCTCTTGGTTTACCCTATAAAAGAGGGGAAGGAATCGATTTTGCTTTACTCTGAAAACCAAATATCCCCATACATTAAAGATCACATATAAATTGCTTAGATCCAATGCTTAGGACATAACATCCATCCGACTAGTTCTTGATCCATGCATTTTCCCTTCAACCATTATGATTGATTTTCATTCATATTGCTTGATCTCATCTAAATGTTTTTGATCCTTATTCAAATTCTAAAGGGCTTTAATACCCTATATATAATCAATCCAAATTTGAATTATGATTAAAAGGAATCACTAGATGCAATGATCAATTGATCATTGTCTTGCTAGAAATACTTAAAGCAGTTAGATTATATGATTTGGGGGGAAGCATTATTGAAAATCATATATATTTGCTTGCCTAGATTTTTTATGCTTGAAAGCAATGTTAAGTATTCAGATGTTAAAAATCATCTTGAAATCTAAAATCTAAAATCTTAGTGAATATATCTAGATATCTCACTTTTGAGATAGAGATAAGGCCGACATGGCCATTCCCAAGGTACCAACAAATGGGTCTCGAGGCGCTGAGCCTCATGGTACTGAGTATGAGATCTCCATACACCATAAACTTGCCGAAAGACATAGATTTTCCAGACAAGGCCGACGTTGCCATTCCTAAGGTACCAATTAGTGAGTATCGGGATGCCGAGCCTCCTGGTACTGAGGGTTCAAATGTTGAGATCTCCATTAATTATCTTATGTCTGAACAAGATGGAGGAATAAAAAGATCCAAGACTATAAGTCTGTGGATGACTCGGCTCTATTCATGATAGTCTCAATGTTGAAACTGTGTGGAGAAACGACTATCACATAAGCTGACATGTTAGAGAATTTTTTTCTCTAGATTCCACAAGCAATGTTTTGCTTCAGAAATAATACCGAGAAAAGGGTTCCTCCACATATGCAAATTTAATCTCTCGTTTGTTGCTTGCTAAGCAAAACAATGAGTTACACATGAAGAATAATAAGATGAGACCTCCTGGATTTATGCATTGCCTAAGGCACATGCGCCCACAGAGCCATATAAAAGAGTCAAACCATGGCCATGTGAAAGGCCATGAAGATGGAAAGGTTGTGCGTGTATATCACCCACAGTTACTCCATAGTCGAGGCCAAGGCCAAGGTTATCAACCTAGCCGTGGGTATATGTCTAATTTTAAACCCATGCCTCGACCAAATCTTCTTACCATCAGTGTGGGATACAACCATTGGAGAACTCCCAAACACTTTATTGAACTCTACCAAGAGAGCATAAAGGGATAGAAACCTATGGCCCATTGGGTCCATTGCAATATTGCGAATGATTTCGACCATGAAAATGATGATCATCTTGAATGAGAGACCTCATATTGCCTTAAAAGGCCAATTAGATTTTGACATCATTTTACTTTGTCTTTGCTCTCTATAGTGGACCAAGCCACTTTATATTAAGAGAAAAAAATATATTTCATCATAAGCACTTGGCCATGCCAACTTCTTGATGCATATAAGCACGCATCTAGAAAATCTATGGTGCATTACATTTCCCATAAATCAAAGTGGAAGTTGTTAAAATTTCGAAGACATTCATATGAATGGTCTACATATTGAAACTATGGGCAAAGGAAAGAAAGGATTCCTTCTTATTTATGAATAATGCCCAAGGCCAAATAAAAGTCCTAGAGACTATACCTACTATATCTATAGGTCTTCATTGAGCCCAGATAAATATGATTGAAGATTAATATCCCAAATCAATTTTTTCAAAGAATTCAGAGAAGCCTTTAACAAATGGCACGACTTGCTCTGCCACCCATGCTCAGCTATGATCCGTAAAATACTCTTGAACTCAACTAGACATTCCTTAAAAGAAAGGAAAAGAGGTCCGACCAAGGCATTGCCTATAAGGCATTATATTCACCCTATAAGGTCCATTGAATTAAGAAGAAAATATGGTTTCCTACAATAGACAAAAGGGAATAATAGTACCTAAATTAAATTGCCTAAGTGGTCGAGACTACATTCTCTATTGATCTAAAGATCAATATGATATTAGGCATAAGCCAGGGCAATCATGTCTGATTGACCCACGAAATTTATCACTTAGATGGCATTACCATACATAGCCGCCATCCAGATTATGATGCAAAGATTTAAAAGGGCACAAATGCTATGCATAAGGGAATTTATTGTCCCAAGAACCACAAATTAGAGTATGTTCATGAGGGGAAGTGAGGACAAATCCTATGATACATGACCATACTAAAATCCGTGAAACATGGTCCACAACCATATTACATATGGGTTGAATTTGATATAAAGACCATTACCTATAAGGTCCAAAAGTCCATATGCTTGGGGACACCATGAGTTATAAAAGATTAACTTGCATCAAGCCTTGATATTATATCAGGCCATATAAGTGATCATAATTCCCACCTCAGACTAATAAGGGTAATGAGTCCAGACATATATCATCTTAAGATATTATGAATGAATCCACCACAAATACATGTGCCATCTAAGATCATGTGATCTTCGAATCTCATAAGGAGGATTGGGAATATATGTTGGATATATATATATATATATATATATATATATATATATATATATATATATATGAATATACTTTCTCCATAAGTTTAAAAGAAACCTTGAGCAAAAATGGGTGATCTAATTATAGGCCAAGGAATAGAGATTACATAAGGTTTATGAATCCGAATATCCAACATTTGAAAGGAGAAAAGTAATAAGCTGGTAAAGAATGGTATCTACCATTTGGTATCAACCATCAATGTCTTGGCAAAGATATCCTCGGACTAGAAAATAAATTATAGACGTCCATATGCTACAATGATAACAAATATAATGCCAAACACATTGACCCAAGAAAATAAACCGGTGCACACGGTTTAGATGTCTTAAAGACTCAACCAAGTTGCTACAGAGTCTAATATAAGACCAAATAAATGTTCCAAATAAAGTTCCGTAAATTCTAAGGAACCTCGGAAAGAATGAAAGGTGCATGAGATAAATTCCGTGTTTTATTAAGGAAACCATCCCATACATTGAGATATAAGGCTGGCCAGTTGAACAGCTAGGTACCATACCATATAACTTGGGACGCCAAGTTAGAAGCTTACAGGTCCTAGATAATGAAATCTCAAAATCGGTTATACCATGTCTGGAACTCAATGGAACCATATAAAGATATAAGTGTGTCGACACATACATTCATAGAAAAGCGCAAGTATGCATCACATGAATAATGAAAACGAGGATCATGAACCCACGCAAGAGTACTCATAATTTATTATGAAAGAAATGTGGGGTTTCTAAAAGTGATATATAAAAGGCGTGTTGTATTGGCCATAAATATGTAAACGTCATATGATGCCCATTGAATAAGATAAATCCTGAAAGAAGGATAAAATCGTGAGACAGACCAAGAGAGGTCTATATAATGTTTGGAAGAAATTCAAAAGATGTAGTATGTTTTATATGACTCACTGGATGATGATAATATTATTGGTACCTAAAAGGTTTACCAAAATATATTGAGCTCGGAATCATAAGATGAGAAAGGAAGTTCTCATGAACAGCATTTTGCTAAAAGCTGTCCATAGACTTAATTAAATTGCTACATGTAAGCAAATGAAGAGTTCTATAAGAACAATTCAAATCAGTCCATAGAGGAATTTTAAATTCTTTGTATTATAGACTAACCATCCTAAGATATGTTAAATGATTATTCATTAAACCTTAGAAAAGAGTTATAGACCATCACCACAAATTAGCCAAATTTTGGTAATACTTATGGTTGGTCAAATTCTCAGCATGAACCAACCAAGCTGTGGTATGAATGAATAAGCTATCATAAAGATAAGCTATAAGATCAAGGTTCATCTTTGAATAAAAGGAGTTAGGACCGCATTATGTGTCCATATGTGACCCAATGGGTCCGACCATATTATAAGATTTGTTCCATGATAAAAGCTGTAGATCATGGATGTCATTAGTCATAAGCTTGATGATCTATAAGATCAATTCTATGTCAAAGCCATGTCCGGCCTAGATCTGTCCAATCGTCCATATACATATGTGTACGAATTGCCGACATATTAAGACTGAAAATGTCTTAGATTGATCATAGATATAGTATGGACATATGTAATAAGGATCATAATCTAACCAATATGACCTATGTGTAAAAGTTGTCTATGACAAAGAATATTATACTCATAAAGCTAAAGGCATGTCCATAAGTCCTAAAGAGCTAAGTAATTCTTACTTGATATAATGATGAACCATATTATATAAGGATCTAAAGTACTAGCCAATCAATATATAAGCATATAAGAATGATTTGGTCAAAAACCATAATCAAAATGACCAGAGTATAAAATAGTACATTTTATCTAAAGTACTAAAGTGGTCAATATCAAAATGGTACATTTTCTAAGTACCATCAGGATTCTAAGAGACATGATATGTCCGAACAATACAAGATTGTTCAAGTAAGAATCCATGAACATCTATTCAGTAAGTGATGTTCAAATCAGGGGAAGTAGTATTTGTTGTACTCTTTTTCCTTCCTTTGGTTTCCCTTTTTACCACATTGGGTTTTGGGTTTTCCGAGAGAGGTTTCAATGAGGCAACATTAAGCATATTACTAACTCATATGTTTATGACAATCCAAGGGGAAGTGTTATACTATCCATTGTTGTGGATGGATCATAACTAAGTACTTAGTCAAGTACTACATAAGTCCAACAAATACAAGAGGAACTCAAAGGAGGTTTACATCCAGCCCATCTACATTCAAGCCCAAGTTCAAGCACACATGGAGATCCATTCAACCTTGCCATCATGAGCTTTGACCAAGACTTGATACTGTAATGAATGTAGTCAATATTAATCAATGTGTAGATTCTATTTGATGTAAACCCTTGTACCAACATCCACTATAATCCACTATATATTGATAGTGTTGGCTAATGATAAATATACACAATTTTCTCACAAATCACTTTCCAAACTTCTCTCATTTCTAACAAGCAGATATATTCGCAATTTACTAAGAATGTACAACATAAAAAGTGAATTTTACGATGCTTTCCGAAGAGTAGTCTTACTCGCTAATAGAGTATTACTTATGTTATTTCTTTTCCACGTACTTGACATTTCTCTGATGCAAGTGTGATTTACTAGCAACTGTTGGCTATAAAAATTCATGTTAACACACAACATGAAAAAACCCAAAGCTTTCGTATGAAATTCTGAATGTTTTTCAAGATACAAACTTCTATGTATCCAGGCCCTTCTAACAGGATTTTGCAGTGACTTTATCTTCCCTGATTGCAGTATTTTACCGTGTTTACCATTAGTAGATAGATAATATGATGCATCTTTAGTCGTCTTTGTCTCCATGTTCGTTATAAATTTTACCAAAATTGGTAATTGGAATATCTGGCCAGACGACACAAACTCCAACTCCATGTCGACGAGTAAACCCTTATCAATATAATCATCATCCATTGAGAGATACATTTTGATTGTAGCAGTGGCTGAAGAAATCATACTCCACAATTCCTCTGTGTACCAAACTCTTCTCGGTTTACTAAAATAAATCATTGTCGAAGTCAGTGACCCAATGAAACAAACAAGAAACGACACCATAATCAATGGAGGACGCCATGGCGGTTTTAGAAAACTTTCTGGTTGGAACATAACGTCATGCCATATGACTGACAAATTAACAACAACAAATTGGAGATGAGAACATCCACCAACCGCCTGACAAAAACCAGCAAACTTAGAGTTTGACGGACCAAAACCGTCACTAAGCCACTGGAATAGGAGATTTTGTGCCGGACAAATACTCTCGCTGAAGGAGAGACAAATTGTGCCGAAGACGAGGACAAAAGTCGATAACCAATAAGAAAATCGCCACAGACTTATCACAGATGCGATCAAAAGGAAAGCTCCATTCTCATGGTGACTGAAACATTCTAAAGAGTAAAAACCCCAAATTTGCCATAACAAATTCTTCAAGATTATCGACATACTAATCATGATGTGGAAACAGAAGTGAATAAAAGAAGAAAGCAAAGAAATCCGACGGCCGGAGCCGCCGGTAACGAGGAAGGATGTTCGGCGGTTTCAGAAAAGTACAGTCTTCTTTTCAATCGTACCTTTTGAGAGAGAGTTTTACCCTTTGTATTGTTTTCTTTTACTTTTTTTTTGTAGTTGCATTTGTGTACATACAATAAATAATAAAATGTTGAAGATAATGATCATCCATCAACTTACACGTGGGCAAACATTTGTTCTAATTTGGCAATGAATTGCATTGTCATTATGCATTTGTCACTTTCATATGAGACACAAAGCTATGTGTCTTTTCTTTTTGGGGAAATTTTAAGATTGAGCAACTTTAAAATTGAAATTTGCTAGTTGGACAACTTTAAGTTTAAATTGGTCAATTGGGAAACCTAGTATGAGAGACAAAATATTGTTGACCGTTTTAGCCTTTTTGCCCAATAAACTTGGGGGAGTATTGGCGGGACCACAATGATTCTTGCCCAAAGAAATCAGTGCCCCCATTTCCGACATACGCGCTTGTCGTTGGTGTGCATATCACACACTGAATTTGGGCCTTTTTAGTGGGTCAATTCGTCCAAAAACAGGCTCATAACATATATGCCCATTTATTTTTCCCGCAAAACAACGGTTCCACGGTGCCAAGTCGAAATCAAGAGCATTAACTGCGGTTGAATATTTAAATAAAATTAGGGTAATTGTCCAGATAAAAGCGTGTAACCCTATCTCTTATGAGAAGTAGCAGCGAGTGGCAGTCGGTTGCAGACATTGTTCGATTAGGTTTGTAAATTTGAATGCTTGGTATGGTGAACCTCAAAACCTACGACGAAAAAGGCAAGGAGAAGGCCAATTGTCAATCTAGTAGTGAAGGTATTTTATTGTGGATTTCATATGCTGACTGTACACCACATCATTTATTACATTGTATTAAATGGGGAACATCATTTATTGCTTATTTTTTTGTGGTCGGATTTATGTGTTTGTTTAGGGAATATAAATTTATTAATTGTTTGAGGAATGTGTATTAAGTGTTTTTGCATGTTTTTTTGTAGGATTTCACTAGCATTCTTATGTTGTTGTTATGGCTGGTTGTTGGATTCAGTACTGCAATGGTGACTGTGATTTCAAGATTGACAAGGACATAATGGGGAGGGCAATTGATTTTGAGTTTATAACCTCTGTTGATAAACTTAAAGAAAGAATCTTAGAGGAGTACGGCCTGTTAGGAACTCCTGTTACCGTGGATCTCTCATATTGGCTTCCTATCGGTGTCTCTAGTGTGACGGGTGAAAGAGAGTATCCACTTCAAATATCCACCATTGATGACTTCAAAATATTCAACTCCTTCCGAATTGTGAGCAAGCTGGCGAGTTTTTTTGTCACATTTAGGAACAAAAATGATGAAAGAACATCCGCAGTTGTGGATATCGTTTCTGGTAAGGAGAAGAGAGGGGGTGGACAGGATGTGCTTGATGATGCAACGCTTTTGATGTATGTTGAACAAATAGAATTTGTTTATTCAGCGAAGGCTTTGGAATTGGCGGTGGTGGATGGAACCGCAACCGAAAATGAGAAAACGGTGGACAACAAAGATGGTGAGGTTGCTGAAGACGGTGAGGAGGAAGAGGAAGATTATGATTACAATCGATGGCATGATTTTGTTTCACAAAACTGTGAATGGGACGATGGAAAAGATGAGGAAGGATGGGCTGCTGGGGGTCAATCCGGAGGTGGCTCCTTGAGAGGTGTACGTTGTGAGGTGGCTCCTGGAGAGGCTGTGGGAGGAAAGACAGCCGATCAATCTCGTTGCAAAGGCAGTGAATCATTCGGAAAGAAGAATGGTAGAGACGAACTGAAAGCAAAATCATCATTTGAAAAATATCTAGACGATGGTTGAGAGTAAATAGTCACGTCGAGAAGTTGTGTAGGCGTTATTGATGAGGATGATTTTGTAGAACCAAGTCAACCAGAAGTTGTTCTCGTTACACCCTCAAAAGAAACCAATCAGCATAGGCGGGAAGTTGATGATGACGATGATTTTGTAGAACATGTACCTCAGGATGTTGTTGATGATAATGTGCCTGATGATGATGTTGATGATGATGATGATGATGATGATGATGTTGATGATGATGATGATGATGTGCCTAAGGATGATGTTGTTGAAAATGTGCGTCGGACTTATTCTGGTTCGTCCAACCCTTGTAAAAATTCACACGCTATACCGAATCTGCGGGATGTTGATGATGACGATTTCGTAGAAGATGTGCCTCACGATGATGTTGTAGAAGGTATACCGCATGATGATGACGATTTTGTAGAAGATGTGCCTCAGTTTGGTTGTGGAGCTGAAGGAAAGAAGAAGGAGAAGAAGACATGGAACGACCCATCGTTCATTAAGTCTGTTAAAACTGTTGAGCTATATTATTTTGAGGATGTTGAACCTCTACTTCATGATGTTCCAGTCAACGACTATTCAGTGGATGATATAGACTTTAGTCTTGCGGATTGTGATATATACGCAGTACGGTTGTTCATCAGCAAACAGAAATTCAAGATTAATTTGGCTATATTTGCCATTAAACATGTGTTCAGGTTTAGGTTTCACAAACATGCCAGAAACTACGTCACAGCTAAATGCTTTGATAAAACATGCAAATTTTATGTGATGGCTAAGCAAATGGGTGAAGCGTCAACATATCAGGTTAGGAAGGCATCGCTGGCTCACACATGCAGATCAGATGTGAAAGCTCAGTTTAAGAAACATGCAGCGTCGAAAGTAATTGCGTACTGCCAGAGACACTTCGGACAGAGTTTTTGTTTACAGCAACATATTGGAAATGTTGGAAAGCAAAAGAGTTGGCAACAGCGGCTGCTCACGGAACTGAAGAGAACTCCTACAAGCTCATGTCGTGGAGCATGCAAATCCCGGGTCAATAACTGATATAAAACGGAAAAAGATGATAAGGAAAAAACAAGGTTTAAGTACGCCTTCATGGCATTAAAAGCTTGCATTGACGGTTGGAAGCATCTACAGGTACTAGTGGTGGATGGGACGCATATGTTTGGCAAGTACAAAGGCTGCATTCTAACTGCTAGTGGGCAAGATGCGAATTACCAGATGTTTTCAATTGCCTTTGCAGTTGTAGACAACGAAACCAACGAGTCATAGAGTTGGTTTTTTGAGAAGCTATTACAAATCGTGGAAGATGGTCCTCATTTAACGATTGTGTCCGACAGAGCTAGCCAAATAAATGTTGCTAAAAATGCATGGTATCCGCGTGCACACCATGGATGTTGCCTTGTACACTTACAGAGGAATGTCAAAGGACAATTTAAGAAAATGAATCAAAAGGAAGGGCAGCCGAGGCATTCAAGAAATCCCACTTTCGTAAATTGTATGACGAAATCAAGCTGACGGATATTTGCTGCTGGAATTATCTGGAGTTAATTGATCTCAAACATTGGACACAGGCACATTTTGAGGGCGAAAGATACGATTTAATGTCTTCCAATATAGGGGAGTCACTAAACAAAGCACTGGTTTCTGCGCGAAACACCCCGATAATGGCGCTTTTTGAATTCATCAGGCGGATGATAAGTCGTTGGTTTGTGAGTAGACATCGAAAGATTTCAAGAATGACAGGTGAAATTTCTCCAGCCGTTGACGTCTGCTTGTCAGAGAATATACTAACATCAAGAGCTTATGCTGTGCTGCCTCTATCTGCTTGGAAATTTGAGGTAACGGTGGAAACAACAGGTTATGGAAACATTGTTAATCTGGAAAAAAGAACATGCTCATGTCTCGGACCACAAACCTTCTTTTAATGTTACTTACTGATTAGGGTTCTCTTGAAGAATCTTCCGGAAATTTTTAAACGTCTTCACATCCACGTCAGCCAATGGCGTATATTCTGGTTTTGTGCAGCTTTGGAATAGCTCTTACAATCTCGTGTATGGGGTGTACACTCCTCCAATCTTGGTTGACATTTTCCGAATACGCTTCCCTCTGTCCTGATCTACTTTGTTTGAGCTTGTCATCATACTTTTTCCTTCACCTTCTAGGATTGCTGACCTTGTTAGATAACGGCATTTTTCGACCTTTGCAACATCTGGTGTTCGATAATCCGACACGAGATCACGCTCTGGTGGGGTCTTGTAGTCTTCTGAATTTGTAGGTGATGCTGCTTTTTTTTTTCAGGGATTGGTGGATGCGGCAGCTGATTATCACAAACCTGTTGATAACAAACAGTGTCAAGAACTTTGCATTCACCCAGGTTTTAAATTTGTAATCAAACAACTACCTCGCCTAGCAGGACGTAAGCTTTAAGTTTCTCATACAAGACCAAGGCCATACTATCGTATTCTTATTGCCCAAAGTCCTCTGCCTCCTTATCCAAACCTCCCTCAAACGTTCCCACTTCTCCAACCTCCTCTACAAAATAACCACCAATGCTTGCTAGTAAATTTAACCCACCCATCGGAGCCTCGTCAACATCGGAAAACTTATGACGTTTCTGACACATTACAATTACAGTCGTTACAGCTATATATTCGTTAATAACATAATAAGATGACTTAAACAAACGACTCTACATGATAACTAATTCCGCAACCAAAAACAATACGACTCTACAAACATACATTGTCTATCCACCGATCATTAACGTCTGTACACCTATCATAACAACTATAATGTCTGTACACCTATCATAAACGTCAGTACACCTAACATTTTGGTAAACGTTAGGTAACCACTACTTACGTTCCTGACAATTACAAATTACTCCTCTCTAAATGTCTGTACACCTAACATATTAACGTCTGTACACCTAACATTAACGTCTGAACACCTATCATTTTTATGTCTACACAAGTATATCTGGTCTTACATCTTCGACATCTAATGTCATTGGCACCTGGCGGGAGCTGTAATTATTAGTCATTTCTTCCTCATTCCCACCAGAATCGTTTCTGTGTTTTTTCCTCTCACTTGCGTCAGCCTCGTCAACCCCACCAGAATCGTTTCTGTGTTTTTCCCTCTCACTTGTGTCAGCCTCGTTAACCCCACCAGAGCCAACGTGTTTCCGTTTTTTGTTCTCATACCCCCCAGCGTTGTTTCCAACAGCTTTGGATTCTCCAACCGGCTGTGTTTTCTTCGACCTCTTGCATAGGAACAACTTTTATTGGGGTGTGTCCAAGCATAGATTTCTTCGCGCAATAAACCTAGTTGTTTACTCAGCTCCCCACAGAACCAAGTTTTCACCTCTTCATTGATTCCCCCACTATGGGCAATTCAGGCTCTTTGCCAACATCTCCACAGGAACGAGATGGACGGCCATGAGGTTTACTTGAACACCCACCTTCTTCACTTCGTTTTCCAAATCGCCGTTTAGGTTCTTGACGCATTTTGGGATCACCAAGACCTGTCACTTTTGGACTACCAGTGAGAGGTGGGAGGGAAGCATCACCACCAATAAAATCAATCCCTATAATTTTGCTCCCTCTCCGCATAAGCTCAACTAACTTATCAACTTTGGGGTCTTCCCTCTCATCCTCCCACTTTAAATCACCATCGAGTAATGAAAACAACACAGCAACCTAATCAAAAGATAAAATACAAGGGACTGATCACGTCTTCAGTTTCCGAAAAAATGACATTCAAGATATATATTAGACGTTGAACGTACCTCCGGATCGGCTTCAACTTCAATGATATATTCGAGCAGTGTATTTCGTGAGTTGCATCCGTCAGGTTCTTCCAAAAAATTTACCATCTTATCAGGCTCAGGGATTCTTTTAATAAGTGTCGGAATTGCTTTGAAAGCCATGAGTTGCAGAGCCAAAGGGAATCCATAACAAGCTGTAATTTTCTGTTGCAGAAGAAAACGCATGATCTGAAGGGACTCTGTTTGAATTGGAGCAGATGGCGGTAGAAATCTAGACATTGTATCAAGAAATGCTTGTCTCCCCCAACTACACTGAAGAAACGCTCTGGTGTCTTCAAGCATTTCTACATATGACACCATTAAACGTAGATGTTTGTGGCCACAAACTATAAGTCCATCTACAAGAGCAATCAGAGCCAGGGGCAAACGCTTCGAAACAGGTAACGTTTCATCTTCGAGCATTCCAAGAACTCCAGGTACCCTCACGTCAGGATCTTTTTTTTTTCAAAAAGTTTTCTCCACATTCGCCCAACCATTCCTTCATCCTCAGAACCAGTTAGGGTTAAATGTTCGCTTGTCGCCGTTTGGGGAACAAAAGGGTCGCACTTTAGCCTTGTTATGTCGCGAAATTTAGTCAGGGAAAATCAGAGGGGGTTATCTGCAAACAAGAACCAAAGTTCATATTTCTTCAAAGTTACTAGTTGACGGCTGATGAAAGAATGCACGAGTTTCGCAGAGTTTAAACACCGGACCACAGGTAACCGGAATAAGCCCCCAAACTGACTATCAAGCAAACATTGGAGCTCTGGCGTTTCTAAAAGGGACTTCGCTATCACCCCAATTATCTTTGCTATTGAATATATGTTCAGCCGGGGTTTATCTGGATAGCAGTTACGTGCGAACAGTCTTTCCGGCAACAGAGACGGAGTTTAATGCGTCGTTTCAACAAACTCTGCATCTGAATTGGAGTTTCCTTCAATTGCGTTTTGAAGACTGCTGCTCGATTCTGTTATCAAATAATTCAAATCAGGTCCAAAATAAGTACACTACTCAATTCTTCTAATCTACAAATCGGAGCCGACGGCTATACCTGCATATCGAGGCGGCGGTTTAGTTGTATTTCTCCTGAGTTCTGGCGGTTTCGCCGATTTTGATTTACTCCTAGTCACCCTTCCACCCTGGGCAAATTCCGACTGAGAATCCATGTTTTTCAAATAATGCCTAGAACCCAGAAATCACCAACGAGTTCGGTTTCCGATTTGTATACTTTTGAAATAATTTTCTGAAGTTTAAAGTTCAATTTCTTCAAAATGTGTTCGATCCAATTTCAAAATTGATTAAGGGTTTATTTTCTTTTACTTCTTGTGAACTTTTAAATTTTGGACTTTCCAAAATTATTTAAATCGAAATGGCAGAGGTGTAAATAATAAAAGTTTCAATGTCCATAACGGACATTTGAACTCAAGTTTGAAAGGGCAAATCGTAAAACTTGCCCAATCTTCCAATTTTAACTTGAAGTTGCCCAACTATCAATTTACAAACTTAAAAGTTGTCCAATTTACCATTTTTTTCTTTCTTTTTCTTACTATAAATATGTATTTGCTCTCCTTCTCAATAGAACAAGTCACTATCAAATAAAAAAGTCAATCTCATAACTCTCTCTCTCTCGTTTTGATTCCTCTTCTTTACACACAAAAGAAAGAACCATCTCTCCTCACATCACTCTCTCTCTCTCTCTCTCTCTCTCTCTCTCTCTCTCTCTCTCTCTCTCTCTCTCTCTCTCTCTCTCTCTCTCTCTCTCTCTCTCTCTCTCTCTCTCTCGTGGTCCACACATACATACAAAAGCTAAGTGGTCCCTTTTTCATCACCTTTATTCACAACACGTTATCAGCAGTAAGAAGCTCTAGCAAATTCTACTGATCTTTCTTATACCAAACGAGGTTATGCCTAAACTTATTTTTCAATATATTTAATTTTATTTACATTTTTATTATTATTTCGGAGTGAGAGGCTAGGCCTTCTCCGTTTATATTTCGGGATGATAGGTGCTGCCTTTCCCGGCTGATCGTTATGGCAGGCTAGGCCTCCACGATCAGAGAAACACGTGGTAGGTTTTAGCTCCATGTATAAAAGAAAATAAAAGATCAAAATTGAAGACTAGGTCTCCTCGGATCTTGAAAAAATGGTCAAAATGGAAGGCTGAGCCTCCTGGACCTTAATAAAAGAAAAAGTCAACATGGTAGGCTTGCCTCCTCTGATTTTAGAAAATGATCAATGTGGTAGTCTTTGACTCCTCGGATCATGTGAAAAGCTAAGCGTTCAATTTTATTTATGTTATTTAAATTTCTGCAATTTATTTTCTGCAACTATTTTATGCTTTTATTTTGTGCATTTAAATTCCCGTCTATATTATATAATTATAAAATTATTTTATGAATACAGTTATCATGTCGAATTTAACAAAGCTCGAAATAAGTGCTCTGGATATTACGGGAAGTAATTATATGACCTGGGCAGTAGGTGCAAAAATGCACTTACGAGGTAGCAGGCTTTTGGAAACCATCGATAATACTAAAATGGTGTCGGATGAGAAAAAGGCTAAAGCCATGATATTTTTGCGACACCACATACATGATGGTTTATAAGATGAGTATATTACGAAAGAGGATCCTTGGGACCTCTGGCAATCTCTAAAAGAGAGGTTTGATCACCAGAAGTATGTGATCTTACAAAAAGCCAAACACGAGTGGATCCATCTCCGGTTCCAGGACTACAAAAGTAAGTGAGTTTAATTCCGGTATGTTCGGAATTACATCGAGATGATGTTATGTGGAGAGAAAATAAGCGATTATGATATGATCGAGAAAACTCTCTCCACATTCCATCCTGGAAATGTAGTCATACAGCAGCATAACCGGGCGAATGGATATACCCGTTACTCGGAGTTGATGCAAGTACTCCTTGTAGCGGAGCAGAATAATCAACTCGTGACTCTAAACCATCAGTCTCGTCCCACTGAATCTGCACCATTCCCTGAAGCGAATGTTGCATCATCCAGTTATGATACTAGGAGAGGACAAGGACGTGGGCGTGGTTGAAATCATGGTCGTGGAAGAGAACGAGGAAGAAGATTCCGTCCATATGATGAAAAGAATGATAAGGACTTCCACAAGAATGAAAGGGGCCGGGATGATAAAAGGCAAACGGATAAGGTTTGCTACAGATGCGGCATGAAAAATCAATGGGTACGTACTTGTCGTACGCCAAAACACTTGGTCGATCTGAATAAAGCATCCCTGAAGGGAAAAGAGAAAGCAGGTGAAACAAACTTCATCTCTGATGAACCCGGACCATCATTTCATGGTTTAAATGATGATACTCATCTCGACGTATCAGATTTTCTAGTTGAACCAGAAAATATCAATGTGTAATAAGATCGATATGATATGTATTGTATTATAGCATCTATATCTTTTGTTGTAAGATATATGTTATATTTTAAGTTTATTGTTTAATAATATATATGTTTTATGAATATTTTAAATTCAGAAAATGCCAGAATTTGAGACTATGGATGGAGATATGTGCTTGGCGGATAGTGCGTCAACGCACACGATTATCAAAGATAAGAAATATTTCTCCAGTCTCAAAATGAGAAATTACGCTGAAAGCGTAAGTACAATATCTGGTAATGCAAAGATTATTATTGGCTCTGGAAAAGAGAAATTCTCAATGCCAGGGGGAACAATATTTGAAATAAGTAATGCATTGTATTCCTCCGAGTCTCAAAGAAATTGTTAAGTTTCAATGATATCCAAAATAATGGATATCATATTGAGACTATGAGTAAAGATGGCATTGAATTTCTTTGCATTAAGTCCGAGAGGTAACATATATTGGAAAAATTAAGGATGTTATCCTCTGGACAATATTGTACGAGAATAAACATGACTGAGTCATATGTCGTGGTAAACGTGAAGTTTACTTATACATTTAAAATCTGGCATGAGAGGCTAGGACATCCTGGTTCAGTCATGATGAGAAAAATAGTGCAAAATTCGAATGGCCATCCGTTGAAAAACGGAAGAATTTTGCAAATGGGCATGTTTACATGTAATGCATGTTCTCAAGGAAAACTTATAACTCGGCCATCACCAGCAAATGTTGGCAATGAATCACCAATGTTTTTAGAAAGAATACATGGTGATATACGTGGGCCGAAACACCCACCGTGCGGGTCGTTTAAGTATTTCATGGTAATAATTGACGCATCTACAAGATTGTCAAATGTGTGTCTTTTGACCACACGAAATACGGCTTTCGCAAAGTTCATTGCTCAGATAATAAAGCTGAGAACGCAATTCTCAGAGTATGCCATTAAGAAAGTAAGGCTTGATAATGCCGGTGAGTTTACATCGCAAGCCTTTGATGATTATTGTATGTCAATGGAGATTGATGTGGAACATCCAGTTCTCCATGTGCATACACAGAATGGCATGGCCGAGTCATTGATAAAACGGTTGCAGTTGATTGTAAGACCGTTGGTATTGAGAACAAAGCTCTCGATTTCTGTATGGGGTCATGCTATATTGCATGCGGCTGCACTGATTCGGTTAAGACCAAGTGCATATCATACGTACTCCCCATTACAGTTGGCATCCGGGCAAGAGCCAGATGTATCCCATCTTCGTGTCTTTGGGTGTGCGGTCTATGTTCCGATAGCACCGCCACAAAGAACAAAAATAGGCCCACAGAGGAGATTGGAATATATGTGGGTTATCTGTCACCAAGTATAGTAAGGTATCTGGAACTGTTAACTGGTGATATGTTTACGGCAAGGTTTGCCGATTGCCATTTTAATGAGGATGAATTTCCAGTGTTAGGGGGAGGAATTATAGAAATTCCTAAAGAGATTACATGGTGTACACCGTCGTTGTTACACCTTGATCCCCCTACCAATCAAAGAGAGCTGGAAGTTCCGAAAATTGTGCATTTGCATAATTTAGTAAACCAGTTGCCTGATGCGTTCACAGATACGAGAAGGGTGACGGAATCATGTATACCCGCTGAAAATGTTCCATCAAGAGTTGATTAAGGAACAAAGTGATGGAAACAAAATGAATGAACCTAGGGTTCAGCTAAAGAGGTGGAGACCAGCGGGTTCTAAAGATAAACATCTCCGAAAGAAAAAGAATTGGTTGAGCAAAGTGGAAAGGTTCAAGAAGACCATAATATTTGAAAAATATCTGAAAGAAGGCATAGATGAAGTTCAAGAAGGATGACGAGGAGGAAACATGAAAGTATGAGATTTCCATCAACTACGCCCATCAAAAGTTATTGATCAGAAATAAGATAAAATATGTTGATGGAATGTTCTTATTTTCTGTGTCCGAAGAGATCAATCATGAGATTGATAATTCCGATCCAAGGTCCATTTTAAAATGTCAGAAAAGACATGATTGGGAGGAGTAGAAGAAGACCATTCAAATTAAGTTACTCTCCCTGAATAAAAGAAATGTCTTTGGACCTATAGTTATAACGCCTGAAAATATAAATCATGTTGGATACAAGTGAGTATTCGTGAGAAAAATAAATGAAAAGAATGAAGTAACACAATATAAAGTCCGATTAGTTGCCCAAGGTTTTTCTCAGAGACCGGTAATTGATTTTGAGGAAACGTATTCCCCGGTAATGGATGCAATTACGTTTAGATTTTTGATGAGCCTTGCGGCATCGAAAAATCTTGAAATGCATCTCATGGACATTGTGACTGCTTATTTGTATGGATCGTTGGATAATGATATATACATAAAACTCCCTGAAGGATTGAAAATGCCTGAGGCATTGAAAGAAAAATCCGGGGAGATTTGTTCGGTCAAGTTACAGCGATCACTTTACGAATTAAAGCAATCTGGGCGCATGTGGTACAATCGCTTAAGTGAATATCTTTTGAGTAAAGGATATGTGAATGATGTGATATGTCCATGCGTTTTTATAAGGAAATCGTCATCCGGCTTTGTGATCATTGATGTATATGTGGATGACCTGAACATAATTGGAACTCAAAAGAAGGTTGATGATGCTCGAACTCATATGAAAGAGGAGTTCGAAATGAAAGATCTCGGCAAGACAACCTTTTGTCTTGGGCTCCAGATAGAGCATCTCCGAGAAAGAATATTTGTGCAAGAATCAAACGATACGAAAAGATTATTGAAATGTTTTCGTATGGATAAAGCAACTCCTTTGAGTACTCCAATGGTTGGTAGATCTCTCGTGGTTGAGAGAGATCCATTTAGGCCATGTGAAGATATCGAGAAGATATTAGGTCCAGAAGTATCTTATATGAGTGCTATCGGTCGGCTTTTATATCTTGCAAACTTTACCAGACCTGATTGCCTTTGCTACTAATCTACTGGCGAGATATAGTTATGCGCCTACTCGCAGGCACTGGGACAGAATAAAGCATATATTCTGTCACCTCCAAGGTAAAGTTGATTTGGGGTTAATGTATTTTAGAAAACCCGAGTTTGGTATGGTTGGTTTTGCAGATGCAGGATACTTATCCGATCCTCATAAAGCTCGATCGCAAACCGGTTATGTTTTTACAATTGGTGGAACCGCAAACTCTTGGCGGTCACAAACGCAACTCTGGTTACGACTTCCTCAAATCATGCAGAAACTATTGCGCTTCACGAAGCATGTCGAGAATGTGTGTGGTTGCGGTCAATGATTCACCACATACAAGATTCAAGTGGAATAGTTAACAAGAAAGAGCCAACAAAAGTTTTTGAAGATAACTCAACTTGCATCGCTCAACTTAAAGACGGTTATATAAAGAGCAAGCATATCCCTCCGAGATTTTTCTCGTACATCCGGGAGTTCGAGAAAAAGAAAGAAGTGGACATTGAGTATATACAGTCATGCAAAAATCCGGCTGACTTGTTCACTAAAGCTCTTCCAACTACAACATTTCGAAAGCACGTCTACGGTACGGAATGCGGCATTTGCATGACTTGTGAAGAGAAAGTTATGTCTATTATTCTCTGGGAGAGATTACGTCAGTGTAATATTTTTCTCCTCGTCATGGTTTTTTATCCCACGGGATTTTTCCATGATCAGGTTTTTAACGAGGCACTACGTAATACAAGATGGATAATCAATGGGGGAGTGTTGAAGATAATGATCATCCATCAACTTACACGTGGGCAAACACTTGTTCTAATTTAGCAATGAATTGCATTGTCATTATGCATGTGTCACTTTCATATGAGACACAAAACTACGTGTCTTTTTTTCTTCTTACTATAAATATGTATTTGCTCTTCTTCTCAATAGAACAAGTCACTATCAAATAAAAAAGTCAATCTCATAACTCTCTCTCTCCTTCGTTTTGATTCCTCTTCTTTACACAGAAAAGAAAGAACCATCTCTCCTCACATCATTCTCTCTCTCGTGGTCCAGTCCACACATACATACAAAAGCTAAGTGGTCCTTTTTTCATCACATTTATTCACAACATAAAAGAATTATTCTACCAAGTGAATGCTCATTTATGGGGTTTATGGTTTTGTTACTTTGTATGATCTTTAGCTTATTAGTTGGGAGTGGTAAGCAAGGAAACTGAATCTGATAACAAACCCAAAATTGATTGCGGTTTAAAGGTTGGGTATTTTGGATATTGAATACTTCTCCATATGAATTAAAAAATTGAACTTAGTGTTTCTGTGTTTGAGAAGTTCAAATTTTTATATAGTTTTGGTAAGAGTTATTTCAATAATTATATCTATACTATTATTTGTGAAGTAAATTTATCCAAAATATAAATAATATATTTTAAATAAGATAATTCTTATATATTGTGTTGTTATCTATCTATACTACTCCCTATGTTCCTAAAAGATAGTTGTTTTGAAAAAAAAAATGTTTCTAAAAGATAGTTATTTTATGTTTTTTATGAAAAAGTTGCAAACTTTACAAAAATTAATTGGTTTTATTGAATTACTATTTGTCAAAAGTTGTTGAAAATTAAAAATCATGGAAAAAATAAATTTATTATAATGATTTAATGCGTCTTTTTAATGTGTCAAAAAACTAGAAAGACTATCTTTTAGGACGGAGAGATTATTATTTATGAAGTGATTTTGCAAAATTAGACTGGTTAATATTTTTTATATCCTTAAATGACTAAAATATAAATTACATATAATATAAAAACGATTTTAAATTATTTTGATTAGATAAGTAATTAAAATTAATAATAGTCATAAGATTTATCCAAAATATAAATAATATATTTTTAAATAAGATAATTCCTATATATATCGTGTTGTTATCTATCTATACTATTATTTATGAAGTGTTTTTTTGCAATCGAGCTCTGATGTTAAAAGTTAGAACGGTTAATATCGTTTACACATTTAATGAATAAAATATAAAATATATAAATTAGTCAAAAATAAAAAACGAAATTAAATTATTTTGATTAGATAACTGATTAAAATTATTAATTATAAAATTTATCCAGAATATAAAAATATTAATGAATAAAATATAAAATATATAAATTAGCCAAATCAGCCTCAATATCAAGTACTTTTGGCAAGATAATATTGTAGACATGAACATATTTACCAAATTGTTACATAAATATCTCTTCAAATATTTTTAAAAAAATTCACAACTATAAGAGTATACATACAAATCACAAAATAGACCACAAACAAAAATATTATAGATCATTCCTCACTAAATTCACAACTATTAGAGATTTTTAGTTTGGAAAATAGGTAAGAGCTTTTTGCAACAAGATGCTACTAAATGAAAAAATATTAGACATAGTGACTTACCAAAATGCTCAGATCTATTATGAAAGAGGAGAGATGGGAGAAGAGTACGCCAGAAGACTTCTAGGAAGTCTTCTATCGCATTATATTTTAGAATACTTTTGCGAAGACTTCTCGTAAGTCTTCCAAAGTCTAACTCAAATCAACCTGCATATATCCAAATCTAGATCTGTAAAACCTACAAATCAAAAAATGTTCAAATGCCTTCAAAAAGTGAAAATAAGTGGAATATGAGATATATCTATCTTAAAAGACACACAAAAATACATATCAAAAAAATTATATATACTTTTAAAGGGGTGGATGATGAGAACCATTTGATTAAAACCTGCAAAAACAAGATTAATTAGTAAGAAATACATTACACAAAAAATGAAAAATTGATATAAAGTTTGGTGTTTTCAAGTTCAAAGAGATTAGAGAGAGGTTAAAGAGACTTAGTCTGAAAAAAGGTATGAGCTTTATGCAACAAAACGTTACTAAATGAAGAAATATCATACATAGTGGCCTACCAAAACACTCAGATCTATTGCAAAATATGAGACATGAGACAAGACTACATCAGAAAACTTCAAGGAAGTCAGAAGACTTCGACGAAGTCAAAAGACTTCCAAGTTAGTCTTATAGTGAATTATATTTTAGAAGAAAGTCTTCTAAAGTCTGACTCAAATCTGAAAAACTTGCATATCAAAACCTTGATATGAAAAATTCATATTCAAAAACATGTAAATGGCTTCAAAACAGAGAAAATGAATGAAATATTAGATAGATCTACCTTGAAGAACACAAAAATACATATCCAAAAAATTAGATCTACTTTTAAAGGAGCGGAAGATGAGAACCATGTTATTAAAAATCTGCAAAAACAAAATAAGTTGCAAGAAAGACATGAGATAAAAATGAGAAATTGATATAAATTTTGTTGCATTCAAGTTTAAAGGGATTAGAGAGATGTTGGGGGGGGGGGGGGGGTTAGTTTGAGAAACATTACATTTTTGTTGAAGCCATTAAAAGGAAGATAGAGAATGTGGAAATTTTATTTATATAGATAGTGAGACAAAACTTTCCAATTATGTTAATATTTTCTATTCAAAAAGTCTTATAGGAAGTTTTCTAAGGTAAAAACACAAGAAGACTTCCTAAAATTCGCCAGACCCTAACTATATATTCTGACTAATAACTATCTAAATAGAAACAAACAATTCATTAAACTTAAATTCAACTAACAAGGTGTTTAATATACCCAAAACTAAACGCATATAAGTCAAAAAAAAAACAAAATGTTAAGCTTCCAAAATCTAACCCTAAAAATACAATACCACAACATATGATATCAAACTTTAAACCAAAAAATACCATGACTCACTACTGTCACTCATCTACGTTGAACAATTCAATTTTACTATATCATAATTTATATCATTTATAAATGTTTATAATTACATGATTTCATTTTTCCCCAGCAAAATATTTTTTTATAAAATTTATAAATTATTTTTAAAATCTAATCTACGAGAAGTCTTCCAGAAGACTTACATAAACTCATAACACTTTCCAAGGTTATATTAAAAGGGAATTCTGATTTTTTTTTTTTGTTTGGCCATAAGGGGCTGGTTGTGATTTCACAAAGATTTTAGGTTAGTTTTGCATTTGATTGAAGTTTTGTTATATTTTTTCTTTTCAAATCAAGTTTTGAATCATATTTGGCGAATTCTCTGAAATTCAATATAGTAAAATTTCTATTATTAAGCTCTTAAAACTAATTTATTTGAGTACAAATATAAAATTCATTATTTTAATATGTGAATGTGCAAACAACACATTTGCAAATAAGATTAGATTATCCTATATAAAAATGCATAATCATATAACTAGAAAAAAAAATTTTAAAATTAAAACGGAACAAATCTCGCTCGTCGAAAACGTCGATCAAAATTTAATCTAGATTTAGAAACCACGATATCTGGATCTAATTTGACATATCCTATATTTTCCTTTTCTGATCCAGATATCTTATTTTATTTTGAAGTGGATCGGAAATAGATCTCGAAATCGGGTCCCAGATAATAATTTCCAACCCTTTAAACTGGGGTCTTAATATATACTATATAAATTGGGAGCCTATGTTCGTTACACATTGTGCATGGTTGCGACTTGCAACTAATCATGCCTTTTTATTGGGAATAAAATATTTTTGTACTAACCATTGTGCATGGTTGGACTAATCATGCCTCAACCACTGAATAAGTCACACATGAAAAGATCATGTACTTCTATTTTAATAGAATATTGATATACACAAAGGGCATCTCCTATTTTCTTTTTCTTGGTTTTGTTCTCTAGTTGTTTATATATATACTATATAAATTGGGAGCCTATGTTCGTTACACATTGTCCATGAGCATGGTTGCGACTAATCATGCCTTTTTATTAGGAACAAAATATTCTTGTATTAACTATTGTGCATGGTTGCGACTAATCATGCCTTAACCAATGAACAAGTCACACATGAAAAGATCATGTTCTTCTCTATTAATAGAATACTAGAATTTGACCCGTGCTTTCGAAAGCGCGGGTTTAATTTCAAAATTAAATTTATGATTTTGTAAAGATAAAATAGTGTTTAAGTCTGGACATATATATTTCGAATCAAAGAACCGAACTGTGCCAATCTGAAATACCAAAACCAACCAAATTAAAATAAATTTCATAAATAATTGAGCAGATCCTATATATTTGGAACAGAACTGGATCGAAACGAAAAACCGAATAGGTAACCAAATTTTTAAAATAAAAATTATAAGCCAACAAATATTAATTATATTTAATTTCTAAATAACTTGATATCTTAAGATACTCTTTATAAACCGAATAACCCAAAACTAAATAAATCAGATATTTTTTTATCTTAAACATTAAAATTTATCTAACTTATTCTCAGAACAACCCGAATTACCTGCTATTTAAACTAAAAATCCCCTGAATTATCTGGTGTTTTTACTTACACTATATAAAATTACCCGGAAACCAAACCGGAACCGAATTTGACCCATTTTGGGATATTAGCTGGTTTCTAACTTTACTACCTGAACCAAATTAATGGTTCCTAAGTATCCACAGCTGAAAACCAAAGAAAAATAAAAAATTAGGATACCGAACATAAACCGAGTGTTGACGGGTAATTGTTTATTTATATTAAAATGATGCAAAGAAAGCATTATATTTGTATAGATTATTTAACTATTTTTAGTGGGTGTGGAGGGGGGGGTACATATATAATTTATAGAACAATTAAGATATAATCAATGTTTTCATATTCGACCCGAATTTAAAGTCAAATTGATAAACCCAATGATCCATATATAATCTGGCTTAAATTTTATAAAAAATGTTAATTAAAAATTTGAGAAAAAACCAAAAAAAAACAATTTTAACCTGTAATTTAATGTTGGTTGACTTAGTAAAAACCGAAAAAACCTTATAATATTTCTAAAGAAATCAATTTACTTTTTAATAATACATTAAATTTGAAGAAAACATTTTACCGAGTTGTTGATTAGCTTAACTTTTGGACATATATTCTAATTTGTATTAAAAATTAGTCAAAATCTTCTTTTTCCATGGCGGATAAAATAGAAGTTCAAATAAAATCTTCTAAATATGTATTTACAATCTCTAACATGAATTTTTATTTTATCATGTGTTTTGCAATAGTTAAAAACTTATTTTCGTATAAAAAATATTGAAAACAATTAAGATTTCTTTTGTGGTTCTGTAATAAATGATGTTTATTTATTTAGTAAAGATATTATATGAAGTGGTTAGAATTGATCAGAAATATAATGAAAATCTGTACAAAATCCCTTAAAATGGGCAAGTATTAATTTCTACTACTATTTATGTTTTCAAACAAATTTAACTAAGAATGTTATCATTGTTTCCAAACATCTCTATAATGTACTTCAACTTTAATAATGTAGAATATTGATATTGATATATACAAAGGGTGTCTCCTATTTTCTTTTTGTTGGTTTTGTTCTCTTGTTATTTATATATAATAAATGCTGTGAAAATTTAGACATTTCCTATAAGTTTACATTTCCACAACTTTCTGCTAAGGAAACTATGAAGAAAAAGAGATAGATTGATGATATTGATGCTCAGGTTGGGAAGTCCTACAACCAGTATCAACATTATTGGGAGGATTTGCGATTGATTTTATGAAAGGACCGATACTAGCAGCCATTCTTGTTGGTTGCATACCTCTGATTGTGATTGCATGTGGTGCAATGTCTCTCATCATGTTTAAAACGGCCGGTTGTGGTCAAGTGGCCTGTGCAAAAGCCAGAAACGTAGTGGAACAAACCGTTGGAGCCATTAGAACAATGAGTCTACTCTGTCTTTTTATTCCTCCTTTCTAAAAATAAAACTTGTGCAGCACGTATTTAAACCGTTTTTGTTTGTCAGGTAGTAGCATTTATGGGAGGGAAACAAGCAACCGAAAGGTACGGAAGCAAGCCCAAGATCGGTTACAAAACAATGGTTACACAAGCTTTGATCTCTAGTCTAGGTCTCGGTAAAATGCTAGTGGTGATATTAAGGATAATATTGCAGCAAAAGCATTCAGACTCGGCGATGTTTGCCCTAACGACCAGACAAACACGAGGTAGCATAAGAAACAACTAAGACCGCGAACATCACCTTTATGACTGCTAAATTGTATCTACAGAATATCACCACTAGCATTGTACCGAGACCTAAACCAGAGATCAAACCTTGTCTAACCGTTGTCCTGTAAGCGATCTCGAGCTTGTTTTCATACTTTTCTGTTGCTTGTTTCTCTCCCGTAAATGCTACTACATGACAAACAAAAACGGTTAAAATAAGTGTAGCGCAAGTTTTATTTTTAGAAAGGAAGAAGGAAACAAACAGAGAAGACACACTGTTCTAATGGCTCTAACGGTTTGTTCCACTACGCTCCAGCTTTTGCATAGGCCACTTGACAACGGCCCGCCAGCAGCCATTCCAGAAATGATGGGAGACATTGTACCACCTGCAATCACAATCAGAGGTTGCAACCAAGAAGAACGTCTGCTAGTAATGGTCCTTTTATAAACGGAAAGCAAATCCTCACAAGAGTATGAAAGTTCAGAGACAATCAATATGGAAGGAACAAATGCGAGATCCAAGAAATACTTCCTTGTATATTAGAAATCACTTAAAAATCTCCTAGATCTGTTTAATTCGAATTACTCTCAGTCACACACGACTAGAGACAGACCAATTTCTAAATTCACAATTACAGAGCTTGAGATTCAACACCCTGAACTCAACTCTTAGATACTTGACAAGAACAAGACTCTTGCACAAGCTTTTCAATCTCTTAAACGCTTAACCTACACCTATCGACCATAGTGAAGTTAAATACTCTATCCGACAATCTAGCTCCCTAGATATTTGGATAAGTCTAAATCTTTCAGAGTTATTTTCTAGAACCGATGCCCACTTGTCATGTCATCGTTTCATAAGTAACTAGCACTGGTGCGTAACACGCTAAATTCCATGTTTAAAACGACGTCACACCATCTCATCAACCACTCGATATATCTTGTGCTCAAAGAGTGTTGCTGCAAGGTGTAGAAACTTCCCAACCTGAGCTTCAATATCATCAACCCATCAGTAACTTGTGTCACAGGAATCATTGTTTGTGATTGAATTATCGGCACCCTTGAATCAAAATCAGAGGCGGAGGCATGTGGAAGCACAAGGTCAGCTGACCTCACTTAATTTTAATTATCTTTAGTGTTTTGCCTAAATTTACAGCATTGACATCAATACAAAATTCTAACTGACCCCTATATTATGTGAAATCCACACTAAGCCAACTACTATTTTATCATCTTAATTTTAAATAAATCCAGATAAATGTAACTACACAAAAACATTTCTAAATGAAATAAAATATTATGTATTTGTATTCATTTCCGTTGTTTGAACTATAGAGAATACAGAAATTTAAAGAAATATTTAACAGATTAAATTATGGTATATATTTGACCCTTTAAAATAAATTATTATAGCTTTGATGTTTTCATATATATTAAAACAACTATCATTGATACAAATTGTAATACTAGTAAAAAATGGGTAAAATAATAATATTATAAAAATATCTTTTAAAATAAAAATATAATTATATATATATATATATATATATATATATATATATATATATATATATATTGTGTTGTTATCCAAAAATACCTTTTAATAAACAGTTAAAACAAAAAAAAAAACAGAAAACATATAACTAAATACTAATTAAGTAAAATACTTAATTTTATATAAATGAAAAGATAATATAAAATAGGGCTTTTTGCAAAAGTGACTCAAAACTTGGAGTCAAACAGAAAACTAACATTTTCTTTTGACTCATTTTTTTTTGAGATTTTCACTCCACACTTGCATTTTATCTACAAAAATGTCATTACTTTTTTTTTTATCGAAAATGGCTTCTTTACTGTCTCAACCTCATCTTCTTCAAGTATTTAC
This sequence comes from Hirschfeldia incana, assembly GCA_026261945.1. Classification (NCBI taxonomy): domain Eukaryota; kingdom Viridiplantae; phylum Streptophyta; class Magnoliopsida; order Brassicales; family Brassicaceae; genus Hirschfeldia; species Hirschfeldia incana. The sequence goes on along the minus strand of JABCMI010000078.1, from coordinate 1,107,138 downwards.
AATAGTGCCACTACCATGAATAGTTCCAACAACCTTGTACTAACTGTATGGAGCTTTTAATGCATTTTAATGTACGTAAATCTCTTTACACTCTCTCTGTTTCAATTGTTATGAACTAAAAACAACATTTCTTTCACTTTCTCTCCATATTCATCCAAAAAACTCAAGATTTTGATTCAAAATATTTTATGGTTGAGAGAGTCATATTTCTTTCGTTTTGACTTACGGTGGCTTTCGTTTGAGGTTCTGGGTGGTTGGAGAAGACCCTGTGTGCAAACGAAGTCATCTCACCTAGTTTAAGGTACGAATTTGAATTTTTTTCAAGATCTGTTCGCGTAGAAGACTTACTAGTAAGTCATCTGTATGTAGAAGACTTACTGATAAGTCTTCTGGTCAAACGGACGACTTAAACTAAGTCGTTCAGCTTTGTCTGTAAAAAAAAAAAAAACTCCAGACGACTTATATATAAGTCGTCTACGAGAAACGGGTTAGTTTTGCATTTGACCGAATCGTGTCAGATCTTTGACTATTTCTGGATGACTTATAATTCAGTCGTCTCTGGGAAAGTTAAAATTTCAATATTTTATTAAACTAGACGACTTAAACGTAAGTCGTCCTAGGTTAGTTTTGTAATTGAAAAATATAACTTGAAATTTAACTTTCTCCAGACGAATTAAATGAAAGTCGTCCCACCAAAAGACTAATTTAAAGTCGTCCGGGGAAAGCAAAGTCGTCCAGAATATTTCCAAATTTTCTGGTCAAACCTTGCTTAAACCGGACGACCTTAAGTTAAGTCGTCTATCTGGACGACTTTCATTTAAGTCGTCTAGAGATGGGCGATTTTCATTTAAGTCGTCTGGAGAAAGTTAAATTTCAAGTTTTATTTTTCAATTACAAAACTAACCTAGGACAACTTACGTTTAAGTCGTCTAGTTTGAATAAAATATTGAAATTTTAACTTCCTAGAGACGACTAAATTATAAGTCGTTCAGAAATAGTCAAAGATCTGACACGATTCGGTCAAATGCAAAACTAACCCGTTTCTCGTAGACGACTTTTATATAAGTCGTCTGAAGTTTTTTTTTTAACAAACAAAGCCGGACGACTTAGTATTAAGTCATCCCTTTTCATTTTCAATTGCAAAAGTGACCTCTTTAGACGACTTATCTTTAAGTCTTCTGGGCGACTTAATTCTAAGTCGTCTGCGGCAATGTTTATTGAACTTCTTCATTTTCTCTATGTTTACTAATGTGTTTTATTTTGAATATTTGCAGATGATTTTTCAGTTACATGCAGTGTATGGAGAATGGTTGTTGAGAGATTGCCGTTGGGATTTTGTGGTTGATGATCTCAAAGGAGCAAGATTGTTTTTATTGAATGAAGATTCAACACATGCTGAACTTGTTGCAATGGCTCAAGAAGATTATAACCTGGACATGAGAACAGTGACTGTGGAGATTAGCTACTCATTACCAGCAGAAATGATGATGGCTCCAGGCAGTCTTCCCATTCATGTTACAAGTGATAGACAAGTTCGAAACTTGCTCGAGATACTCAAAACGCATAGAGTATGTCTTTGTGTATCAAGCCGCAGCAAGGTGGAAACGGTTTCAGAGGAAAGGGATGATGATGAAGCTGGTGAATGGGAAGAAGATGTTGGTGATGATGAAGCTGGTGAATGGGAAGAAGATGTTGGTGATAATGATGAAGCTGATGAATGGGAAGAAGATGTTGGTGATAATGAGGTAAATGGGGAGGAGGATTCTGATAACTCTATTGTTGGTGAAACGGATCAGAATGGTGGGGATTACAATCTTTATGGAAAGGTTCAAGATGAGTATGAGGAAAATGATGATAATGTTTGTTTTGAAGAAATCGAAAAGACATATGCTAAGTCAAAAGCTATTGAAGAAGGAAAATCGGATGGTACCAGTATCTATGTCAACCAGAGTTTTGATAGCAAGGATGCACTGCTTTTAGAGCTGTGGTTGGCAGCAGTGAGGGGTAGGTTTTCTTTCAGAATATACAAATCAATGAAAACTCTCCTTGTGGCAAGATGTCGGGTTAGCGGTTGTGGATGGAAGATCAGAGCGAGTGTGAAACATGGGACAAACACGTTTTCGGTAACAAAGTATGTGGAAAAACATTTATGCTCTGTGGGAGACCGAATCGCTCAGCGGAGACACTGTACTCCGAAGTATGTTGGTAGTCTTTTCATTGATCGTGTTGGGATCATTGATGGGATTACTCCGCAGCATATCACTGATGCAATGAAGAACATGTTTGGCATGGAGCTTGATTACACCACTTCATACAGAGCATTGTTATATGCACAAACATTGGTGAGAGGATCAGCAGAAGAAGGGTATTCGCGTCTGGCATCATATCTCGAGCAAATCTCCATTGCAAATTCTAATTCTGTCACGGCTATAGAACTTGATTCTGTTAAAAGATTCAAGTATCTATTTCTCTCTTTTGGAGCTTCTATCACAGGTTTTAATTATCAGAGAAGGGTCATTGTGGTGGATGGAACTCACCTAAGTGGAAAGTATGGAGGTGTTATGTTAGTTGCAGCCGCACAAGATGGCAATTTTCAGATATTCCCATTGGCTTTTGGGATCTTGGATGCTGAAGATGAACCTTCTTGGGAATGGTTTTTCACAAAATTGGCTACTTGTATATCTCATGACAAGCCTCTGGTATAGTCTCCGACCGGCACTTGGCCATTAAAAGTGCGTGTGATAAGGTGTTTCTTTGGGCAACCCGAGGAATATGTTATTATCACCTTCAAGATAACATTGTCAAAAAGTTTAAAGGGAAACATCTCATGTACTTGGTGAAAGGGGCTGCTTATGCTCACACGGTTTACGATTTTGACCGGTACATGGCTGAGATACGAAGTGCAAACCAGGAACTTGCAACGTATTTGTAGAATGCCGACGCCAGCCTATGGTCAAGGGTTTATTGTAAGGGGAACATGTTCAACATAAAAACAAGCAACATCGCTGAATCTATTAATTCCGCACTGAAGCGAGCAAGAGGATTTCCGATTACGTTCCTGTTGGAGTTCATAAGGCAGAAGTTAGGAAAATGGTATGTGAAAAGGAGACAAGATGCTTTGAGTCTCACAACTCCACATAGCTGGGGTGTTGAATACTTGCTTGCTGTTCGAACAGAGATAGCGGATACGATGACGGTCCAACCAATTAATGGATGGAAGTACTTTGTCAAAGGTGGCAAAATGGACTGTGTGGTTGATTTGGAACATGCAAAGTGTGATTGTGGTGTCTATGGAGTGGAGAAAATACCTTGTTCTCATGCTATAGCTGCTGCAAACAAAGTTGGTTTGCATATCTCCACACTTGTATGTCCACTGTACTCAAAGAATTATCTGTATGCAGGATACTCAGAGAATATATATCCTATCGTGTCACAACATGTTGAGGAACGAGAATGCTTTCCTCCAGAAGTAAAGCGTGGTCCGGGAAGACAAAAGAAATCAAGATGGCAATCTTGGTTGGAGCTATCTAGGATGAGAGGACACAAACCCAGGAAGAAACACAGGGCACGGAGATGCTCAAACTGCAAGGAAACTGGCCATACGAAACCACAATGTAAACAACCAGTTGACTAGTTGTCCAGACGACCTTAATTTTAGTCGTCCAGTGTATTTTATTTTTAGACGACCATCTACTAAGTCGTCCAGTGTATTTTATTTTTAGACGACCTTCTACTAAGTCGTCCAGTGTATTTTAATTTTTAGACTACCTTCTACTATCCCTTCAAGTTTTATAACATTTAGAAGTCCAGTGTATTTTATAAAATTTAGTCGTCCAGTCTTGATTACCCGTCCAGACGACTTATATATAAGTCGTCCAGTGTATTTTATTTTTAGACGACCTTCTTCTAAGTCGTCCAGTGTATTTTATTTTTAGACTTCTACTATCCCTTCAAGTGTATTTTATAAAATTGAGACGACTTATTTGTAAGTCGTCCAGCTGGAAAACCTTTCAGACGACTTATTTGTAAGTCGTCCAGCTGGAAAACCTTCCAGACGACTTATTTGTAAGTCGTCCAGCTGGAAAACCTTCCAGACGACTTATAATTTTACAAATATATACAAGGGAAGACAAGTTCTATATATACAAGGGAAGACAAGTTCAAATATATACAAGGGAAGACAAGTTCAAATACAAATTCAAATATATACAACAGAGAAGTTCAAGCTATACAAGAGTTCAAATCTATACAAGAGTTCAAATCTATACAGCTAATCATACATGCCCACAAATCTATCACCATCCACATTTTCTTTCAAATGCTGATCAAGAAGCTCCGTCCATATATCCACCGCCATACAATCCCTCATAGCCTTCACGTTGGCCCTAGCAAAGTCTTTAGGGTTAAAGGTGACCCCAAGAGCATGACATTCAATGTACTTTAGAGCGTACAAGCCACAATCACTATTGTTGGCAAAGGGTATTCCTTTCACCGGTCTCTCATAGGTGTATGGCCCCAACCCGCGTGCGACCCGTATTTCTTCGTTGGGAGCGCACTCAACAAGCAGATAAGGGACCATCTCCAGAAAATGCTGCATTATCTCATCCCATGCTTCTGGTACCGACGTTGAAAGTATGTTGTCCCCGACGACTATGTGCCTCTTAGGGATCGATATCCAAATAGCAACCCAATGCTTGTTGTTCAAGTTCACTGGCGCATAGATATCATCAACGTCCTCCCCCCACTTCTTCATTGATTGGCAAAATGTAGGTAGTGATCCGTCATAAAAATTCCTGCTTCCACCAGGTAGAGCTCTCCCTAAACCTTTGTGATCAGGTTCCGTGGCTTTGAAGACGTGATACTGTTCTCTCCAAGACTGGGAAAAGTTGTGATCCAAGAAGCACATTCGCTCGCTCCTGAAAGCTTTTGGGTTCTGCTGATACCTCTGCCTCAGCACATTAATCCAAGCATATATATGCTGCATATAAAATAACACAACTTAGAAGATACCAGACGACTTAAATTTAAGTCGTCTGGTAAGTCGTCCACGTAGACGACTTATATTTAGGTCGTCTGGTAAATATAAGTCGTCTGGAAAGTCATCTACTTGGACGACTTACGTAGACGACTTTCCAGACGACTTATATTTACCAAACGACTTATATTAAGTCGTCTGGAAAGTCGTCTACTTGGACGACTTACGTAGACGACTTATATTTACCAGACGACTTAATATTTACCAGACGACCTATATTTAAGAAGACTTACGCAGTTGGTGATGTACGTGGTTTGTCCTCTTGCTTAGTGTAATAATGACTGCAAACAAAAAAGCAATCAGTTTTGGTAGACTAAATCAAGCAAAAAAGCAATCAGTTTTTGGTAAAGCAATCACTTACAGATCAGTTTTCAACCAATCAGCGAGCTCCTTTAGCTTTTCTTTGTTTACTGGCGGAAATGGCTTATAGGCTGCCAAAAAAGCAATCAATTTATTTTTCTCTGCCGTATAAGGAGATATCTGCGTGGGAGCAGGTTTCTTCACTCGTTCACTCCTTCCACGCACAGTAGCAGTGGGAGCTGTTTTGTCCAATACAACCAGGCTCGGTTCTGTGTCTGGAACGCTTGATTGTGGTGCTGGAACGCTTGGATGTGGTGCTGGAATGCTTGGATCAGTGGAAGCGACGCTCGGTTGGGAGGTGGAAGCGAGGCTCGGTTGTTGATCAGTGGAATCGAGGCTCGGTTGTTGATCAGTGGAAGCGAGGCTCGGTTGGTCAGTGGAAGTGACAGCAACAATCTGTTTGGAGGAGACACCATCTGCTTTATCCTCCGACAAGATCTTATTTACCGAGAAACCCTCATCGAATGTATCCTCCGGCAAATATCTCTGCAATAAAAGTTGCACACTAGTTAACAATGGACGACTTAAAAAAAAAGTTGTCTGGACGACTAGTTGAACTTGGACGACTTAAATAAAAGTTGTCTGGACGACTAGTTGACCCTGGACGACTTAAGAAAAAGTTGTCTGGACGACTAGTTGACCCTGGACGACTTACATTTAATTCGTCCATGGTCAACTAGTGGTCCAGACAACTTACATTTAAGTCGTCCAGGGTCAACTAGTCGTCCAGACAACTTTTTTTTAAGTCGTCTGGACAACTAGTTAACCCTAGACGACTTAATTCTTGTTGATACTAACCTCTTTCGCTTGAGGGGTAGTCTGTTTTGTTTGAGGAGGTTGTTTCCTTTGAAGAGAAGGCTGTTTGGTAGGTGGAGGCTGTTTGGTAGGAGGAGGAGGCTGTTTCTTAAGAGGAGTACGCTGTTTGGCAAGAAGAGGAGGCTGTTTGGTAGGAAGAGAAGGCTGTTTGGTAGGAAGAGGAGGCTGTTTATCTTGAGGGGTTGTCTGATTGGGTTGAGGAGTAGCCTCTTTGGTAGGAGGAGGAGACTGTTTATCTTGAGGGGTTGTCTAATTGGGTTGAGGAGTAGGCTGTTTGTCTTGAGGGGTAGCCTGATTGGTGATACCAACCTTCTTCTCCACAGCTTCCAACCTATCGGACACCTTCCTAATCTCCTTGATGCACTTCCTAAAACCATTCTTTCATGCACTCAGTTACGTCCTTGAACATTTTTTCCAACTCTTGTTTGGTCAACCAATTTTCCTCTTCTCTAGCCTCTTTATGAGCCTCTTTAGGAGCCTCTTTAGGAGCTTTCTTCAGAGGTCTTGGAGCCTCTTCCTCCTCCTCCTCCTCCTCCTCCACCACAACCATCTCTATCTCTTTGCCTTTCTTCGATGGAGCCTCTTTAGGTTTTGTATAGACCTTAGTACCAGTGACTTCCCAGCAATCTATGGTCCACTTCCACGGTCTCCGATCATACATGAGTTTAATGATGTTCTCCGCGGGCAGGTCCTCAACCTCAGAGTCTCATTTTGGCCACATTTCACTAATGTCCTTCTGGACAAAGTTGATCACGCGGGTCTGCAGTAAATAGAATGATCGAGTTAGATATTTGAACAAAAATGCTAAATAGACGACTTAATTATAAGTTGTCTAGAAGGTCGTCCAGCTGGACGACCTTCCAGACGACTTAATTATAAGTCGTCTACTAAGTCGTCCAGCTGGAAGACTTTCCAGACGACTTATTACAAGTCGTCTACTAAGTCGTCTAGCTGGAAAACTTTCCAGACGACTTATTACAAGTCGTCTGAAAGGTCATCCAGATGGACGACTTAGTAGACGACTTAATTAAGTCGTCTGAAAGGTCGTCCAGATGGACGACTTAGTAGACGACTTTAATATAAGTCGTCTGCGCAGTGTTTTGGATTGAAGTAAATACCTGACGCAAGATAGCATCTTTCATTGATCTGCGGCCTCTGCTGCCTCCGTAAGCCAGTATCGGTGGAGACGGACTGTTTGCTCTGGGACCAACAATACTAGCACCCAATTCCGGCATAGCTGTGTACACCCAGACCTGAAGAGCTTGTATAAACCCATCCACGGTGTAGCAGCCAGTAATATATTTGTTCCACAAAGAGTCCATCAGCACCTTAAACGCGACTCTCCCCCATGGATAATTCTCAAACCGATCTCAATACATCACTAGCCTTGCCAGAGAAGATCGTGTAGCGGTTGAAAACTTTCTCCCTTCAATGAATCCTGTGAAGATGGAAAGGTACGCGAGCCGCTTCCGATCTTACGTGGACCAATCCCGCATCTCTTCAGTGCTGCTATTATCTGATATGTAGTTGGCCCAGCTTCCAGATGAACTCCCAGCATCCCCCAAAAAGAAACCATCTTTTTGGTAACTTCACATTTTGGTGTCTCAAGGTCCTCGATGTACTCGCAGTTTAGACCAGTGACGTTTTCAAACTCTAACAGTGAAAACCTCAAAGGTTCTGGACCAACCAGAGACCACATCTCATACTTCTTCCGAATGTCCAGCTTGAAACTGAGCATGTGGTGAACTAGTCTTGAAGCCCAACCAAATCCCTGCTCCTTGAACTTGATGAAAACTCCCAATCTCGACTCCTTGAGCTCTTCAAATTCGTCATCAGTAAGAGCTTCTCTAAGAGCAGTATGCAACCTCTTGTTATCCGTGTGATACGAAATGCTATTGTGGGCTGGTGGCTCAGAGCCTGGTGTGTATAACCTACGGGGGAGTTCTGGAATATCCATCCTTTTTGTCTGCAAAATAATCAAAGACAACAATAGAAGTCAGAACACAAGCTAAATCAATCACGCCTTAATTGTTACTCAAGACGACTTAGTAGACGACTTATAATTAAGTCGTCTGGAAAGTCGTCCAATTGGACGACTTAGTAGACGACTTAATTATAAGTCGTCTGGAAAGTCTTCCCAATGGACGACTTAGTAGTCGACTTGTAATAAGTCGTCTGGAAAGTATTCCTGCTGGACGACTTAATTTAAGTCGTCTACTAAGTCGTCCAGTTGGAAGACTCTCCAGACGACTTATCTTACAAGTCTTCCAGTAGAAAAATGTAAAGCGGACCTGATTAGTCGCAGAAGGAGTTGGAGTACTCGTCATTGCGGTTATAGATCTGAAAAAATAAAAGTGAAACGGTGAGAATGAGTACATTGATAGAGACAACGTTTTATTTTCATCTTTTCCTCGAGATTGATGACTTACTGGCGTTAGGGTTTACAGAGAAACGGCGCTACGGTTTACAGAGAAGAAGCGGCGGCGAAGTGGCAGCGCTAGGGTTTGGAGGAAGCGGCGGTGAGAACGTTGGTGAGCACGGTGGCGAGGTCGACGGTTTGTTCGGAAATAGTGGAAGCGGCGGCGCTAGGGTTTAGAGGAAGCGGCGGCGCTAGGGTTAGAAGACGCTGCGGCGAGAACAGTGAGAATGAATATAGATAGCCGACGTTGAGAATGATGGTTTGTTCGGAAATAGTGGGAATTCGAAATCGCCTTTGATATCGCCGGTGAGAGAGAACTGTTAGGGTTTCTGAATTTCGCGAAAAATGAACAAAAAAAAATCACCTTATATATTGTGTAAATAATCCGGTTAGCTTTAAAAGTACATTGGTAAAATTTAAGGTTTGGTCCGGTTTAGACGACTTATTCTGGCTGATAATGTACATCAGACGACTTAATATTTAGTCGTCTGTGAACAGACGACTAAATTTTAAGTCGTCCAGACCTTAAAATGAACCCCTAAACTAAAATGATTAAATTAACTAACTAACCACGTTATAAAATCAAAGTATACTTCAATAGTGTTTACTATACACAGAAATGAACACGCTTAGGTAATTTTTAAATTTTTCAAAAACGGTTTTAATGCTTTCCGAAATCTAACCCTAAGAACATATACAATACTACAACATATGTTGATGAAACCAAAACTAACGAATATCATGACGACCTACTTTCACTCATCTATGCTGAAAACAATTGAAATTTGTTATATCCTAATTTATATCTCTTAAGACATATGTTAATTACATAATTCCCATTTTTCACTTATCAAAATATTTTTTACAGAATTTTTAATTTATGTTTAAGAATAACTATCCAGACGACTTTCAGTTAAGTCGTCTGGACGAGTTATTTTTAAGTCGTCTAAACAGACGACTTGCCGAGGGGTAAAAACGTAAAAAAAATCCTGTTTTTTTGTTTGGTCACAAGGGGCCTAGTTGTAATTTCAATAGCCTTTTAGGTTACTTTTGCCTTTGACCCAAGTTCGGGTATTCTTTTGGGTTTGACTCCAAGTTTTGAGTCATACTTGGCAATTCTCCCTATAAAGTAATCTTCAGAATTTTTTTATTAATAATAAATATATTAAAATATATAAAATTTTATAAAAAGTCATAATACAAAAGAGTTTTTAAATGAAACATAAATAATAATTGAGAAAATAACATAGATAGACCCGCATAATAACTTAACACTATGATTTTTTAATTAGTAGTAAATTTTAAATAAGTAATTATGAAATATTTAGGTCTGCATATACGGACATAACATCTACTTTTTAAATATTGGAATAGTTTTTCCAAAACATTAGATAATTTTGGATACTATGACAAATATAACCTGAAAGAAAGACTGAACCATAACTAATTTGAAAAATGCCTTGCTCAGCTAGCTCGTCCGGTCTGTGATGCACTTGAAAGTGCAGCACAATGCAAGTTCGATTCTCAGAGCAAGGCGCCGCATAGAGATATACCAACAACAACACAACAAACAACAAACTCTCTACATCATATGAGATACTAGGGATTTGCCGGCAGTACGTGCCGGTTTTACTAATAATGTGACTACGATTTATATTCTAGAATATTTTTAACAGTATTTTCGAAAAAAAATTATGTATATGATCATATGGAATTTATTAATTTGATTTTAATCTTTACATAGTTACAATGAAACAAATTTAAGCTAAAATATATGCATAACAATTTGAAAGTGTAATAGGTGAATTATTTATTATTTGATTGAAACTTATTAGTTTAAATTATAATTGGACTAATTTATAAATGTGGACTTCATCTTACACTGATTATATTCAATTATAGTTTATACATATATATTTATATGTAGAAATATTATGTTTTGAAAATATTACTTTTCACATTATATATATATATATATATATATATATATCAATCTTTAGATATGATAGTAAGCATGACTAAAAACTTAAATTGATAAATTCATGCTAGTTAGATAAACTGCATTTTTTGTTTATCTTTTATTTTGTATATCAACTCATTTGGATTCAAGTGAATTTTTTTGTCACGTTTTATGCTATCAACTTTGTATTTGGTCGGTTCAACTCGGATTACTCTTCAGTTTTCGGCTAAAATAGAACCGAATCCAAAACTCAAAGTAAATGAAATCGATCGTGTGTTTGGCTAGATTTGTAACTGAACCGATATTCTTAATTCAGATCGGGTTTGGGTTTGAGATTTATGCACATACCTAGTTTTGTATATTGGGGTGATGTGTAGGTGTTATACTAGTTTGATGCTTTGGACTCTGCTATGTTGATTTCAATGAATTTTATTTCGTTAGCGGTGCTTATGATTTTAATTTCAAATAATCATCGATGACATATTAACTGCCAGTTTCTTCTCGCTCTGTCAAAATTAAGAAGTTGTGACTATATCAATGTATATTGATCGTAAAGCTACATTCGAAGTTGGTACAGTGTATTTTTAATCTTAAATCTTAATAATAAGAATTTGAAAATTTTTATTTTTATTGTTGTTGAGTAATTGTTTTGGGATGATGTAATTATGTGGCAATTTTTATTTGTTAAGAAAATTAATTAAAGTTTTTATTGTGTTATATAGTAATGGGTGATAGGTTTATATATTTTGTGTTTGTGTTTTTTTTCAATAATATGTTTTGTGTATATAATAGTAAAGCCTTTGATGTAAAGCATATTGAATTTCAATAATTTTGCATTTGTTGTTTTAAAATTAACAGTTTAACGTTATAAATTGTATTTTATTTTTTATTTGAATTATTTGAACATTATTCTTTAAGATGTTTTGTGTTCTCTCTCCATATTTTGACATTGAGCCGTCACCATCTATCTATGCATTGTGTTTACTTTTTCGGAGTGCTTTGCTTCTCACCATCACTGAAAAATATTCACCTTTGTGTGTTTATTCTTCCTCTAATTGGTTGGTATTTATTATAGATTGAGTTTATAAGTTTCATGTTGTGTGATTGTTACTCACAGCGTTATAGGCTGTTCTGGTCAATATTGGTTACTCCTTTTCTTACTTAGATTTTTGTTGATGTCAGAAAGTGCATCTTATTAGGTTGGGTCAGAGTCTAGTCGTCTTTGATGTTGATTTCTTCTTCGTTAGCTTAACATCAATTATTCATGTTCGGTTTGGTTTTTAAGATCTGGTTTTGATCATCTGACTTCTATGTTCTCTTCCATATTTTGAGGATGGCTCTATGGTTCGCTGATTTCATCACTGCTTGCTTCCCTAGTGGCTCTATTTTGCCAAATTTGCGACTCCAGGTTTAGATAGTGTTTTCTTTCATGTATGCTCTGTAGATTTGTAATGTTGTCTCTGGTCTCAAGTTTGGGCTTTGGTTTCTTGGTGGTTAACTTCTATTCTCCCTCGTTTAGATTGTATGTTTTCTTCCCCTGCTTTTCTTAGTATAAGTGTGCGAAGTTAGTTTCTCAGAGTTTTGGTCTTTTTTATCTAGAGTTTTGTGGTTCTCCGCTAGTATGAGCGTTTTTTTCTGTGTTTGTGTTAGTTTGTGAGGTGCTTCGTACATCTTAGCTGGTGGATGCGCTTTTGGTGTGTTAAATATTTGTCTTCTTGTTTCGTGGTCATTTTTGCTTTCTGTTGAATATTCTTGTTCTAACACGCTTTCTTGTTTTTTTGTGTTGGTCCTTGATTGAGTTTCTTTGTATTCAAAAGATGTCTCGGAGTTTATCTTTCCAAAATCTCCTTGTTATGACCAAAACATTCTATGATAAAATGAGCTAAGTTAGTTTTTGTTCTTGAAATCGTTTCAGCTTTAAACAGTTATGTAGTTAGTGTGTCTTTGGAATTTTATTTTTCTCTTTGATTATAGAGATTTTATGTTTCGATTATGAGTTGTGTTCTAGTTTATTTTTCTTAAATTGGTAAATATTAAAATAAATATATAATTTTTAAATGAAATAATAGAAAATAGTAACAACTAATAAAATAGTGAAGTTTATGTTATTTTTAGTTGTGAATAAATTAAAAATTAAAAATATAATTATATTATTTTATTTATTTTGTATTTTGTAATTAATAAAATGGATTATCAAACATAAAAAGATGATGATTATTGTGAAAAGAGATTAGATAGTGGACAATTAAAAAATGGTGAATCAAATTGTAATAATCTACAAGAAGGATGTAAAATGTAAAAAAAAAAGAGAAGAAAATGACATATGTCAACAAACTCATCTCCTCCACATGTCACAAAAAGAGAAAAAAGTTGTATGGCCAGCCCTGTGTACGGGATACACTATAATTTATATTTGACTTCATGAATATATCACAAAAATGTTCTCTCTAGTTATCTAAATTCTCTGTTTCTGATTAAGAGTCAAGGCATTTTGAGTTTTTTCAAATTCACAAATTGTAAACTCTCAAATCTAAGGAACAATAACAACTGAAAATAACACGTTCACAACGTAACTTGATTATTCAATCACTCCTTGTTATTACCTCCTATAACCATCTAACTAATTTAATTATTTTTATGACCCAGAACTTAGAAATATGTCAACTAACATGCGTTTGCCATCTAGTAATTAATTTTATTTATTAATTAACTTGCAAACATTGGAAGGGACTAAACAAAAGACTGTTTTTTAGAGTCTAACTTCAGTGAAGCTTCGGAAAAAAATAGGACAGTCTTCATGTGGAGAGCTTAAGTAAATATTCCTTGTGTGCCTTCTTGAGTGCACTCCCTACTGCTGGAATCAGGTGTTCCTCTGCAGAGCTCTCGGCACAAGTTGGCTGGACAGGTGCTGCTTTTGCAGCCAAACCTACGTATGTGGATGTCATTGTTTGTGTTATTCTTTAAAATAAAATTATTAGCTTCTCTTAACATCAAGAGGATTTCATGTACCAGATAAATAGGAATCCATGGTGAAGAAAGGCCTGCTCCATGACATAAACCAGCAACAGATCCGAAACCCACAATTGCTTTGGATTTGCGTTATCCAACGTACTTCGCTGTCGTAGTGCCAATGAACTTTTCGCAACCACAAGTGCTCTTCTGAAAAATTTCTTGCCAATTTGAAGCCCTAAAAAGAATCAAATAACAAACATATAGAAGAAGAACACACAAAATCTGACAATGGAGAATGAAAAAGATGACGATGATCCATGCTCTACTCCAATGCTTTAAATAACCAATCCAAGCTTCAGTATAGATAATAGATTGTGGATATGGTTTTAATCTAAATGTTCTACATACCTGTTGGAGGAGACTATGTATAGCATCTGGAGATCGATGTATACATGAGGAACTCTACAATCATATAGACAGCCATTATGGTATTTAAACTCTGTAACTTCTCGTGAGATCCGATCATTTCATTAACTCGATTAGCCACTGGGAACTCGAGTATTGGCTGAGGTCTATTAAACCTTCATCACTTAAGCAATGCATCTAGCTGATGCATATAAAAGATCCTTAGAGCGATGACTATTTAACAAAAAATATCATGACAAAATAGTAGACAAACAACATAATATATTCAGATTCTATAGCTGAGGGGGATATGAAGAGCTACCTTTTCATAAAACAGGAGCATGTTGAATCTCATGAGCTCTCCTCTTTTCTTGACAGTGCGTGCTCCCCAGAATCACAGAAGAAGCGCCACCACCGTTTGGGACAACGGTCAGACTTTAAATGGGAAATAAGGATCTGGAATTTGATTAATCTTCCGAAGCAGTGAGATTTGATGAAGTATTTATCCCTATTTATAGTCTCAGGATTTAGGGATTTGAGATAGAAATTGAGAAAATTGGTCATTAAAGTCGACTTAGTGGCAGAGTTGAACGGAGGGAGTTAATGGAGAGACGTTATGAAGTGGATTCAATAACAAAGGCGTTACACATAGAGGTTCTGTAGTGTTCGTGGAGGATACGGTAGGAAGAAGACGACTACAACGACGCTAGAAGATACAGAAGGTGTTAGTGGGTCCAATGTTTAGCTAGGCCGAGATTGGGTTTTTCCATACTCAAACGGAAAAAACACTGGATATGTAAGCCCAACTATTATTTTTTCGACATCTTAAGCCCAACTATTAAAACCCAAAAAATCTCAGATTAAATGAAGTGATGCGTATTGGACGGAGTGGACACGTGTCGATAGCACAGGGTTCGAGTTTGTGACATGTCTCAATTTGGAGAGAGTAAACATTCTTTTATATATACTAGATTTCGGTCCTCGCAAATTTATAAATATTGATTTGTTTAAGTAATTGAAGGTAAGAAATATTATAATATTTTTAATCTATAAAAAATAATGTTGTTTTGGTAAGCATTATTTTGTTATGCAACCTTTGTTAAGCTTGAGTTCTTAATCAAATACATTAAGATAATTTTAGTCATACCAAAAAGTTTTTTTGTTGTGTATTCAGAGTCTTATCTCTTTTAAGCACAAACAAAATACATCTATTTTGTTTTTATGATAAATAATTTTCATGATAATTAGTTTAACATTTTCTAGCTATAACTTTATACTATATAATAAACTTATACTACAATCTTTAAAAAGTGTTTGTACTCTTATTCTCTATAGAGTAAAAAAAAACATGTTTAGCTGATATGTTAAAATGAGTTTTACCCTCCTTTTACCATGTGAATACACACAAAAATGTAAAAATACATTCATAATAAACTTCATCAAATGATTTTATGTGTTAGGAACTAACATGTCAAAAGAACTGGGTGTTTTGGTACTTGAGTTTGTTGTGGAAGCCGAGTATCCTGAACTTAGATGATTTCAGCACTTTTCTTGCATTTCAAAAACTTTTTTTGAATGCCCATTGATAATCCAGCTCTCTAGTCTATTGTCGAGAGGCAAAACGTTATGATCTTCTTTGGATTTATACAATTAAAAAGTGTTGCAATCTCCTCCCTATTTTTGGAGAAAAAAAGACAAACAATAGAATTTGAGAGGAAAAAACTATTTTGAGTTTGATTAATTACGAAACTGGTGGTAAAATTAAATCTTTTACTTTTTCCGGAACATGAGAAGATATTAAATGGAAATGCATGTGGGATTATAAACTCACGACTTCTTTGTGTTTCTTTATTACATGTAAGAGAACGAATACATGTCTGATATAAAATTACATGTTAAGATATCATAATTTATATGAAGCTGGCCTTTATTTATATGATTTTGGCAAACCAAATTTTTTTATTTGATACTAGTGTTTTTCCGGCGCTACGCACCGGGTTCGTATGTTTTATCGTTATATAAATTTACAATTTATTTAACGGTTTTAATAAAAAGAAATATGTTGTTAAAAATATGAAGATGCAAATATATCAGAAAAAATAATGATACTTTTT
The DNA here is from genome assembly GCA_026261945.1 of Hirschfeldia incana. Taxonomy (NCBI): domain Eukaryota; kingdom Viridiplantae; phylum Streptophyta; class Magnoliopsida; order Brassicales; family Brassicaceae; genus Hirschfeldia; species Hirschfeldia incana. The sequence continues at coordinate 1,091,077 of JABCMI010000078.1, read as the reverse complement.
CTATTTAATAGTTGTTAGTGACCGTAGTGTATAATTGTGTTTTGAAGTTACTTAGGTCATAGTAGGATAACATAAGTGATTTTACCAATTTAAAACCTTTTAATTGGTTTAATAGCATAAAATATATATTGAAGATAGTTAGTTTGATTATATGGTATTTTAGGATAAAAATGTTTAAAACTGCTGGTGTTTTGATGCAGCATGAATACTTGATTTAAAGCTCAAGTTGATAGTATATCGGAAGCTTGATCCACCTACAGTTTCTGAGAAAAACACATAATAAAACAAAATTTAAAAGGTAAAATGACAGAGAATGAATCACGACGAATCAAACATTATGCATTAATTGCAGAAAATTCATAATTGTGTATACGTATGATTATGAATCACGATTGAGTTCATTGCAATTACGTAAGTAAATCTCCTGCTCAACAAAATCAAATAATCAGTACCATCAAATAATTAATCATAGCATACTCGTCAGTCGTCTCACAGTTTCCTCAAATTTTACCAAAGAGTGAAGGAGGAGCCAGTATCTTGCGTGATAGGTAAACAAACAACAAAAGTTTGGTGCTAACTATTTCTCATATATGGAAGAATCATCAAGAAGCAGAAATAAGTGAGTGAGTGAGTACTCTAGGAGTTTTGTCATATCGAAAGGGGTTTCAAAGAAGCATTTCTCATTGAGTCTTATGCACATGAGGTTCAAAAGAAATTACATTTGTTGTTCCTTCTTTGCCATGTTCTCTAAAAGGCTGGAGTTTGGAACCAAAAGATCAAAACCAGGAAGGAAGACTGGAAACACAAACTAAGAGAGTCAATCTATAGACAGGAGGCCAGTAGTCAGAGCCTTGGACACGTTCAGAGGCTTGATGTTGCTGTTTCGAGTGAGTGGTATAGTCATCGGAGAGTGGTAAAGCGTAAATAAGACACCACGAAGATGATTGACTGTTGGTAGGATGAGGAGGGGGCGAAGGCTTTATCCTTGCAAGCAGATTTATGACCGAGTAATGATGGAGAAACACAGGTGATACCAATCTATTGTTGGTTGTGATCAACAAATGCAATCATGTTTAATAAAAAAATTAAATTGATAGGAGAGTATGCGACGAAATAATACTTAACATCACATTAGGAAAAAAATTTGGTAGATTTGAGCGATAAGAGTTTATGCTTCTCCACACTGAAGAGTATACGACAAAGGTACTGTATCTAGAAAGAAAAGAAAAAGCTAATATAATGCTACAAAAAAATTGAACTTTCATGTTCCAACAATAGGTTTTCACAGTAATTAGAGAAATTCAACTGTTACCAGTCCAAAGAACAAATACATGAAATCAGAAAAGTATAACTTCATGAACTATTAAGTGGGAATCTGAAAGGGAGCAATAATAACAGAGGAGCGTACACAAGCATCATCACATCATTTACGGGATGGTGTAGAGAGAGAGAGAGAGAGAGTAAAAAAGTAAATAGAATGCACCAAAATTCCTATTTTCATGTCCCCACCAAAGGTTCTTACAATGATTATCAATCCAAAAAATATATGAAATCAAGCACGCATATGGATCACTGAGAAGTGAGAAATGAAAGAGAAAATCAAGAACATATGGACGTACACAGACATCATTGTATCATTTTTAATGGTATCTATATATATAGAGAGAGAGGGTCTAAGAGCTAACACAGAGCAACAAAAATTCAGAAAGCAGAGTATTTACATAATCCAAAAAATCCAGATCTAACTTTCTGAGCTAAAACTCAGTAATTAAAAACTGATCTGAGAATTTAAATCCAGCTTTAGTATCAGCAATTGAATACACACAAAAGAAAAGAACGAATTAACCCCATTTTCGGAGCGGAATAGTAAGCTCGTTGAATAGCTCGTACTGTCGTACATAAGAACAATATCAGCTCATTTCCGTGTGAATAGGGTACCTTATGTACATGTATAAAAGTCTTGAACAGAAGCTCCGTTGCAGATTATCTTATAAGTGAATATATTCGACGGAGGAACGCAAACTTTGCCGCCTCGAAGAAGTCACGCCTCACATCTCTATCTTAGCAGACTCCACTCTCTGAACTATCTCTCTCTGCCTGTATATGGGAATCATATTGGTAAGTGTTAGAAAGTGGTCGCTGAATTTTAGAGAAGAATACGAACTTTGACGATTATTAGAAGCAAAGCAAATTAAATACCTAATAGTGTTGATAACAGGACTGAAGGACATCAAGGAGTAGACTAATTACATGGAGTGAATGCCGATGAGAAAAAAACAACGATATAAATTCACACACATCACCATTTCTTCAAGAGAGAGCAAATCGATCCCCATTAGCTCTCCTCCATTCTTCACACATTAAGGGCTTCCTATAATCGAGTAGACACATCTCCACTCGGCTAGAACATCGGCCGGATTTTAAATCAGTAATAAGAATACATACTTATTTGCTGAAAACATCGGCCGCATATCTATCATCTCTTGGTATGTACAAACCTAGGTTTAATACATTACCATGGAAGGCTGATTGATGCCCAGGAGTAAAGAGAGTGGTTAATGGTGGTAATTTTGAGCTGACGGATTTAAGTCCTAAAGAAAGCGTTACTGCCGTTAAAAGCCGAAGAAAAGAATCTTCAACCGTTCTTCTTGAGTACTTTTTATGATAAGCTATCGAAGGCTGAGGACGAATGTCACAATAGCTATATGGGCTTTCCTAATATAATAACTAAATCCAATAGCCCAGTATGCGATTTATAATAGACAAAGATTGTGAAGTTATGCGTTTTGTTTTCGAAAGTAAGAGAACGAAGTCCGGTTTTGTTTTTCAAGAGAAACTGATGACGTGGCGCAAAACCCTCCACCCTATTTGCTGATGTGGCAGCAGGAGCAGCCAGATGAGGCAACTTTATTATTATAGATTAGATTTAGTGATGGTATCTATTTTGGCAACCAATTAATCGCATGAACCAATGAATTTATTTATATAGTATTAAACCTTACCAGTAACCACACAAGAGTGTAACGAAACCATAACCAAGCAAACCATCAACATCATTTCGTTCATGCCTAAGTAATGGTTAAAGGTAGAGGACGACGGATAACTACCAACACTTCGGCTCGTCCTATCATAAGGACCACTGCCTCGGCTTCTATATACTCTTCCCTCATCTCCTCCACGTATGGGCTCACCAATTTTATCACCATCGCTGTAACTTCACGCACTCGGGACTACGTCTCTGTCAAAGTATGGGGCTCTGTATTAACTCGCTGGAGGATGTGATCCACGACTATATTTATCACCGAAAACAAACTGATCTGCCAAGGCAGCATACCTATGAAAAATATATAATGGATCTGGGGTTTTATGTCACACAACTAAAGCAAGTCAACTTGATTATTGTAACAAAGATTATTACGAATTTTACTTGTCACTGCGTACTAATCAGATGACATGTAAGTTTTTCTGCTTTCGAAGCTGTCTCTAATATCCATCTTCTATGTAACGTTCCCGGTCTACACGTCCAGTTGATCCTCAAAAGAAGCAATTCGGGAATAAAAACCACCAATGGGTCTACCACGACCACCAGAAGCAGTTGGGAACCACGGGATCAATGCATAACCTGTCCACATTTAAAGCATTCATCTTCTGCAACACGGCCACCTCCGTCACCAAAGCTTCCTTTCCCAGCAAGGGAATACCCACGGTCTCTGCAACCTCTTGAGCCATGCATTTCACTATCATCTCGCCTCGATTCTGGTTCAGCTCTGTCACCACGGTCTCTTCATGCATCTCTCTGATAAACCCAAAGCATGAACTATACATAAAACACGACAAACGGATGATTTCCTTAAGATATAGGCCAGCAACTGACCAGGAGGGCAGTAATAAAATGAAACGAATGCAAAATCTGAAAGATCATACCAAGTCCATACGACATGACATCAGCAAACACCTATGTGTTCTAAGGTTTCCTGCATAGCACTGACCATGCCTTTTGTCAAGTAAGTTTTCAGTCAATCTCTACTGCAGAGAAAAACACTTTAGAGATCTCACAAACTAAAGCAAGCTTCTACGCAAGTCTCCGGTCTCAAGTAGAAGTAGCAGACACCACTAAAATAATTTTGGAGACATGAGACTAATTTGCAGAGTCTGATAGCTTCCCACCTTGGCTTGAGCAATGGGGACAGCCAAATCGTCAGGGTTGTTTCTCCTGAATCTGATACTTAAAAATTCAATCCATTATACTTAAAAATATTTCTGTCTCAGAATCGACACTAAATCAAAACTACAGCCTATTCTTTTACTTAGAATAGCGCCAGAAAACGGAAAAATGATTATTACAGTAGTGAAATCAAATTTGGTTTCAGCCAGAATCCGCGTTCTCGCCATGGATTGAGATCCCAGAATCAGCTGATTCCTGTTCATAAGAAGATTAAATATTGTTTGCATCAAAAGATTTTCCATTATAGAATCAAAAGTAATATATGTTATATATGAAAACATACCTTGAATCCTCTCTCTATATGCTTTCAGATTGATGCGGCAGTCAAGAAGAACAAAGCTCATTACGCTCATCTTCAAATATACACACCCAACTCAGAGATATCGATTTATATTGAGTTGTTGCAGCAAAGAAGGGTGTTGATGAGACAGAGGAGTGGGAGCCCAACTTAATTGACAAATAATGAGAATTAGAGAAGTTACAAAACGTCTCTACTTCTCTGATGATATAATGTGAAACATGTGTCGGTGCTTGGCGTTTATTAGGGATTTAATTGATGATTCGGGCCACTGGACTTTTAAAAGATTTATTACAAATATGCTAAATATTAAAGTGGACATATGGGCCGAAAATATGACCATTAAAACTGGACCGTACTGACGTGTAAATTTGATTGGTGGAGAATATTTTATCTGAGGTGGACAATCTGAAAAGCCTTCAAATCAACTCCTTTTATATATATATATATATATATATATTCTTAAATATCTCTTTTTATTTAGCAAAAAAAAACTTATCTGAAAAATAAAAAATATTTTGAACCAAATTAATAAAACCTAAATTGTGACATGAAGTTATGAGTCTTATGAACGTAAGCGTCGGCAATAAAAAAAATAAATTCAAATTATGAATTAAATAAAATTTCGGCAGTTATGTCGTTCGCCTAACCACCATGAATAAGAAAACGATCGCTCTCTAGTTCTGATCGCCCCATCTCAGAGCAATGGGCGATCCGATTCCATCTCCATACGATCTTCTCTTCCAAGCTCTCTCGCTCATCCCAATTCGTCACTACCTCTACGCTTTCTTCACTCTCTGGACCGTCTTCTTCTACAATTTCCTCGAGTTTCACTTCCTTGGTGATACGTTTCTTCACTATTTCAAATGCCGCGTCAATCTCGTCTTCCATCCAGATTCTCCTCTTTACCACGGCGTCGTCTCTCGCTGCCGCATTCTTCACGGCCGGTGATAAACCATTTACATTTATTTTTTTAATTTGGGATATTCGATCTCAGAATTTGAATTTGTGCTTTTCTTCTTCTCTCTCTCTCTCTCTCTCGTATGGTTTAAAGATATGTGGCGACTCCGTGGTTAGCGAGTCCTCATCTTCAGACTTGTTTCCTTAACTTCAACGGATTGCCTCCTGTTTTCACCTATACAAGGTAACTGATTGCCATCTTTTTAGCTAATATCCTTAGGCGTTTTGGATAGCTTATTGTAGTCTCTTGTACTGCTGTATCAGGCAGCTCTTTCGCGCTTCTGATGGTGGAACAATTGCATTGGACTGGCTGACCAACTCTGATGGTACAATTTTTAGTGACTGAAAACGTTAATTTTTCGTATACCATCTTTGTTTGCTTGAATATGGTTTGTATTCTTGCAGTTCTTGATGGGGACCTTCACAATCAGAAAGAGATCACAAAACAAGATACAACTCATATCGCCGTGGTGGTTCCGGGGTTAACTAGTGATTCTTCTTCTGCCGTAAGTCTTTTTTTTCCTGCTCTAGGACTGTTCTTTATACAAATTATGTTATAATGACTCACATTGATGATTTCTGCAGTACCTAAAGCATCTTGCCTACAACACTGCAAAATCAGGTTGGAATGTTGTTATTAGCAATCACAGAGGACTCGGTGGTGTTTCTGTTACTGTGAGTTCTCTAGCTTGTGTTTTGTTGTTTCAAATGTTCTATCAAAATGTATACATGTTACTTTGTTTTTTATGTTGCGAATGCTTGCAGTCAGATCGCTTCTACAATGCTGGATGGACAGAGGATATACGGGTAGTTATTCGTTATCTTCAACAGGAGTACCCATTGGCTCCTCTCTTTGCTATTGGAACTAGCATTGGTGCTAATATTCTGGTACTCTTCTATCTGGAATACAAATTTTAGTTTCCTATGTATGTTTCTAGTACTAATTCTTCGTTTTCAATTATGTTGAAAGTGCTATGATTTTTCCTGTCTTATACGTTGTTGAGTTGGCGGCAACCTAGGCTACATTCAAACAGAAAAATAAGCTTAAAAGAGAAGCTTGGATATTTTGGTTTTTGAACACAATGGTATGTACGAGAAGGTTCATCTAATAAATGTCTGAATATGTCGAATGTTCCAGGTTAAATACCTTGGGGAAGAGGGTGAGAAGACTCCTCTTAGAGGCGCTGTAGCTATTTGTTCTCCATGGGACCTCTTGGTGAGATATTTTTCGTAGCTCCCTTCTTATATGTATATTATTGATTCCAACATTCATTGCGGTGTCTTCAGTTCTCTATAATAACTTGACGCTTGAACACATTGTGCTTTACCAACAAGATTGGTGATAGGTTTATCTGCCGGACATTGAAACAAAAGTTGTACGACAGAGCTCTCACGATCGGACTTCAAGGTTATGCCCAATTGTATGTCCAACTCTTTGGTCAAATACCTCCTATATTTTGAGTTTGTAAGATGGGTTGAGGGAAGAATGAAGATATTTCAGATAAATACTTTCAGTTATGACTCTAGTTTCATTTGCAGACATGAACCACAGTATACACGGCTTGCTAACTGGGAAGGCATAAAAAAGGTTAGTAGTGCAATCATAAAATATACAGTCTTCTTGGTAGATGCACCGAAAGAAGCAGAGTTTTTCGGAATACATATAACTGAAACTTCCATTTTCTTTCGCGTCTAACATTGTCTGTTGTTTGTTTCCAAACTTGATTGCTTCATCAGTCACGTTCCATCCGAGATTTTGACAATCATGCTACCTGTCATGTTGGTAAATTTGAGGTATTAATTCTCCCCCCCCCCCCCCGTTATTTTAACTTATGATGTTAGCTTTCCTCGAGTATTGATGTTCTTGATAACATTAAATGCACCTTAACGCAGACTGTGGATACGTATTACCGAAAATCTAGCAGTACCCAATACGTAGGAAACGTGGCGGTGCCACTACTCTGTATCAGTGCTCTTGATGATCCGTTATGCACAAAGGAAGCTATTCCTTGGGAGGAATGCCGGTAAAATAATAGTTCGTGGATCTCTTGAAATCTTGAATCCTATTAGTATTGACATGAAGTTACTTTGGAAAAGGGCAAACAAAAACATTGTCTTGGCGACGACGAATCACGGGGGACATCTAGCGTTCTTCGAAGGACTAACTGCATCTAGCTTGTGGTCGGTATCCCTCTGAGATTCTTTCTTACAAATTGTAAGAACAGGTTAATGCTTCTTGTGGTTTTTTATAGGTGGGTTAGGGCTACCAATGAGTTTCTTGGCGCCCTTAGCTGCAGTCGTCATATGCATGTACGGAAAGTAAGTTTCTCTCTGTTGGAATAGCAATTCTAGATCACACAACCGTCCAGTCTATTGTTTTTTTAAGAGTTATCAAACAAAAAGTCACCATTCAATTTTGTACAGGTTCAAGAGAGTAGAAGCTCAGAATCAGGGAAGCAGAAGGAGCCTTCGATAAACCAAGGCCCGTACCTAAATACTGGAGAAGACGGGTTGGTGGCAGCAGTCAAGTACGAACAAAACACCAATAGCACTGCTACATCATCAGAAGAAGCAACGCAACTATTGAACCAGACCGGACCACAGCATAAGGATACTGTAACAAAGAGAAGCTTTAACAAGTTGTGCCGGCAGACAAAAGGATCCGTATGGTTGATTGGTTACATAGGCGTTGTAACAGGTTTCCCCTTAGTTGGGATGCTCATAAACTACCTCTTCCGTAAGAAGCAACAACCTACAACGTCCAACTACTGAAGTCGCTTCTTTTCTCCACTCAAATTGTTTCATTCATAGATTCTTTTAATTGTTAGTTATTGATATGCTAATAACAATATCCTGCACCCTCATTTTCTTGCATATGTACCCAGAGGAAAAGGAGGGCTTGGAAAATTTGTGTAGAAGAAGACTCCTTATAATTATATCATAAATATATATTGTTTTAAATCATTTTAAATTCATAGAAAAATAATTTTTATTTTTATTATATTTATGGTTACGATTATCTTAATATATATAAATATAGGAAAAATAGCATTAAAATTTTTGAAAATTGCACGTAGTGACACTTTAGATATTGATGTTTTTTCATAACACTTTAAACCTTCAAAATGATATTTGTATCACAAAAAACATTCAATTCGTTTACTTATTCATCGAGTTAATAACTAGCCTATACAGTAGGTAATTGTGATGATGTGTCGGGTTTTTTTTAAAAAAATAATTGTTTAATTAATAAAATAAATAAAAATGTAAAAATCGTAAAAATTAAATAAAAAATAAAAAAATGAAATAATAATTCAGAAAAGAAAAAAAAAATTAGAAAATTATTTTTTTTGATAAAAGTTTCTTCAAATTAAATAAAAATTCAAAAGCAAATAAGATTAAATTATACTACATAATATTAAAAAAAATCTAATCAATAAATAATATTATTTAAAAATACAGAAATTGAATAAAATGCCGAATATTAAATAAAATCACAAAATAAAAAATTCATTATATTTTTGTAATTCCAAGATATTTAATAAAAACAAACATATCATTGTTTAAAATAACAGTTTCAAGCATATCACTAATAACGCTGGTAGTTTCTCACATAACCATTTACAGTGACATTTTGACATATATTAGAAACCACCTTCTTCATCAGTGATATGTTTGAAATTTTTACTGTCAACAATGATAGGTTTGTTTTTATAAAAGAACTTGTGATTAAAAAAAAACTATTTTTAATTTTTTTCTGAATTTTCATTTAGTTTTCTGTATTCAATTTGATCTTATTTATTTATTGAATTTTCATTTAAATTTCTGTTTTTAATTTAATAAAACTTATTTTTAAATTTATTTTTAAATTTATTTAATTTTATGAATTGTAATCAATTTTCTGGTTTTTCCAATAATTTTCTGAATTTTTATTTAGTTATCTGATTTTTTAATTAATTTTTCATTTAAAAAAAATTATTTTATTTATTAAATAATTATTTTTTCGAAAAGAAACCCGATATATCGTCACAATTACCTGATGTACAAGTCAGTTTTTAACTTGATGAACAAATAAGCCAAGTTGAAGGTTTTTTGTGATACATATGCTACTTTGAAGGTTTAAAGCGCTAGTGAAAAAAGAAGCAAACACAACTGCATAAACATGCTAATATTATCGTGAATAGTGATTATTCATGTATATAAGGGAACAGATTTCAATCATAATTTTAATATAAAAGAATAAATAAGTTAACAATTTGTTTGATGAAACCCAAAACAAAGGAATATTTGTTATTATATATAGCTGTCGATAATATTTGTATTAGAAAAAAAGAGGTGGTACCGAAATTTTGGGAGGAGGGGGGGAGTTACAAATGATGCGTTGATTATTAATAAAAGGTGATTACAGTTATAGAATTAGATGTAAAAGTATATGTATTTAATTCAGAAAATTTAGATGCAAATTTTTTTTGGACACCACTATTATCAATGGGTCATGCTGGAGAATTAATAGTATTGATATATGTCAGTAATTGAACTGTATACATAAATCATTCATATAAACTAACGTGTTATATTAATCCAACAAAATGTGATGAAAAAAATAATAGTCAAATAAATGTTGAAATTCTCGAAAAGGGTTGAGTTATTGCACAAAGACATTTTGGATGAAATGCTGACAAAAGAAGCAAACACAACTGCATAAACATGCTAATATTATCGTGAATAGTGATTATTCATGTATATAAGGGAACAGATTTCAATCATAATATTAATATAAAAGAATAAATAAGTTAACAATTTGTTTGATGAAACCCAAAACAAAGGAATATTTGTTATTATATATAGCTGTCGATAATATTTGTATTAGAAAAAAAAAGGTGTTACCGAAATTTTGGGGGGGGGGGGGGAGGGGGGAAGTTACAAATGATGCGTTGATTATTAATAAAAGGTGATTACAGTTATAGAATTAGATGTAAAAGTATATGTATTTAATTCAGAAAATTTAGATGCAGATTTTTTTTTGGACACCACTATTATCAATGGGTCATGCTGGAGAATTAATAGTATTGATTTATTTTATTTTGGTGTCTGGCAACTTCGAGAGCATTTATAAGGTGGGAGAGATCGTGAGAATAAATATGAGAAGTTGAAACCGAGAAAATAAGACGAGAAAGAGGGATTCGGTCACTTGGAGTGTGTGTGTCTAATCTATCTTCAGAGCTGCGATTTGTTACTTGAATCTGCTCTGTAGTAGATAATGGAAGAAATAAGATCGGCGATGGAGCAACAGATGGATCTGATGGCGGATCTGGTCCAGAAGCTCTCCGGTGAGCTCCGAACCGGATTACAACCTGCCTACGCTAATTTTATTGGTTTTTTCCACGCCATCGATTGGAAGGTAATTGAGTCCTTTTGGTCTTACGAATTTAGAATCATCACTATTATTGGGTTTCTTTTGGTTTTGATTTGATGTTTTTCTTTCTTTCTCTTAACTATTTGGGGCAGGAACCATGGATAATGGGATTAATGGCGTTTCATGCTCTGTTTCTAATGGTTACTCTTCTTTCTAGAAGGCATCTTAACTTCCATATGTTCCTCTTCTTTTTCTCATGTAAGTGTTAAGTAATCCCCACTATACATTCCATAGAAGGCATCTCAGTTTATAGTGTTAGAGCATCAAGTTAATGATTTACAATGGTATATGAGCTAGTTTGGTAGAAAAGTCATACAATTGTTGGTGAAAGGGAAATGATGATATGTTCATTTGACTACAAAACAGTTTAAAGTTTTAGAGCATCAAGTTAATGATTGGCACCTCCTTATGGTTTTACTGTCGTTTTTCTTTTGTAAATGTTATTGATATCGATGACCAAAACAATTGCAGTGGGTGGAGTGTACTTTGCAGAGAGTCTCAACCGAGTCTTGAGGAAAAACTGGAAGAGCTTCTCTACTCAAAACTACTTTGACCCCCACGGAGTCTTCCTTTCGGTTCTCTGGTCTGGACCACTTCTTGTCATTGCAATGATAATCCTGGTAATGTCGCAGACTCGCAATTCGACTGGTTTCATGAACCATATTTTTCTTAGCTGTGCATAAATTATTCCCATGTACATCCTCATCCGAAACACACAAAAGATGTATTAAACATTGTTAACCGAAATGACCTTAGTAACTAAGAATAGGAGGATCTGTTTCGTGTTTGAGTTGACAAGAGTGATGATATATATGTAGTGGGTTTGTAAGCATGCTTTTGTATATATTCATTCACATGGAAAATTATCTGATGGAGGTGTGTTGTGTTTTTTTTTTTCTTGTTGTTGACAGATAAACACACTCTTTTCGCTTTGCTACCTAATTGTAAAATGGAAAAGAGCTGAACTCAGGCATCGTGCAAGGCTTGCTCGTACCAAGCAGGAATAGAACCCAAAGCTCTCTCTTATTAGCATATCCTTAGTATACTCTCACATTGCACCGAACTGTTTTTTATTTGAATTGTCTTTCATTTTGAACTGAACGAACAAACCAGATTAAACCAAAGCCTGTATTCTATTTCGGTTTTTTTTTTTTTTTTTTTGATCAGTTAAACTCTATTTCGGTTTGTTTTGAAACATGAAACTGAAATTGAAAGACTGAAGAATCCCAAGTCTTTTTTTTGCCACTTGGGTAAATCTCTATCCACGAATCCCTGAAAGTGGAGTCGAACTCCGGTGCTTTGGTTGCCATTTAGCCACTAGGTTAAGGCTGACTCGGCAAATCCCAAGTCCCCTAACCTATATTTAAATCGACGAATAACCTGTAAAGTTTTGAACCTCCGGATAGATTCAAATGGTCTTGAAAACTCCTTAAACGCATTGTTCATTAACGGTTTAATTAATTGGTTTAGCAAATTTGAATTAAACAGAGGTGGTGCAATCAGCGGAAGAGTAAATACTAAATAGAGATCCTCCTCATTTCCAAAATCACGAAGGGATATAGAAAGTCACCATTAGTAATCTCTCTTAGTTTCCTCCAGTCTGCATCTATCTCTCTTTCACATTTAAGATTGGTCAAGGAAGAGAAAGGATGGAGAACAAACAGCACACCTTTGTAGTTGATCCATGCATGTCGTCAGAACAAATTCCGGCAACGACAATCTAATTAGTTGAGGAAACAATTTTTTTAACTAAACAATTTTCTAAAAAAACAAAAGTTTTTTTTTGATAACATTACAATACTAAAAGGATGCAATCTAATTTTATTTTTTTGATAATTTTACAATACGAAGTGTGTCACTACAGTACAATATCAGGTACTCATCAATGGGACACCGTATGGAGAGATCAAACCGAGAAGAGGGCTTTGCCAAGATGATCCCCTATAACCATATTTTTTTGTGATTTGCACGGAGATATTGGTTCAGATGATGAAGAGAGCAGAGGAGAAGAGGCTCACATCTCTTATATGCGGATGACAGTTTGTTGTACTGCAAAGAAAATGACGATGAGTTCCAACAGTTCGTACTAATCTTGAAAAAATATAGTCTCATTTCCGAACGGAGTAAACTACCAGAAGTCGAGTGTATACTTTGGGAAGCAAGTGCCGGAAGACAGAAGGGAGACCATCAAAGAAAACCTAGGAATTCAGGAAACAGGTGGTGAAGGGATTTATTTGGGTTTGCCTGAGACTTTTGGTGGATCTAAAGTATCTATTGTCAGCTTTCTCAAAGAAATGATTAGTCAAAAAATCCAAGGATGGCAGATGAGGTTCCTATCGCTAGGAGGAAAAGAAGTGATGCTCAAATCAATAGCGATGGCCCTTCCTACGTACACTATGAGCTTCTTCCAAATGCCTAAAACGCTTTGTAGGAGGATCATCTCCATTATGGCATATTTTTCGTGGAGAAACAAGAAAAAGGGCGTGGGATGCATTGGAAGAGTTGGGATCAAATAGCAAAACCGAAAGCATTAGGAGGTTTGGGTTTTAGGGACATGGAAGCTTTCAATCTAGCCCTTCTAGAAAAGCAATTATGGCGAATGGTTACGTATAAAGACTCACTCCTGGCTCGAATTTTCAAAAGCATGTATTTTGAAAAATCAGACCCCTTCTCAGCAACTCTTGGATCACGGCCATCATATACATGGAGGAGCATACATACAGTTCAAAAGTTGATGAAACAAGGCGCAGGAGTGGTGATTGTTAATGGTCAACAAACCAATGCTTGGCAGGAAACAATGGGTGCAAAGCAAACCAGCTTGATGAATTTAATACAGAAAATGAGAATATGTGAGAGACAAAGAGGGAGATCTCGGCAAACGAACATGAAGGTTGGTGAGTTGTTGGTAAATGGCACCAGGGAATGGAACAAACCTTTGTTGCAGGAGTTGTTCCCTCATGATGAAGTCGAGCAGATTGAAAGGATCAGATGTGGAGGTCTGAATTGTGAGGACACCTATGACTGAGAGTATACTAAGAGTGAGTTTTACTGTGTCAAATCGGGATATTAGGTGCAGAAGAATGTGATAGAAAGGACCTAGTCACCAGTACAAGTATCTCAACCAAGCCTAGATGGTTATATCAAGTCATATGGAGAACAAAGACAAGCCCGAAGATCCAACATTTCCTATGTAAATGCTTGAGAACTCACTACCATCTGCAGAGAACATGAAGAACAGACACATTGCAAAAGATGCAAGCTGCTCTTTGTGTGACTCTAGTATTTAATCAACTAATCACATGCTTTTTCAATGTCCATTTGCACGACTGGTCTGTGCCCTTTCCCCAATCAGAGATCCCCAAGGTGAAGTACTATCCCATTCCCTTTACTCTAACTTACAACATGTTCTGCAAAATAAGCAGATGGAAGTCGTGATCCCAAAAAAGTGAAGCTACATTTCACCAAACAAGATACAAAAAGACTGGACCTACCACAGAGTGAGGAACTCGTTCTCAGGCTAGTGCTTGCTGACTCCAAAATTACCAAAGCATTGATCGGTTCTAGAATTTTTGTGAACGTAATCTATAACCAGAAAAAATGGAAATCCTTAACCTGCAAGAAGGCGACGTCAAGTAATCGATGGATCAAAATATTTTATAACATTTATAGATTTCAGCTATTTTAATATCTATATAATATATTTGAAGTTCTAAAAATTTATAATCCCTTATATAATAAAACGCAAGTCGCTTAACGAATCAGATAGTGACACATGGAAAATTTTTTTCTAAAAAATAACTATTAATCAAAATTATCTTCCTAAAAGATCTCAATCTAAATCCCGTCCTAAAATTTCTCCTACTATAATCACTACGTTCAAAAATCACGATTTAAAACTGCATTATTCTTTTTCTTTTTAAGGATTAAATCTGCATTATCATAACTTCTCCGTCTTTCTTTCTTCTGCATTGCTTCCTATTTTTTCTTTCTGTTCATATCTTTGACTGATGCATAAAAATCCATACAACTAATATTCTTTTATTAATTCTTTCAGGTTGACAATCGCATCCAAGTGTTGAGTCTTCTCATGTTTTAAAGCGTTATCAACAGCCAAACTAACAAAAATATCTCCAACTCCATTATTTAAAAAATTGGTATTTAATAATTTGTTCTTTCCGTGGTTTATTTCAGGAAACTACTTGACTTGCTTGCATCCAACAAAAACAAAACAAAGAAAGAGGAAAACAAAAGAAAAACTAGGCTTTGAGAAGAACGAAGTAATGATCAGACCAATATATGATCAAGCACAAGATAAACTTACTGACAAAACAAAACGAAGGAACCTTTTCTGAAAACAAGTGTATCTTTATGTATGTTCTGAATAGTTCTCTCTAACTCTTTTAATTTTCTTATGTAGCTTCGAAGAAATCTTATTCAGTGGCTAATCAATAATAATGCGATGGCTCTTTTAAATTTGAAGATGTAGAAAACAACAACAGAAAACCCAAACATTCTGCCGAGGATATAAGGTATCAACAAAACTGTTTGTTATAAAAGAGCACATTCTATTATCTTAAGATTTTTTTACAGGATAATTGAATATTATACGTACATGTTTGATAATAATTTTATTATGTTAATCTGTTAGAAATTTGTAGTTCAGAAAAGTCATTCAAAACAGAGAAATAAAACTAAATAGATTACTAGACCATGACCCGTCCGATCGGGTGCTTATCTTATTTTTTAGTTTTTTTATTTATACTAAATGATCTATTTTGTAATAGTTACATGTAATACTTTTTTTTGTAATAACAATTGAATAGTACTATATAATAATTCTTGTAGTCCAATAACAATCGTATACTAAATATTAATAGTATCGAACTATTACTATTTTTATCATATATTTATATATATATATATGTATATCTAATTTTAATACTCTAACTATAAGAATTATATTTTTATACATTTAGTGAGGGTTTTGAAGAAATTGTTTTTTTTTTGCATTTGGATTAATATATAGATGTATATATACAAATTAATAGACATATATCATTATTATTACATTAATAGCTAAATTATAATTAATTTATTATTAAATTTTGTATTATTATTATTTAAATTCATTAGTTTAAAAATAATAGATTAGTTAGTTAACTCCTTAATTTTAGGTATAATTTATATTTAATATTATTAAGTTAAATGTAAGTAGAAATAATAAGGAAGCTAAATATAGGGAAATAAAAAAATAAATGACGTGGAACAACCACATATGGTACATATATAATAATAACTAAGTTCAGTGTGCAACTCATAACTTTCGAAAACGATAGGTTCTTCTTTAGGTTTTTGTTGGTATAGTTGCTGTGTTAAAGTGGAAATATATAAGGATGCGTGGGTAGGTCCTAAATTCTAGGATCAGCTAAAATTTTAAATAGAACAAAATAAAGAATATATGGAGCTATAGATACATAAACCAATATAATCAGTTTTTGAAAACAGAAGTTGTTGGTATGATATTGAGAAAATAATATTGTTAGTATCAGATTGAAAAAAAAAGATATTGTTGGGATCGACCATTTGAATGATGGATTACATCAAAACTGTTTATAACCGCTGCATTATATTCTTGTTCACGAAATAATAGTGTACCAAGGCTTAAAACATACTAAGGTTATGTAAACAATTTTGATATAAATAGTTAGAAATTAGGGGTGGGACGGACCGGATATCCGGGGTATTGTAGGATATCCGGATCCGGATCCGGATCCGTCGGATCCGTGAAATTGCTATCCGGATCCGGATCCGGGGTTTCCGGATATCCGGGGTTCGGATATCCGGATTAAAATCAGGATACCCGCGGATATCCGGATCCGAGCGGATTTAAAAAAAAAATTATTTTAAAAAAAAAATAAATTAAAAACCAATTAATTAACTATTTATTTGGTCTGTTTAAAATTATTTTTAAAAAATAAAATGGAAAAATTATTAAAATTAAATAAAACTAACTTTTTAGTTATTTTATATATAGTATTCATATATAAATATAATTATCTTTTAAATATTTTAAATATATAAAAGGTCCGGATCCGGATCCGATTCCGGGTATCCGGATCCAGATCCGGATTCGGATATCCGGACTAAAAATTTCATTATCCGGATCCGTATCCGGATCCGTCGGATCCGTAGAATCACTACCCGGATCCGGATCCGGGCCCCCCGGATACCCGTTTTTTCGGACCGGATCGGACCGGATCTCGGATCGGATCACGGATCCGGATAATAAGTCCCAGGCCTAGTTAGAATTGTAATAGTCATCTATTAAATGAATGTGCCATTGTATTGACGAAACAATTTTATGATGGTTGCAGAGATAAGTTCTTTGGTTTTTTTTTTTTGCCAAATGGCGGTGTAAATAGCTTTGGTTCGAAAGAAAATGGCTAATATACGGGAGTAAAAGAATTATAGGCTATGGTAGTCGGCTTAAAAGGCTTGGTGGCAGAATCAAAATATACAGGTGTGAACTTACATGTTGCAGGTTTAAAAATCCGTGGTTTTTGAGGAATGAATAATATATATGACCATTAAAAGTTACGTGATGATTGATGTACCATTAAAAGGACTACTGTCGTTAGACAAATAGTCTCAACATTCATTTTACAGATTAATAATATTTGATTCTATGAGAAATGGGCAACACATATTATGATCATACACTATAAATTGTGGTTACGATATGAACGATTTGTCACGGAGTTGAATATAATTTTGGTATGATTATGCAAATAATCCGTAAAGAGAAGTTGAATATTTAAAGTATTAAAATAGTCAAATTGTATCGATGGTATATAGACAAAATATTGTAACCGATATATTAGGAGAAAAATATCAAAGTTAGTATTAAATGAAATTGTCCAACCTAGACTACTTTTTTGTAGTCCAAAAAGTAGTCGATAAAAATTGCTTCTGTTTTAATAGTATTGATGTACATTTATTTAAATGACTCATTTTACATGCAACAAAAATTGACCCGTGCTTAGCACGGGATGCTCATACTAGTAATATATATAACATATACATAGGAAAGTGAAGATGTCGCAACTACAAAAGAGACGAATAAGTTCCTTGATGTCTGTACGTAAGAAAGATTGTGGTTTTCATGGAATTGAATAATTCTTTTAAAAGTTCATTGAAAAACAAATATACTCTATATTATCTCCTCACATCTGTTGTAACAAAAACTCAAGCAATTTTTTTTCTAAATTGTAATGATCGAAATTGACTTTCTATTTTAAAGGTCCAAAGTACATAAAATTTACCTTAAATAAGTAAGTTACTCGCAAGTATCTAAAATAACCAAGCGAGGACGGCTTTGTAGTCTTGAAAGAGTTTCGGTCCGCTGGTCACTGGGAAATTAACATTTTGACATCGTCAGGGACAGGATACCAACACATGAACTAATAATATAGGTTGCAAAGATGTAGGAGGCAATGATATTCCTGTATAATTTTTTTTTAAAAAAAATATCTAAAATAGAGACTAGTAATTTCTTAACCAAGATCACGAAGGGATAGAAAAAGTCAATTTAAAAACTTGTGATAAGCAAGCACAAGTACGAGGCAAATGTTTCAAAACTGGGGCTGAGCAAGCCGGTTACAGATATAGCAAAAATCTCGGATACTTGCTTTGTGTCGTCCAGTCCTAATTATTGGAGCCTTATTGATGAGAAAGAAGAGTCATTCTGAGAGATCAGCGTAAGGACACTTGGATCTCAGTAAAGGTACGAAATGGAGTATACCCATAAAATGATGGGAGAGTGAGTCTCGTAAGCAACATAAAAAAACATACTTGACATTGAACAAAAGTATTGTTTCCGAAATAGTTTCCAGGGTTATGGTCAAGTTGTACATCACTGTATTTTGATGGTTTTTGTATTAATCACATTGAAAATTTGTGTGGAGCCTGGGAGGTGTGTTGCGTGTTTCTAGACGGATACTCATTCCGAACAGGAAAATAACCCAAAGCTGTTTCTTAACTTGTTTACTCTTACTCTCTCACCTTGCAGCCAACTATTTTTTATTTGACTATGATATTTCCTCAACCCAACCAGAGTAAACCAAACCTGATGATTCTATTGGAAGTCCTTATTCTATATTTCGGTTTGTTATGAAAGACGGAATTAAAATCGAAAGAAGTGAAGAATCCCATGCCCCTAACCGGTATTAAAATCATCGATTGTTAAAGTTTTGAATCCCCGGGTTGGTTGTTTGGAAAACACGTAAACCATACTGTTTCATTAACGGTTTAGCAAATTTGAAATAGTCGGAGATGACGAAATTAGCCGTTCGAAATCAAAGCTGGTCCAAATCAGGAAGGGATGGGAGATAAAGATTTGGCTCTCTCTCAAACGTCATCTCCGATGATGGCGGAGCAACAAGTGAGGGAGAAGACGATCCCTATGTTCACCGTGCTGAAAAACGGCGCCATTCTCAAGAACATCTTCGTCGTCAACAGTCGCGATTTCTCGTCGCCGGAGAGAAACGGAAACGATGAAGATGATGAGGTAGAGCAGGTTCTGATCGTAGGCCGGCATCCAGACTGCGATATTCTGCTGACGCACCCTAGCATTAGCAAGTACCACTTGCAGATCAGATCTCTTCCCTCTCGTCAGAAACTCTTCGTCACCGATCTATCCTCCGGTATGATAATCCGAAAAATTTAGATTGTGTCTAGTGGTGAATTTTGCTCATATATATTTTGGAATCTTGATTTTGATCTAGTGGATGGGACATGGGTTAGGGATGAGAGAGTTGAGGGAGATGATTGTGTTGAGGTAGAGGAAGGTGATGTCATTAGGATCGGTGCTTCGACAAGGCTATATAGACTGCACTGGGTTCCCCTTAGCCATGCATATGATCTCGACAATCCATTTGTTTCTGATAATACAATATCTAAAGCAGAGGTTCCAACTTCTCCTTTTTTTTTTTGCTTTTAGCATTTCCAATGGCACTAAATTGTACTTAGCCTGAGAGTCTTATCTGCAGTCACAAGCGGATACTGAGTCAGGTGATGATGGAGAGGGGCATCTGGATGTGACTTCTCCAGTAAGTGGATCATCAGTCCCTAGTGAGGACGAGGATACATATATCAATACAAGGGAATTTTCGCTTGCATCTCCAAGTGCTTTGACATTAGCTAGAGATTCTGTTGATACACAAAAGCTACAATCCGATGAAGATTCTCAGACTTCATCGCAATGTGTTATAGAAGGCCCACCAGAAAGTCCAAGTAAGCAGCAGGGTTTGGAGGATGATGAATGCTTTGTCAGGGGAGATGTGATGTCAGAGATGGACTCATCAGACCCGGAGACTTCATCGCTTCCACTCCTAAGAGATTCTACTGAGACGGAGGATGCTCAGGCTTTACTAGAGTTGGCCATAAATAGTGTAGAAGCCAAAGCAGAGAATCCAAGTAAGGAACAGAGACCAGATGTTCACGGCATGAGCAGCAATTCAAAGGTGAATCATGAGCCGGTGACACCAAAGAAGAAAGCTGAAAACTCTTCGTCCCAAAGCCAATCATACATCGATGCACCTTCTACGGCATCAGCAAGAAACAGCGCATTTAAGGGCGTTCATTCTTCTTCTTCTGTAAGTCATCATTAATTTTGTTGTCCTTGTGTAGTTGTTATAATAACCATAAGTGTCACTGTGTATCTAGAATGGAAAGAACAAGATGAAGTGGACCATTGTGTTGGACACTTCTTCTCTCCTCGACAAGGAGTCTAGGAAGCCACTTCACTTGCTGCAAGGTCTCAAAGGGACACATCTGGTCATACCACTAACAGGTAAAAACCCTCTGTTCATTTTTATTCTCTCAATAGTTTCTAGGCTTCACTTAAAAGCAGAAGCAGATGAATCTATAATACATATCTGGAACAACAATATAAGCTGTAGTTAATTATTATGATAAACCAATATATATCCTTCGCCTTAATCACCTAAATCTTTATTTCTTATATGATCATTTACTTTTTGGACAATCTTTTCACCATCATCACCCCCTTTGGTTTCATTGTTCAGTGTTAAGGGAACTAAATGAGACTAAGCGCACTTGGAGTCTTCTCTTTAGAAGAAGATCAGAGATTGCTTCCTCAGCTCTGGACTGGATCGAAGAGTGTAAAGTTAATACCAAATGGTGGATTCAGCTCCAAAGCATATCAGAGGAAACCAAAGCAGCTGCACCAATCCCATCAGTCACTCCTCAGTCGAATGTCCCTACATCAGAAGATCAAGTTCTCGAATGTGCACTTCTTTACCGAAACCTTAACATCTATGGAAAACTCGTTCTTCTTAGCAACAATGTAACTCTCAAGATCAAAGCCATGGCAGAGGTAATCTTTAAACAAGTTTTTGTATTCACTGTTGTTTTTTTAAACATAGTATTGTGTTAAAAACGTTTTGGATTCAGGATGTGATTTGCGAGACGCCTCATGAGTTCTTCGAAAGTTTGAAGAATCCGTTGTCAGAGAGGTTTATGTGGCCAGAGAGTTTGCCGAGAGGAAGGACTTGGAGTCATTTTGATAACGCCCAAAGGTACAATAACCGAACTTGTTTCCGTTACAAGAAGAAGCCAACGCTCAATGTTGTACGAGAAGAGAGTGCTGCAGCAACAGCAAAAGGGTTGAAGCTAATATTGCTCCTTAACTCTCATTATGGCCACGTTCACTAATGATTCAACATCCATTGCTGTTCCTTCTTATCAAGTAAGCTAAATAAATTACCTTTTTAGAATAATGTCATTTTCCATATAATTAGAACTTTTTGTTTGTTGGATTGTATTTGTCTTCCAATTATGGCGATCGTCATTCCCACGAATGTTAGAATATTGAAGGTTAATCGTTAAGCTGAAATATAGGCCACATATAGTTTAGAATGTGCTTTGTAATAATCACTGAGTTACTGTTATGGACCCATAAGGTTGTAATGACTCTTCAAAATATGAAAGCATACATATATATATATATATATATATTGGAAGGGCCATTTTATGTAACACAATTATAAGTTGATGATTAGTCTATATCCAGATGTTAGCATTTGCACAATGCAACAGCTTACGCATATTCCACCCATGGTGGCTCGATAAATATGTGACACGTATTTTGTGGTTTGGTTTTGATAATAAATGAAAAGACTAGACTTGAATCAGCAAGTAAATGTTTGAAAATATGGATGGAAGGAAATCACAATAGCCGTGAAAACATAATCGTTCATGTAATCAACTTTGTATTATTCTTATATTTTATGTTTGTAACTAAAGACATGAAGAGATGTGGTTATTTCTCCATACTATACTATGACATTTGATTAGTAAACATTGTGATAAAACTAGAAGAATTTGGTAGTGAAAGTGGTGCTTATCGTTTTCTGGTATTAAGGTTGTTGTTAAATCAAATTATAAATGGCCATTTTTACTTTGTCTAGAATGCAAATATTATCGAGAGTTAAAGACAGTTAGACACTACAGGAATCAGAGGTTCCACCACTTTTAATGGGTGTAATCATCCTTGTCCACTTTCCCCCCCAACACTTGATTCTTGTTTTCTTCATAAGAAATCAAAACCATATTTGGTTTTGAACTCTTCTCCTAGTAGCTAGTATCGACGGCCACCTTCTTTTCTTTTTCAAAATTGATCCACGCTTTTTTTTTAACGCTGGATTCCGTTTATCTTTTTCTTTGTTTGATTTTTTTTATTAGTTTCTAAATACTGTTAAATTTGCTAAATCATTATACATGTTAGTCAATATCAAATTGGAGATTAGAGGCTCATATGTTCAATTTATCGGAGAGACATATTGCTTATATTTAGAGAAAGTTTACACTTTGATCAATAACATGCATAACCATGATCATAGACGGTACGTAAGAGTATCTCTACAAGAAAGTTTGGCAAAAACTTTACATATGAAGTTTTAGGGTATTTTCATTTACAAAAAAAAAAGTTATGAAGTTTTAGGGTATATTCATTTACAAAAAAAAAGTTTAGGGTATTTTTCTAAAGGATAAACTCCATTTTTTTTTCTAAACAAAAATAAGTGAATTTTTTTTTTATAATTTAGGTTATACTAGTTTTTGAAATTAATTAAATAAAAAATTTACACTAGAAAAGTGTTATAAATAGTAAAACATATATATTTAAAAGCTACGGTGAACATCATATATTAATAAAATGTAACATTACATTAAATGATAAATAAAAAACACATACTATATCATAAATTACAAAAAAATATTAAAAGAGTCAATAATTATTTTATATTTTATATATATTTAATTAATTAATTTCAGAATAATATGTTAGTTATAGATAGGTTATAAAGTAAAAATTATTGTATATGATATTTTTATGTCTAAAAATTCATAAAATATAAAATTATGAAGACTAAAATAGCAATTAATAAAACGATTGAATGATATGTAATTATAAAAATATAGAGTTTTGAAACCGTTTGTTTGACACTAACGGTGACAGTCTTAGTTAGCTCGTGAAGGGGGTCTGGCATATGGGGATCTTGTGCTTGCTCAATCAACGGCCTATTATTTTAAAAACAATTCCTTGGTTTTCAATTTTGGCTTTCCAGTGAGTGCATGAACGAAACGAACCTTCGTGGCATCTGACTCCATGTGGCAGATGTAATTGCACTTTGAGTCTTTGAACTTGGAGGAGGTTCCGCACAATTTAAGTAACTTTTAAATTACATTTTGTCGTCAACTAATTAAGTAGCTTTATCGTCATTGCCCGACATTCAAAAACAACTTTTTCACAAGTAGCGTTTTTCTTTTATATTGCTAGGAATTTTCGGAATATTACAAAATTTTGTAAAAAATAGTTCCGAAGCTAGTTAATATTGAGAATTTTATAAGAAATTTAGGAGTCATTTACCTATAATTGTTTCTAATTTTACACACATGAAAATTATAAAAAGAAAGTCAAAAGAAAAACAAATTTAGCAAGAAAATCCAGTGGGGAATAAAAAAAAGAATTGGGTGTTAATTAATGATTATTTTCAATTTCGAGTAGCCAAGTCAAAATATGCAAAAGAAGCGCATGGAGAGGGAGAGAGAGAGAAGAAGCTAATTAATAAAAAAAATACAATTAGAGAGGACTAGTCGAAGAGTGGACCCCCACCACTCCTTTGTCTATCTTAACTTTTCCCATTAAAATCAACGGCTGCGGTTGTAGTGTCACGATGTTTGATGCGATAAAATGGCCGTTAGCCGTCAGATATGGCGGATGCTCGAAACAATGCATCTCAACGGCTGAGATGAATGCGTTGACTTTACTGTAGGTAGTAGTAAATCACAAAGTGGAGATGTTCGCTAATAAAATGACGAACCCCCGCTCGAGCTCTGCTTCCCTCTTCCTCACGCTCTCTCTCTCGATCCTTTTAAAGCGGACATTGGAGGTCTCGAAGAACCATTTTAAGCTATACTTCTGGTGAATCTCTCTCTCTCTCTCTCTCTCTCTTTCAATTGTTTTTACTTTCGTATTTGATTCGTGAAGCTTGTACTTTGATCGTGTTTTGGTTTTGAAAAAGCGTTAATATGATTTGTGATTTTCTTCTGTATAACTTATTTGTCCGCGGCGAGTGATGATGATCCATTCGATAAAAGTTAGGATGTTTTTTGTTTGACCGTTTATGTTTTTTTTTTCTTTTGGTTTTTTTTTGTCTTCTTGTGAATGTTACGTTACGCGTTTAGCTTATCATCGTTTGCAGATCTCGAGGGAGATTCGTGCGAAAAAGATAACTTTCTTGGGAAATTATTTGACTCTCTGCTGCTTAAGGTAAAGTTGTGTTTTGATTCTCTGCTGTCCTAATTCTGATTCTTGTACTAGATAGATTTATTGTTACTCCGATCATTTGACTCTCTCGTATTGTAGAATGGTTCTCTGTAATAATAATATCTTTCGTCTCGTGGTCCTAAAAGTTGTTGCTTTAATTGATTTGGTGATCTTTTAGGGTGAGACCACAAGATCTTGAAAAAATAAATGGAAACAGAAGATGATCTGTGTCAGAACAACTGGGGAGGCTCTTCTTCTTCTTCCAAAATGCGTGAGCCGTTATGCTTCACGTCACAGCACAAGTGGGAAGATGCTTCTATCTTGGATTACGAGATGGGCATGGAGGAAGATCCTTCTTTGCCAGTTTTCGACCACATGAAAGCTTCTTCAGGTCAACAAAACAACAACGGTGGTCAAGCTCAAGTTAATGTTGATTTCCTCCAAGGCGTCAGGGCTCAAGCGTGGGATCCGAGTACGATGCTGAGCAACTTGTCTTTTATGGAAGAGAAGATTCACGAGCTCCAGGATCTTGTTCATCTGATCGTTGGTCGAAACAACGGGCAGCTTCAAGGCCGTCAAGAACAGCAGCAACAGCAGCAGCAGCAGCTCATAACCACTGATCTTACTTCCATAATCATACAGCTGATTTCAACTGCAGGTAGTCTTCTTCCATCTGTTAAGCATCATAATATGTCTACTACAGCCCCCGGTTCTTCAGCCTTGTTCCCTTATCCAAGGGAGGCTAATAACCTTGCTTCACAGACCCTTAACTACAACAACAACACTTGCGAGTTCGATTTGCCTAAGCCGAGTGTTGTTGAAGAGAGGGAAAGCCATGTTGTAGAAGAACACGAAATGAAAGACGAAGATGATGTTGAGGAAGGAGAGAACCTTCCTCCTGGTTCTTACGAGATACTCCAGCTTGAGAAAGAGGAGATCCTCGCTCCCCACACTCACTTCTGCACCATATGTGGCAAGGGTTTCAAGAGAGACGCCAACCTGAGGATGCACATGAGAGGGCACGGAGATGAGTACAAGACTCCAGCCGCTCTGGCTAAACCCAACAAAGAAGCAGTACCCGGGTCTGTGCCCATGCTGATCAAAAGGTACTCCTGCCCGTTTCCTGGCTGCAAACGCAACAAGGATCACAAGAAGTTCCAGCCTTTGAAGACGATACTATGCGTGAAGAACCACTATAAACGCACCCACTGCGACAAAAGCTTCACTTGCAGCCGATGCCATACCAAGAAGTTCTCTGTCATTGCGGATCTCAAAACACACGAGAAGCACTGCGGAAAAAACAAGTGGCTCTGTTCATGCGGCACAACGTTTTCAAGGAAAGACAAGCTGTTTGGTCACATTGCTTTGTTCCAAGGACACACGCCTGCCATCCCACTTGAAGAGACTAAACCTTCTGCGCAGAGAGGGAGCTCTGCTTGCGGTGGGAACAGCAGCAACAACAACAACAACAACAACACAGGAATGATTGGTTTCAGTGTTGGTTCTGCAACAAATGCTAATGAAGAAGTCGCACAGCCTGGATTCATGGATGGGAAGATAAGTTTCGAGGAGTCGTTCTCGCCGCTGTGCTTTGATACTTGCAACTTTGGAGGGTTCCATGAGTTCCCACGACCTATGTTTGACGATTCGGAGAGTTCTTTTCAAATGCTTATTTCAAGTGCGTGTGGTTTCTCGCCCAGGAATGGTGGTGGTGGTGAGTCTGTTTCAAATACTAGTCTCTAAAAGCATTTGCCATATATGATCCAACTATCTAAGGTGTTCTTAGCTTTTTAGCCACTAGGCAGCTCCTTTGTGTCTGTAATTTGTTTTTTTTCTCTCTCTAGAATAATATTAGGAAAGCGAAAAATGGATTTCTTTTCTCAAGTCGTGTAATATAAGAAGAAAGTTTAGATTATTTTCTTTTCCTTACCATTAACGGTTCACATTGGTGGATCCAACTGTTACTAACAATTTTTAGAAATTTTACTAACAATTCTTTCAGAAAACTAAACAGTCACTCTTTGATATTTACACTGTTAACTAACATTATGCAACTACACTGAGGAAAAACTTGCCATCAGCTCTTCGGCTGGCATCAGTTCTTGAGCATGATGAGCTGACTTGGGTTGATCCAACAAGTTCTGCTTTTGGATGGTTAAAAGAAAGTTTCACTTTTTTCAACATCATCTATGCAAGATTGAGAAAAAGCTTGACAGTAATTCTGAATCATTGCTTGTATCTCTCTCCGCCAGCCCTTCCTCTTGAATCTGTACCCTCACATCTCTATGATAAAATTTATTTACGAAATCAGTAAAATGTCTTACGTGAGATGTATAATAATCTAGATGAAGGGAACTTTCTCGAGGGAAGAACTTGACAGTTTACAGCTGCTGCACTTAGTAAACTCTCCAGAGAACCATGTTTTCTCACAAGTTTCATGGCTGTTTTTCCTTCCAAACACATGCCGAATCACAGGAACTCCATCGACACTCATCACCCATTATACATACTACCACCAGTATTCATAGTCCTGATTAGTATAGTCAAGAACCAAAATTGCCTGCTCTTTGCTATCCTCTTTGCACGGCTTGTTCCATGAGCGTAGCCACCACATCATCTGCTTCATGCCCTTATATTCTAACAACCTTGTGCATCAAACCAACTTTCAAGTCGGATCATTTATTCTAATTCTAATAACTTTGTTATAATCGAACAGAGATTTCAATGAACTCAAAATGTATCTAATATGCACTTTGCTTAGGTAATTGAATATTTTGAGTAAAATAATAATTTTACCCACTGGCCCATTGCATTTTCTAAGAACAAAATCAACAAAATGATGTTGCCTTCTGGAGTATTTCCCCAGGAATTGGTGATGTCCTATGTGCTTTAAAAAAAATATTAGTCCCATTCTTCTATAGAGGATCCAATGATTAGAGTTCTCCACGGAAATAATAAATAAATTGAAATGGTCAACAAATGGGAACCAAACAGTGATAGGAGAAGATGTCGTGGCAGAACACAAGAACAAAAAGACTTGTTAAAAGTCTTCTGTGTCATAAAATATATCAGTCAACGTCCTTCAAGTCTTCAACCCAATCAACACGCCTCACGCTACTGTACCAGTTTCCACACCATTTTCCC
This sequence comes from Hirschfeldia incana, assembly GCA_026261945.1. Classification (NCBI taxonomy): domain Eukaryota; kingdom Viridiplantae; phylum Streptophyta; class Magnoliopsida; order Brassicales; family Brassicaceae; genus Hirschfeldia; species Hirschfeldia incana. The sequence goes on along the minus strand of JABCMI010000078.1, from coordinate 1,063,185 downwards.
CCACACTTTTCTTTTCCTCATCGACTTTTCTCAGTGTTCTGTTTATCTTTTCATCAACCTTTTCTATCATTTTCCTGAAAAAGAATAGGATCACTGGCGTCAAAAAAGAGATGAAGAAGATACAAGTTCCTCCAGAAACAGGCAAGTCCATGTTCTGTCTCTTCTTCATCATCTTCATGTCTTGTTTCCATGTCTGTTTCCCTGAGCTTTCTTCAACCCAGACAAACACAATGATCGAACTCTCTAGATTCCTTAATATCTTAGACTGGAATCTTCCTGGTTCTGAGAGGAATCCATGTTCATGGGAAGGTGTTGTTTGCAGCCGACCAGACAGTAGCTCTGTGATAAGCTTGTCTCTCTCTGGCTTCGATCTCTCCAATTCTTCATTTCTACCACTTGTTTGCCAAATCCAGACACTGGAGTATCTTGATGTCTCTAACAACAGCTTGAGCTCAATCCCAGATGGGTTCATCACAAACTGCGGAACATTAGTTGGGTTGAAGCAGCTGAACTTCAGCAGGAACCAAGTTTCTTCTCTTCCTCGTTTCCGCAACTTCTCCAGGTTAGAGGTTCTTGATATCTCTTACAATAGGCTGAGTGGGAACATTGGAGAGTATGGTTTTGATGCTTTGGTTCAGTTGAAAAATCTGTCTCTCAACTTCAACAAGATAGCTGGTTCAGTTCCGACCAGTTTGGCCAAAAGTCTGGTGAATCTCGAGGTTTCAGATAATTTACTGAGCGGTAGTATCCCTGAGGGCATCGAAGATTATCAAGAGCTAAGGTTGATTGATCTCGGTGATAATCAGCTTAGTGGGTCACTCCCTAGTTCGTTGGGGAACCTCTCCAAGTTAGAAACTCTACTTCTTTCCAACAACAGTCTTAACGGAGCAATCCCAGAGTCACTTTCAAGAATCCAAACCTTGAGCAGATTCGCCGCAAACGAAAACCTATTCACCGGAGCAATTCCATCAGGGATCACAAAACACCTCGAGAACTTAGACCTGAGCTTCAACCTTCTAAACGGGTCCATTCCAGATGATCTTTTGTCCCAGCCTAAACTTGTCTCTGTGGATTTGTCATCTAATCAGTTTGTTGGATACTTACCGCAAAGCATTTCTCATAGCCTTGTCAGGCTGAGGCTAGGAAGCAATAACCTAACAGGGTCAGTGCCTTCAGCTGCATTTGAATCACTGCAGAACCTGACCTATCTGGAGATGGAAAACAACAGATTAACTGGCAACATACCTCCTGCATTTGGAAACCTTTCGAGTTTGAATCTCCTTAACTTGGAAAGGAACCAGTTCACCGGGACCTTACCTTCTTCCCTTGGAAACATCACCTCGCTTCAAGGCTTGAAACTGCAGCAGAACAATCTCACCGGAGAAATCCCAGAGGAGATGGGGTTTTTAGTTAATCTCTTGATTCTTGACTTGAGCTGGAATTCTCTGAATGGATCTATACCGTCTACTCTTTCGAACCAAACGAAGCTTACCAACATGAAGTTACAAGGAAATAATCTAAGTGGTACTATACCTGACAGCATTGGAGATCTGACTAGTCTCTTAGAACTTCAGCTTGGTCAAAACCAGCTTAGAGGGAGGATTCCAATAATGCCACCGAAGCTGCAGATTTCATTAAATCTCAGCACTAACATGTTCCAAGGACGTATCCCTTCTACCAGTTTGTCTAAACTTGACCGCTTGGAAGTTCTTGATCTTTCAAATAACAAATTCTCAGGCGAGATCCCTGAAGATCTGACCAGTTTAATATCCCTTAGACAGCTGATACTCTCCAACAACCAGCTTACTGGAACTAGTCCTAAGTTCACCCATAATGTTTCAATCAATGTCGCTGGAAACCCCGGCATCACGGATAAGGATGGAGTCGTTATCACAGGAAAGCCATCAGGGAAGAATAGCAAACAAGTTCTGAACATAACCTTTGTCGCCATTGGAGTAACTTCTCTTACCGCAGTGATCATAACTGTCATTATCCTGACACTTTATAGGCGCTCCAATGGGGTTAACAACATGCAAGTCGACCCTGACGAGGAAGAAGGATCAACTGTTCTTCCCGAGATCATTCATGGCAAGCTTCTCACTTCAAACTCTCTACACAAATCAAACATCAACTTCGCAAAAGCTGTGGAAGCTGTTGCTCATCCAGATAATGCTCTGTTCAAGACAATGTTCTGGAGTTACTACAGAGTAGTCATGCCCTCTGGTTCAAGTTACTTCATCAAGAAGCTCAACACAAGAGACAGGGTTTTCCAGCAAGCCAGCAGTGAGCAACTAGAGCTAGACCTAGAGATGTTGGGCAAGCTGCATCACCCAAACGTTATGGTTCCACTGGCTTATGTGCTCTATTCACAAGGAGTTTTGCTCTTCTATGAATTTGCTCACACTCACACCCTTTACGACGTTCTGCACAACCATCCCAGCGATGTGGTTGATTGGACTAGCAGGTACAGTATTGCAGTTGGCATAGCTCAGGGTATCTGCTACTTGCATGGATCCAAATCCAACTCTCGTGAACCAATCCTTGTACCAGATCTCTCTAGTAAAAAAATAATGCTCAAGTCGCTCACTGAGCCACTAGTAGCGGACATTGAACTGTTCAAGGTAATCGATCCTTGCAGAAGCAATAGCAGCCTCTCGGCAGTTGCAGGCACCATCGGCTACATTCCACCAGGTGAGACTAGCATATACTACAAAACCCTTATTTAGCTTTGTCTGAAAGAAAAAAAACGAGCTCTCTTAATCTTTTAACTTTTCATCAGAGTATGCTTACACGATGAGGGTGACAATGGCTGGGAATGTCTACAGCTTTGGGGTGATTCTTCTGGAGTTGTTAACGGGAAAGCCAGCGGTGAGCGAAGGAAGAGAGTTGGCCAAGTGGGTGCAGAGCCAACAAGAGCAGCGCAACAACATTCTTGACCTAAGAGTGAGCAAAACATCACCTGTAGCAACAAAGCAGATGATCCGTGCCCTTAGTATTGCACTTGCCTGCATAAACATCTCTCCTGGCGCAAGGCCAAAGATGAAGACTGTCCTACGAATGCTCACAAGACTCTAATTATAAGTATCGGATGATGCAACGATGTGTAATTTTTTCTGCTATTTGCTGTATATATATAAGCAGCATAGAAAGAAAGGTTTTCTATGGAAGCCTATTATTACCTGCATCTCCATTTTGGAGATGCTCGGAAACAACAAGGATCCAATGCATTCAAATTTGTAGTTTAAACTAGTCCATATCAGATGAATGTGAAACATAGGAATACAAGATGGCTACAGATGATAGAAATCAAATATGTATTGAGAAGTCAACAACAAAGTCATGGGGGAAACCTTTCAAATGTTGCAGGAGATAGCTCAAACAAACAAATCATTATGTTCTTAAAAGGTTAATCTATCAACGGAATTGATTACTGCAAAAGTACAAGCTCCCATGGAATCAAAAGAGGAGAAGACAAGATGATATGCCGGCCGAAGACAAATTGGTTGCAAAAAGCAGTAATGTGATCCTAGAATGTAAGGTGCCTTTAACTTTGAGTCCTCAATAATGGTGGCCAATGTTTGCAAAAGAACTGTGTATAAGAGTTACCTGGATCATGGCAATGTCTTTAGTAGCTAGCAACCAGTGTAGGTTGTGATGCTCTTACAGCCATAATCGTTCCATTCATTGATCATAGAGAGGGAAAATGAATGATGCGTTACTCGTTATCAAAATTCTAACGAAGTGATCAATAATATTCCTTTCGACTTAATAATCTATATGCCAAACAAACAAACGAAAAAATTATTACATAAATCAATAAGACTTGTTGTAGGTTGGAAACCAGTGTATGCTTGTGATGCAAATCATTAAATATACTTCAACCAACTATCTCTCATAAAACTCATTCTCTGATTAGCTAACCCTTATATACTATCAAGACATTACTATACGCTAATCAGTGAACAACGGTTCTTTGGATTGAGACGATTATATATACCTTGGGTGGTCATGGTGGAACTGAAACAAGGCATGGAGAGATCTCTCTGATCTTGGCTTGGACGGGTAAGATTGTTAACTCGGAAATGTGGAGAGTAAAGGACGGATGTGTGAAAGAAGACGAGACATTGTTTCGTAAAAACACACTGTTCGCGAGAGAGAGAGAGAGAGAGAGAGAGAGAGAGAGAGAGAGAGCTTCTGCCTTTTTGGGTAACTATTGAGATTTTAGAGGGCCAGTATTATCTATCTATCTATACTAATATTTACCAAGTAAATTTTCGCAACAGAACTCTCACGAATACTGGCTAAATAAGATGTTATCCTTAATGAATAATTATTTTAATATATAAAATTTAAAAGGATTTTCAAATTAACAACATAATATGTAATACTAAGATTGGTCTGCCATATGGATGAAAAATTATAATAAAAACTATTTTTTATAAGTTTATAGTTTTATGAAACATTTAAAAAATCATTGTGATTGAAAACAATATTATAAACAAAATTCTGAGATGCCACTATTATTTTTAATAAATATATTGGTTTGAACTAAAATGACAATAACCTTCATTATTTTCTACTAGATATGAGCCCGTTGCGTTGCAACGGTTTTTTTGATATTTTAATTTGATAAAAACATAAAATAATAAATTATTTTATTATAATTTTATGATTGTTTTTTACATAAGTTGTGAAGATTTATTTTATAAAAACAATTGTTCTACATAAGTTTAAGTTAATACATGTATTTTATATATCATGGTTCATAGACGAATTGCTATCAAATTTGTACTTAAATTAGAGAAAACTATACATTTTATGAAAAAAAATGAAAATCAAATAACATCAATTGAGTCAATTACATATGTAAAAAAGTTTCTTAAATGCATTGTACACAGCAACAACAACGCAGCAGTCAGGTATCCAAACTTCACTGATGCTGGTGTCAAACATATCGCAATTGGTAAAATGCTAACAATTACATAGTTCAGATTCAGCATTAAAATAAAACCAAATGAGTAAAATCTTTTTTTGGCGAACATAAAAATGATAAAAATATATTTCACGATAGTTCTTGCATTTTTCATTATATTGATGACTTATTTTAAGAATAGTAATATGTTGTCTTCCATAAATTTTGATTCATATTTTTGTTTCAATAATCACAGTGTTTTAAACAGTTTGTTAGTTTTTCTTTGTTTTCTTAACAAATACTTCACTTTTAATTATTTTTCAAAAAAATATTAGTTATAGTTAATTAAAACATATAAAACTGTGAACTCTCTCTATATTGTTTAAGACTAATGTTACACAACATCAATCAATATGTATTATTGATAGTCAGTTAAATATCAAATATATTGCTAGATAAAATATAAAACAATTTTTGTTAAAAAGTAACTATAAATATAATTAATAGTAATATTTCCGTTTTTAAATTCCTAAACAAAATATTATTGAATAGTAATATTATAATTTATTTAATTAACAAATACGAAATTTTCCTTATATTTTTTCAGATATTTTCCTTATTTACTTTTTGTTGGTAATGAACATGATATTATAACTTATTTAATTAAAATGGTGTCAATACAAATAATATGAAAAAATTATTAAAATTATCTAAAATAAATGATTATAATTATAATAAAACCAAAACATATTTGTAAAAGTTCAAATAAATGATTATATAGTAATTTTCTTTTTGTATTATTACCAAAAAATGAAAAAAAATTATATGCTAATTTTCGTTTTTTATAATTCCTTTTTATTATCTAAATATATATATTTTTAATCATTATATATTTAAATACATGAAAACCTATTTGAAGAAAAATTACTATCAAATAATATTTTGTTTAGGAATTTAAAAACGTAAATATTACTATTAGTGATATTTATAGTTTACTATCAAATAATATTTTGTTTAGGAATTAAAAAACGGAAATATTACTATTAATTATATTTATAGTTACTTTTTAACAAAAATTGTTTTTTTTTTATTATCTTAATATATATGTTTTTAATTATGAGATGGATTAACACATGTCAAAATCTTAGATATATAACCGCCACGTGTCGCGATCATGTTAATTAGTAACTTTGAAAACTAAGCTTTATATAATAAGATTTTATAGAGGATACAAAATTAGCAAAAACAATTCAGAAAAATGTAGAAAGAATGTTGATATGTTTTTAAAGCAGCCTAAAAATGTAATGACTGTTAAAATCGTTAAGAAGTCTTACGGAAAAACGTATTAAAAGAGATAAAATACTAGACGATAAATAAGAACACAAAATATTTAAATATTGTCCATAATATGACTCTAATATGAATGGTGTTAAAGAACAACTCTCATTTTGAGCCATAAGAATATCTCTTACTTTTGTTTGCTCTCTTTTCTTCTTACTCATTTCATTTTTTTGGTTTTGCTATTTCCTACAACCGATGCTGCTCATTAGAATGGCACGGTCTTTCATTTCCGGTACTCATTTTCTTTCTTAATTAACTCATTTCATCTTTGGCTTTTCTTTTTTTTCTCCTTTGTTGTTAACTGTGCTATCTTCTATTTCCATAAGCCAATTCCATAACATTCGTGTGGATGTTAGTGTTTGGCTTTACGGACATTGTAGAATTAATGGTTTTACAGTCTTACACATCTGACCCTGAAAAACCTTTGCACTGTTTTGAAATTTTTAAATCTTCGTATTTATATACTTTTCTTTATGCTAAAACTGGTGAAACTATCTTATTGTCCGCTACTCTGTCCTTTGAAGGTTTCAGCGTGCCTATTCTTGTAGCGAAGGTGTTTTAGGGTGTTTTCTCATTAAAACTATCGTCCATCTAGGTCTTCTTTAGTTATTATGATGCACATAGATGCAACTTGCAAGTTTATGTTCTTTACCAAACTCTTGTGTGTGGATATAGACAAATAAAGCAATTGAAGCTTAAGGTCACCGTTACATATCATCATCAAAAACTGTATTAAAATTGCAAAGATTCTGAGAATCCTTGAACTTTCCAAAAATACAATAAGTTTTTCTCAAGCGAAAAAATAACGTAACCGGCTCGAGGTGTTAAAACCTGCTTTAGAGTTTTGAGCTGCTTCCGCAGAAAGATATCTGAAAATATAGAACCAGATAATATCAGAAGACATACACACATTTAAAACACATATCATATAAACCAGGAATTAAGCATACAAATGTCTTCTTTTGAAATATGAGATTTATTTTACCTAGAAGATCCATTTCCATGATGATAAGTGTAACGTTGAATCCCCACCGTTGATGAAGCGCTAACATTTATTTAATCATCTCCATTGATGACATCAAATACTGCGTTTCTTTCTTAACTCTAGCTCCGTCGTAAAATTCTTTTGAAATATTAGATTAAATAAACAAAAACTCAGAAGAGAACTAAAAGCTTTTAAGAAAATGAATCAGCTAGAGAAGGAGGACGAAACATAGGAATCTTTGTGAAAAGATAAATATAAATTCTTTGTCACAACATATCATCATCAGACTTGCATAAAATTTTGAAGAAAACAATTCTGAATTTTTTTTTTTTGATTTAAGCTACGACTACAATAAGATATAATAAGATGAAAATAAGCAATTAAGTCGAAAAGACTAAGAGCATCTGCAATGGTGGACTCCATTAAGGAATCCTTAACCATTATTTTACTATTTTTTTTGTTTTAATTGAGTAATTAAGGATTCTAAGCAAAAAATGAGTCCAATGGTGGACTCCATTTAGGAGTCCTTAGAGATTTTTTTTTCATTGTATAATTGTTTAATCTTGAAATTTTGAGGAGTACATATTCCAAAATTTAATTGGATGAAACGAAAAGAGAGAGTGTTCATCAACCAGACACATATAAGTATAACCTGGTCTATGTACCAGAATTAGACCAGCAAAGCAAAAAAAAAGGCGAAGAATTACATCTCAAATGAATCCATTTGAAGCATTTTATCGAACACTTGGGAGACAATAATTCACATGGAGATAAACTGAGACAGCAATCACACAGTATTAAGGGACACTAAAGATACAATTCAATAACACAGTTAAGACCTTTGCGTTTTCTTGACACTCTTGGCTGCAATAAGAGACATCACGATCTTGAAACTTAGCAAAACCCATTAGTTTCTTGAGGCAAAGATAGCAAAACTGATCTCAAAATCTGGAAACAAATGAAACAGTATCAATCAAAAGACTTGGTTTCAAGTTTCAAGGATCCACGAGCATATCACAACAGATCAATCGAGGTGAAAGAGAGAGATGAATCATCACCTGGAGATGCTTTCTTCCTTCTTCTTACGGCCATCCTCGTGTTCTTTCTCTCTGATCTGCTGCAACATAAATCTACCCAATAAACCGTTGCCACCTGTCCTAAGGATCAAGTCCTTAAACCTCTTACGGACGGACTTCTCTCTGTGAAATCCTTAGGTGACATGGCAATTTTAATATATATCTATTCTACTCAGCATATGAAATCACGCTAAGGATCAGCTAATTTCAACCGTTGCGGTTGCTCTAACATTGCCATCAACCAAAAGCATATCAAAGCCCATGAGCTCACCACCTTTCTTAACATTTAGGGATTCCCAGAAACGCAATGCCTCAACATGCTACGCGGACTGTCCCACCTTCAATACAGATAGATGAATCTGTGAAAGAAGCTATTATCAGAAAGTATGAGTGAGAGATTTAACAGAGGCAGTTTTCTGAAAAAAAAGAAGAGTTTGGACCTCGATTCGGCTGGATTGATACCAGGGTTCTCGAGGAAGATTCGGCTGGCTTGATTTGATCTCCATTGTTGCTCGAGCTAGTTCATATGACAGCTGAAAAGTTAAATACCAAAACAGACAAACACTAATGGTGAGGAAGTATTTTGCAAACTGAACAATCAAAAAAGAATTTATTTCTAAAATTAAAACTATTAAATATATAACAAGACATCAAGAGGTTTGCAATTTCAAAAACTTTCTGGAGGAAATTAAATTAAACATGAACAATATGTTGGAAGTAAGCTTGAAGAGCAAGCAATCCTAGTTTCATCTTGTTTTGGTTATTTACAGAAATTAGGAAATATCTTAATAATGTTAAGTTTATTAGGAAAAGGAAATTATATCCCTATATAAGAAGTTGCAGACTTGTTGCAACCTCAAGAGAGTTTTGAGATTGTATTAGGGTTCTTGAGTTTTGAGTGGTTTTCTCAAGAGATTAATAAGAGAGCAAGTTCTTATTAAACCTATCTTACAATCAGTTTGTGAAACTTTATTTGGTATCAGAGCATCTAGGAACAAACGAACGATCCAACGACCATGGGAGATATCGTTGTGTCAAAACCAAAGGAAGGAGGAACTTCCAAAATAAGTTGTCCTATTCTTACGGAGACAAATTATGCGGTATGGACGATAAGGATCAGACTAGTGTTGAAGGTAAACAAAGTATGGGATCTGGTGGAGAAGGAATCAGTTGAGAATGAGAAAAATGACCTAGCCACAGCCATAATATTTCAGGCTCTACCTGAGTCGCTTGTGTTACAATTAGGTAACTTGGAGACTGCAAAGAAAGTTTGGGATGCGATCAAAGAACGGTACTTAGGAGCTGATCTAGTTCGAGAAGCAAGATTAGCGACACTAGCATCTGATTTCGAAAGACTGAAGATCAAGGACAAAGACACCGTTGATGATATTGCTGGGAAACTGACCGAACTGTCATCAAAAGCGACTGCTCTAGGAGAACCCATTGAAGAACATAAGCTTATCAAAAAATTTATGAGCCTGCTCCCACGGAAGAAATATATCCAGTTTGTTGCAACAGTTGAGCAATTTGTGGATCTCAAGACCGCAAAATTTGAGAATATTGTGGGAAGATTTAAAGCTTATGAGGAGAGATTAAAAGACGAAGAAGAAGAAGAAGAAACCCAGTCCAAGCTTATGTATGCAAGCAATGATACTCAATCTTGTGATTTTAGAGAATATAGATTGGTATTGAGAGATTATAAGAGATTAAGAGAGATTCAAAGAGATTAGAAAGATTGAGTATGAGATTTAATGGAGAATCATGATGAACACAAAAGGAGAGAATAAGAGGCTAGAATGCTTGCTTTGTTAATGAGAGTGATTACAATATATATAGGTAGAGACATTAGGGTTTTCAAAGTTAAAGAGTAGTGTAAGCCAACTCATGTAGTTGAGGCATGTAGTCGACTATATCACATGACTATGTCTATATAGTCGACTACATCACATCATCTCAACACTCCCCCTCAAGCTTGACCATGTGAAACAAGTCAAGCTTGGAAAGTCATGAGGTCTTCCTCATTAAAAACCTCACCAAAGAAAAAAAACCATTAGGACAAAACCTTGATGAGGGAAAAAGAGTAAAGACCTCATGACTAAGAGGATCAGTTCCAGCTAGGAGTGAGATTAATGAGTCCAAGTCGAATGTGTATGGACTCCATTGTCTTCTGCCTAGCTGCCTTAGTGAATACATCAGCCAACTGGTCCTCACTCCTCGTGTAACATGGCAAGATCACTCCCAAGACTATCATTTGCCTCACCTTATGGCAGTCCACCTCAATGTGCTTTGTTCTCTCATGAAACACAGAGTTTGTAGCAATGTGTATAGCCGCCTGGTTATCACAATGCATTGTCATTGGTGTAGCTTGCTCAATCTCCAAATGCTTTAAGATCCCTTTGATCCACACAAGCTCATTAGTAAGCTTGAGCATAGCTCTATACTCTGCCTCCGCACTAGAACATGAGACTACTTTCTGTTTCTTGCTCTTCCATGTCACCAAGTTGCCTCCAATGAATGTACAATAGCCAGTTGTAGACTTTCTATCAGCTCTATCTCCAGCCCAATCCGCATCACAATAGCCTACCACTTCAGTGCTTGCATTGCTCCCCATCCATACACCAAGACCACTTGAACCATTCAAGTAATGAAGAACCCTCTCCACCATGCGCCAATGATGTTCCTTTGGAGCTTGCATGTGCTGGCTTACTTGATTCACAGCAAAGCATATGTCTGGCCTGGTGATAGTCAAGTAGATCAGCTTCCCCACCATCTTCCTATACAACTTTGGATCATGGAAAGCCTTGCTTTCTTCTATCTCCCCCTCACGTGGAACCTTGTATCCATCCTCCATGGGCATCTTGGCTGTCTTGCCTCCATCAACACATGCATCTTTCAAAAGATCAAGCGTATATTTCCTTTGAGAAATGAACAAACCTTCTTTGGATCTACACAACTCAATTCCAAGAAAGTATTTCATTTCTCCCAAGTCTTTGATCTCAAACACAGATTTTAAGAAATTCTTGGTTGCTTTAATACCATCTTTATCACTTCCAGTGATGATGATATCATCCACATACACAAGGATAACAATGATGCCCGAGCTTGTAGTGAGAGTGAAGAGAGTATGATCCAGCTCGCACTTTCTAAAACCTCTTCCATTCAATGTAGTGCTTAGCTTGTGGTACCAAGCTCTAGGAGATTGTTTTAGACCATAAATTGCTTTCTTGAGTCTCAAAACATTTCCTTTCTTCACCAAATGCTCAAGACCAGGAGGAGGAAGCATATAGACCTCATCTTCTAGCTCACCTTGAAGAAATGCATTCTTCACATCCATTTGCCATAGCTCCCATTCAAGATTCACAGCAAGTGACAACACAATTCTGATTGTATGGAGTTTGGCAACTGGTGCAAAGGTATCTACATAATCTTCTCCCCAAGTTTGAGTGAATCCTCTAGCCACCAATCTTGTCTTGCGCCTATCTATCTCTCCATTTGGAAGGTATTTGATGGTAAAGATCCATCTGCTAGTGACTGCTTTCTTTCCTTTAGGCAGCTCACTTTCATACCAGGTATCATTTTTTATCATAGCATTGGCTTCAGCAGCCACAGAGTCTCTCCATTCTTGCACCAACATAGCTTCCTCATAACTTCTTGGTACATAGCTTTGATCTAGACTGATCATGAAGCACTGATGCTCTTCTGGAAACTCAGCAAAAGAACACACAGCTTGAGTAGGATGCTCCACAGCCTGGGCATTGTAGTATACTTTCGTGTTTACCCAGTTGGAAGGATATCTTTGTCTTGTGCTCCTCCTTAAGACTGGCGCTTGAACCTCTTGAGCTGGTTCTGGTTGCACCTCCTCTTGTTCTTCTTCTCCTTGAGCCTGACCTTCTCCTTCAGGTTCATGACTCTCTTCTCCTACTCCATCTTGATCATGCACACCTGATCCTTGATCTCCCTGACCTCCAGCTTCAGGTTCAGGTTCATGACTCTCTTCTCCTTCAGGTTCAGGTTCATTACCCCCCTCATGATCAAGATGAGTTGGTTCTTCAGCTCCATGTGTAGGTGTAGGATTTGGAAACATGTTGAGACCAAGTCCCTCCATTACTCTCCTTAAGCTAGTAGCTCTATCAGATGGTCTAGCCAAATCTTCTAGCTCTGTCCAATTTTTCCCTTCATAGTACCCTTTTTCTTCTATAAACTTGACATCTCTTGATACCAGTACTCTTCTTGCATCTGGATCAAAGCACTTGTACCCCTTTTGTTCAGTAGAATATCCAATGAACATAGCTTTAGTACTTCTTGCTTCAAGCTTGTTTCTCATCTCCCTTGGCACCATAACATAGCACACGCAACCAAACACTCTCAAGTGATCTAGGATAGGTTTAACCTTGTTGAGAACCTCAAATGGTGATTGATCTTTGAGAATTTTGGTTGGTGTCCTGTTGATTAGATAGCAAGCCGCCAATACAGCATCACCCCAATATCTCTTTGGTACACTTGTTTGGAACATGAGAGCTCTTGCTACCTCCATAAGATGTCTGTTCTTCCTCTCTGCCACTCCATTTTGTTGAGGTGTGTACGGACAACTGGTCTGATGCACAATCCCATGTTTAGCCAAGTGATTCTTGAAGGTATGACTGGTATATTCTCCTCCATTATCAGACCGTAGTACCTTCACAGTAGCATTGTAATGGTTAGTCACATATGCTTGGAAGTTTACAAAAGCATCAAACACTTTATCCTTAGAAGGAAGCAAAGTGATCCATGTATACTTGGACTTTTCATCTATGAATGTCACATAGTACTTCATGTTTTCTCTAGAAACACATGGAGAAGTCCACACATCTGAGTGCACCAAATCAAAGCAATTTTCATAAACAGTCTCAGATGTTGGGAAGACAGTTCTACAATGCTTTCCTAATATGCAAGCTTCACATTCCAAGTGATTAAATGACATATTAGGCATGATCAATTCCATTGCACGAGCATGGGGATGTCCTAATCTAGCATGCCAAGTAATACTATCACATTTATCAGCAGTACTAGTCAAGCACATAGAATCAAAGGGTTTAGGATTCTTAGCCATTTGAAGATGGTATAGCTGATGATTGCTGTCTCCTCGACCAATAACTCTACCAGTCTTCAGATCTTGAAACTCAACTTCATTTGGTCTAAATACTACTTGACAATCCAGGTCAATAGTGGCTTTCTTCACAGATAACAAATTTGAAGTGAACCGAGGCATGTAGAAGGCAGTTGAATCCTTCTCAAACAGCTTGAGCTTTCCCACTCCTTCTATTGGGATTTTATCACCATTAGCTATCATGACACTTCCTGTTGCTGCCTTGATCTCACTTATCAGATTCCTATCACTGATCATATGATGGCTTGCACCAGAATCAATGATGATGGGTTTGGTTGTGGATGCTAAGGCATGGGCTCCTTGAATCCGGTTTGTAGCCCAAGCATACACATACTTAACAAACTCATCCCATTCTTTCTTTGTGATAGGATCATCTGGTATCATAGGGGGAAGTTTATCTGCTCTTTTGGTCTCTTGCTTCCTTACCACCATACTTTCCTCACATGAGCTCCCGATGTAGGCAGAGTAAGAACACTCTCCCCTCACCACCTTTTGCGCAGCTTCCTTTATCATTTTCAAGCTCATCTTATCACTTAGATGACCTAACTCCTTGTCTCTTCTCCAAGTCTTTCTCATCATGAACCATCCCTTGGAGAGCTTTCTTAATCTTCTTCTTCTAAAACTAGTACCACCCCTCACTTGAGTTGATACCTTCTTTTTCTCATACACATCACAAGTGTATTGAACAAACTCACATATCTTAGCCACCAGAAAGTTAAAGACACCATCTTGTTCTCTCCTTTCTTGAATAGTTTCTGACCTTGCCATAAGCTCCAGCCACACTTCTCTCAGCCTTCCCACAAGCTGAAAAATCTCATCCTTCCCTTGTTTATAGTTGTGGATCAACTCTTTGACCTCACACATCTTCACAAGTTTGGATTTTTCTTCATGAGCTGCTTCAATCCCACTCTTTATAGTGTTTTCTTGAGCAGCCTCATCTCCATCTTTCAGACTTCTTGTCTGGCCTTCTTTCATGACCATTTCCATTAAAGGTTCATCCTTTACATGGCCACACCACAACCCATAACTCTCAAGAGTTGTTCTTGCCCATTTGGACCAACTCTCATCAATTTCTTCTTCATGCCTTGTTGTTGTACCAGCTCTTAGCACCATCTGTGTATTGAATAGTAGGCACCAGATCTGATCTCCAAAAATAAACACCAACAGAAACAATCTTGAGTTTTTCAAAGATCTAGCTCTTGAAACACCTCAAGAACACTCAAGAAAACCCAGATTTTATAAAAAAACGAAATCACACTCTCCCCTTTTTAGAGAACCTGGCTCTGATACCATGTGATTTTAGAGAATATAGATTGGTATTGAGAGATTATAAGAGATTAAGAGAGATTCAAAGAGATTAGAAAGATTGAGTATGAGATTTAATGGAGAATCATGATGAACACAAAAGGAGAGAATAAGAGGCTAGAATGCTTGCTTTGTTAATGAGAGTGATTACAATATATATAGGTAGAGACATTAGGGTTTTCAAAGTTAAAGAGTAGTGTAAGCCAACTCATGTAGTTGAGGCATGTAGTCGACTATATCACATGACTATGTCTATATAGTCGACTACATCACATCATCTCAACAAATCTCAGCCTCAGCACACTCATCCTACCTCAAACAACAACAACCGTGATTATAACAGTAACTTCAGAGGTCGTGGTCGAGGAAACCGGTCTTACAGTAGAGGAAGAGGCAGATGAAGATATAATGACAGATATCAAGACCGTTACCAGGATAACTTTGACATGTCCAAGATCATGTGCTTCCGTTGTGACAAGATGGGACACTTTGCCTCGGTGTGTCCTGATCGTCTCTTAAAGCTACAAGAGGCAACTGAAACAAAAGACAATGATACTACGGAAGCAGAGGAGCTAATGGTTCATGAGGTAGTATACCTTAACGAGAAGAACGTCAATCCACAGATATTTGAGACAAGTAAAGAAAATGATAAAGTATGGTATCTAGACAATGGGGCGACATGACTGGTGATAGGAGATATTTTAAGAGCTTGGACGAAACCATCACTGGCAAGGTTAGATTTGGAGACAATTCTCGCATTGACATCAAGGGTAAAGGACCAATATTATTTGTCACAAGGGATGGAAGCAAAAGGATATTAGCTAATGTCTACTATATACCAGACTTAAAGAGTAACATAATAAGTCTTGGTCAGGCTACGGAGTGTGGATGTGATGTACGAATGAGGGATGACTATCTCACCTTGAGAGATCGTGATGGGAAGCTCATCGCTAAAGCCAAACGGACAAGAAACTGTCTATACAAAGTCAATATCGAGAGAGATGATCGTTGTTTAGTGGCGTCGGCTAGTAATGAAACAGCAACATGGCATGCACGGCTGGGTCATATAGGAAGAGAAGCAATCAGGGTAATGGCAAGTAAGGAACTTGTGTACGGCCTACCGAAGATGGTAAGTGATAAAGAGACTTGCCCTTCTTGCATACTTGGGAAACAAGCAAGGCATGCATTCCCAAAATCAACATCTTTTAGAGCCGATACAGTACTTAACCTCATACATGGTGATCTTTGCGGACCCATTACGCCATCAACGCCATCGCAAAAGAGATACATCTTTGTCCTGATCGATGATCACAGTAGATATATGTGGACCGTGCTCTTAAGAAACAAAGGGGAAGCATTTGATAAATTTAAAAGATTCAAGGCTATTATTGAGAAAGAGAGTGAAGCTAAAATAAAGACACTAAGGACAGACCGAGGTGGTGAATTCACATCCAATGAGTTCAACTCATATTGTGAAGAGCAAGGGATACATAGGCAACTGACGGCGCCGTATACTCCTCAACAGAACGGGGTAGTAGAAAGGAGAAACCAAACACTTCTCAACATGACAAGAAGTATCTTGAGACATATGGGATTGCCAAACTATCTTTGGGGCGAAGCGGTTAGACATGCTACATACATTATAAACAGAGCAGCAAGTCGTGTCATCAATGCCAAGACACCATACGAATTGTTCAAGGGCAAGAAGCCATATATTGGTCATCTACGTATATTTGGCTGCATTGGATTCGCAAAGGTGGAGTCGCAACATCTAAAGAAGCTTGATAACAGGTCGAAAAAGCTTGTACATCTCGGCATTGAACCAGGCTCAAAAGCCTATAGACTCTATGATCCAACAAATAAAAGAGTAATGGTCAGTAGGGATGTAATCTTTGATGAGAGCAAAGGCTGGGATTGGACGACAAGCAACAAAGAAGACACAAGCGGTTCCTTTCAGATCCAAATCAGTCAATACGGCAATCATGGCATCAGCGACATCATCACAACACCTAATCAAGAAGAAACTCTTCCCACACCAGAACCAAACACGACAATGGAGGATGAAGAAGACGAAGGAGATAATGAAAGTGATGGGAATGAAGCAGAGCCCGTATTGAGACGTTCTCAGAGAGAAAGAAAGCGACCTGGTTACTTGGATGATTACATATTGATGGCTGAGATCGAAGGAGAAAGATTATTGTTAAGTCTAAACGATGAACCATGGAGCTACCAAGAAGCAAGGGAGAAGAAAGAGTGGAGAGATGCTTGCCAAGATGAGATTAAATCAATAGAGAAAAACAGAACGTGGGACTTGGTAGAACTTCCGGTTGGAGCAAAAGAGATCGGACTCAAATGGATCTTTAAGATTAAGCGCAACTCTGATGGAAGTATCAATAAATTCAAAGCAAGGTTGGTAGCAAAGGGTTATATACAACGACATGGTATTGACTTTGATGAGGTGTTTGCACCGGTGGCTCGCATAGAAACTGTCCGATTCCTATTGGCTCTAGCTGCAGCAAAGGGGTGGCAAGTGCATTACTTGGACGTCAAAACCGCGTTTTTGCATGGAGATCTTAAAGAAGAAGTATACGTCACTCAGCCAGAAGGATACGAAGTCACAGGTCAGAAGGATAAAGTTTATAAACTACGAAAGGCTCTCTATGGTCTACGCCAAGCTCCGAGAGCATGGAATGAAAAACTAAACAAAGTACTAAGCGAACTAATGTTCGAGAGATGCTCCAAGGAACCAGCATTGTACCGTCGAGGTGATAAAGAAGATCTACTACTTGTGGCCGTTTACGTTGATGATCTTTTGGTAACGGGTACAAGTTTAAAGATGATCGATGAGTTCAAGAAAGGAATGGCTGCAAAGTTTGAGATGAGCGACTTAGGCAAATTGACATACTATTTGGGAATTGAGATTGATCAACATAGTGAAGGGATTACATTGAAACAGGAAAGATATGCAAATAAAATCTTGGAGGAAGCCGGAATGCAAGATTGCAATGCAGTCCATGTTCCATTCGATCCAAGCTTGACTCTGTCAAAAGCTCACAAGGAGTCCAGTATCGACGAGAAGGATTATAGAAGAACCATATGCTGTCTCAGATACCTTCTGCACACCCGACCGGATCTCTCCTTTGCAGTTGGCGTTATGAGTAGATATATGCAGGCTCCAAAGACTTCATATGCTGCGGCTATTAAAAAAAGTTTGAGGTACTTAAAAGGGTCTCTTACCTACGGCTTAACATTTAAACGTGCAGCAGAAGTAAGGCTAATCGGCTATAGCGATGCAAGCCATAACGTGGATGAAGATGATGGATGCAGTACAACCGGCCATGTGTTCTATCTCATGAACTCGCCTATAACCTGGAGTTCTCAGAAACAAGATACAGTTGCTCTCTCATCTTGTGAAGCAGAGTTTATGGCAGCAACTGAAGCAGCGAAGCAAGCTATTTGGCTCCAGGATTTACTTGGTGAAGTCATAGGAAAAGAGTGTGAGAAAGTAGTAATACTTATTGACAACAAATCTGCGATCACGTTAACGAAGAATCCGGTGTTCCACGGGCGAAGCAAACATATACATCGACGATACCACTTCATTCGTGAGTGTGTTGACAACAATCAAATAGAGGTGCAACACGTACCAGGGAATGAACAAAGAGCAGACATCTTGACTAAAGGACTTGGACGAATTCGGTACAAGGAAATGAGGAGCATGATTGGAGTTGAAAACTTGGCACTTCAAGCTTAAGGGGGAGAATGTTGGAAGTAAGCTTGAAGAGCAAGCAATCCTAGTTTATTAGGAAATATCTTAATAATCCTAGTTTCATCTTGTTTTGGTTATTTACAGAAATTAGGAAATATCTTAATAATGTTAAGTTTATTAGGAAAAAGAAATTATATCCCTATATAAGAAGTTGCAGACTTGTTGCAACCTCAAGAGAGTTTTGAGATTGTATTAGGGTTCTTGAGTTTTGAGTGATTTTCTCAAGAGATTAATAAGAGAGCAAGTTCTTATTAAACCTATCTTACAATCAGTTTGTGAAACTTTACAATATGTGTTCAAGTGAATAAATCAAACCTCTATTTATACAGATCATGGCACCGCCTCTAAGATAGCAAGGAAGCTTTGAATACAATTTGAGATGGAGCTAATAAATAGAAATTATGAGGAAGCCTTAACTCTGTACATTTCGACGGATCTGAAGAAGCGCAAACGACATCAGTTCACCGCCGCAGGAAGGGGAAAGAGGATATTTGTTTCTTCTCCGTCGTATTAAGGTTGGTGAGAACACCTTTCATTTCTTTTTCGAGCATTTACACAACCCCATCAGACCCGAAACAACAACTACCTCACGGCCCAACAATAAAATCAGGAGAGAAAGCCCACGTCGATCAACGCTTAAATTGAAACGCAGCATTTGAGACACGTGTCAAGCCGTGAATGATCGACTTTTCAGCCTGAATCCGACGTGGATGAACGTGAGAGATTGAAACACTTCTTTATAATATAAGATATCAACTAACACGTTTAAGAAAATTCAAACATACATGTTGACTAACACGTTTAAGAAATTTTAAACATACATGTTAAATATATTTAACCAATTATATATCCTTTTGCTCACACAAGTTTGGAACTTTTCCATCGTCTAATTTTTTTTCTTTAGGTTATCTGAAAGGCTAATGTTCATATTATTATAAACCCTATTCATCTCTCATCTGTTTAGGTTTATATCATATTAATTGACTTCCTATTGCTTGAGACATCTTATGTTGTATTTTATTATGTGTTTCTTTCTGGTTTTGTTCATATTGAACCTTATATCCTGTTTTTCAGTGGCTGTGGAGATAAAAGAGAGATTCTATTGTCTAGATAAATATAATTGTTCTCTTATGTTTTTTGATTGAGTTTCCTTTTGTAGCATTAGCCTTTCAGATAACATGCTTGTAGCATCACTATTTGGGTATACAAATTTTTGGACTTAGGGCTCCAGTTGTCTAGGAACAAAAATGAAGAAGAAAATCACAAACCAAGGAGCGTGAAAGACGTATACACGTATATCGTCCAATCTTCTCAAGCAAACTTGCTCCAATCACGAGAAGGTTGAGTTATTGAAGTGATGTGGTATTACGTTCACTTTAATCAGGTTTTGTTGTAGTATATTTATGTACTCTTTTGTTAGGTTGTCACTCGTAAAATTTTAGATATTTTTTTTTTTTTTTGTGTGTGTCATTACTTTGATTTATGTTTGCTAAGAGTTTTTGTTTTCTTTGTTCTTTGCTGTTAGTTTTGTTTTGGTGTGTGTATTCTTTCATTGTATTCTCTCTTACGTTAGATCTATGTTTTATAAGTTCGAAGTATTCTTCTATCATTTAAGTTCTGTACATTTGTTATTTTCCAACTAGGTTTTCTTATTTGTTTATTATTTTGTGTAGTGCCAAAGGTAATCTTTCCCGATGTTGGCCACCTTAAATTCTCCATCTCAACAGCTATTAGGAAAACCTATGGTGTACGTTAAATAATTTGATATCTATATATATAAAATAGACGTTTCTCTTTTCTTTGAATACGTAGAAGGGAGTTTTGTTGACATGTGTCCACTTCTTATATCTTTTTACATTTTGAATATTTCTTCTTTTAGATTATTATAATTTGGTTAATCACTTTCTAATTGTGCAATATCTAATTATTTTCACAATAATCATCATTTTTTTAAGTTTGATAATCCATTTTATTAATTACAAAATATAAAATGAAAAAAATAATAAATAAAATAATATAAATAAAATTTTGATTTTTAATTTGTTCACAACTAAAAATAACATAAACTTCATTATTTTATTAGTTATTACTATTTTCTATTATTTCATCTATTTTCTATTATTTCATTTACAAATTATACATTTATTTTAATATTGACCAAGTTAAGAAAAATAAACTAGAAACATAAAATCTCTATAATCATAGAGAAAAAAATGCCTAAGACACACTAACTAAGTAAATGTTTAGAACTGAAACGATATCAAGAATATAAATTAACTTAGCTCACTTTATCATAGAAAGTTTTGGCTATAACAAAGAGATGTCGGAAAAGAGTAAAAAGATAAACTCTGAGACAAACATCTTTCGAATACAAAGAAACACGAACAAAGACCAATGAAAAGAAGCAAGAAAGCGTGTTAGAGAAAAAAATATTTAACAGAAGGCAAAAATTGCCATGAAACAGGAAAACAAATATTTAACACACCATAAGCGCATCCACCAGCTAAGATGTACGAAACACCTCACAAACTAAACAAGCACATAAAAAATGTTCATACCAGTGGAGAACCACAAAACTCTAGATAAAAAAGACCAAAATTTCGAAAATATAACTTCGCACACTTATACTAATAAAAGCAGGGCAAGTAAACATAGAGCCTGAAGGAGGGAGAATGAAAGTTAACCACCAAGAAACCAAAGCCCAAACTTGAGACAGACACAACATTATAGATCTACAGAGCATACACCGAAAAAACAATATCTAAACCTGGAATCACAAATTTGGAAAAATAGAGATCCACTAAAGACGCGAACAGTGATGAAATCAGCAAATTGTGGAGCCAACCTCAAACTATGAAAGAGAGCATAGAAGTCTGATGATCAAAAACCATATCTTGAAAACCAACCAAACATTAATAATCGACGGTAAGCTAACAAAGAAGAAATCAATATCAAAGACGACTAGACTCTGATCCAACCTAGGAGATGCACTTCCTAACATCAACAAAAATCTAAGTAAGAAAAGAGCAGCCAATATTGACCGAAACAACCTATAACGCTGTGAGTAACAACCACACAACATGAAACTTATAAACCTAATCTATAACAAATACCAACCAATATGAAGAAGAACAAACACACAAAGGTGAGTACTTTTGGTGAGGGTGAGAAGCAAATCACACAGAAAAGATAAACGAAATACATAGATAGTGACGGTTTAATGTCAAAACATGGAGAGAGAACACAAAACATCTCAAATAATAATGTTCAAATAATTCAAATAAGAAATAAAATACAAGTTATGACGTTAAACCGTTAATCTTAAAACAACAAATGCAAAGTTATTAAATTTTAAAACTTTGGTGATAATATTTTCTAATTTGCATAAATACATAACGTGTTTTTACTTATTATATCTTCAATAAACTTATATCTTACTAAAATATAAATAATAAAATATTTATAATTACATGATCTTAAATATACTTAAAATTTTGAAGTTATTTACAAAAATTTCTTGTATAGATTATTTTTATTTTTAAAACTTAAGTGAATTTTTTTCAAAGTTATAATTATATATTTTGATATTTTGTTCAAAAATTTTGAAGTTATTTATATTTTGAACCTTTTACCTTTCAAAATTTTTGAACAAAATATCATAATATATAATAATAACTTTGAAAAAAATTCACTTAGGTTTTAAAAATAAAAATAATCTATACAATTTTTTTTTACAAATAACTTCAAAATTTTAAGTATATCTAAGATAATTTAATTATAAATATCTTATTATTTATATTTTAGTAAGATATAATTTTAATGAAGATATAATAAGTAAAAACACGTTATGTATTTATGCAAATTAGAAAATATTATCACCAAAGTTTTAAAATTTAATACGATGAAAAAAATAGTAGTTTATATAATTTCAAATTTTTAATAATATTTCAATGTAGATTTAGGCACGTTTTAAAAAGTTCGGGTAGGTTTTTAAAATTTTAATTGAGTTCATGTCGTATTTGGCACTAATCATTAGTTCGGGTTGTATTTGGCACGATCTAAATTGTTCAGGTTGGAATAGACACTTTTCCCCTTTACTATTATATACAAAACATATTATTGAAAAACACAAATACAAAATATATAAAATTATCACCTATTACGATATAACACAGTAAAACGTTAAAAAATGTTCTTAACAAATAGAGATGACCATATAGTTACATCAAAAAAAAATTACTCAACAACAATAAATATCAAAAATTTCAAATTCTTAATACTAAGATTTATGATTAAAAATAAACTGTACCAACTTCGAATGTATCTTTACGGTCAATATATATCTGATTGGTTAAATTGATATAGTCACAACTTCTTAATTTTGATAAATCCAGAACGAGAAGAAACTAGCGATTAATATAATACCTATGATTATTTGAAATTATCATCATAAGCACCGCTCACAAAATATAATTCATTGATGAGAGCTCCATTTGCCTTCCTAATCACGACAACTCTTTCACACTAACCAGATTGGCACCAGAGATCTTCACTAAGGATGAGATCAACGAGATGGTGACTAGTATTTGTGGTTTGCAGGAGATGCTAGGAGAGGAACTTAAGACATACATTGAAGATACCTATCAACCTTTGGACAGAGATTATGAGGAACTTTCAAGGAGTATGGCAGAGATGTGGATGGAAATTGAGAGACTAAGGCTGCAGCTTGAGAAAAATCTCACGACCTTAACATTGATCGACGCTATCAAGGTTACATCGATCGACACTGACATTTAGACATCCCAGTCGCCTGCAGGACAGCAATGTTCAGCGGAAAAGAAGGATGAATGGGAGGTCTCATACATCAACACGAAGATATCAGACGTCTACAGCCCTCTCAACAACAACGTGGATTGGTTAAGCACAAAAATCGAGCTGCTACAGCAAGATCTGGACAATTTTCGCAAGCAGGTCCATCAACCAACCACATCAATCGACGAAGACACCATTGCATCGATCGACACCAGGATTGCAGCCATCAATGATATGCTACAAACATATGAGGATATGCATGATCATTACACCTCACCTTTCACGCGATACATGATGAGCCTGACTTCACGGCTGCTCGATGTCCAGCGGGACATTAGTTTACTTAATGATCGACATTGTTCTACTGATCATTCTGTTTTGCAGGAAGGAGGATCCACATCGATCAGCAAATTACCTAAGCCATCGATCGACAGAAACCACCAGACGACGAAACCCTCCTACACAGCAGCTGAGATTGATCAGATCAAAGAGGAAATCTACTCAGCCATGTGAACAATGGAAGATCGACTTGACAAGTTCTGTGATGACATCTACTTCCCGTTCAACAATCAGATCAGTGGTCTGAATTTTCAGGGAATGTGGATAAAGAATGAAGTCAAAGCCATTCAATGACAGCTTGCAGCAAAGGAATCAATACTAGCATCGATCGATGGACAACTATCGACGTCGCTCGGTACTCATGTTCCATAATCGACCGTTAGGCACCTGATTGCATCGATCGACGCCACCCAGACACCAGAGAAAAAGCATTTGTTACCTAGGAACATGGAGGAACTGAACGTGGAATTACAAGAACTATCCGCCTATGCGTATGACAAATTAGGATGACACGCATTCAACATCAAAACCGTTCAGGAAATATCGAAGTACATCTCAAATGGAGTAATCAAATTAGATGAGAGATGAGCCAGAAATGATGAAGACACAAGAAGCTTCATAGCAGCCTGGTCCAGGATGAGCAGAGATGACGTGGATACTTGTTTTCCAACAAGTAGCTGCCTTGCTTTCAACTAGCCACATACCTCCACAAACAAGCTAAATGACTATAACAAAGCGCTGAGTGGGAGGTAATCCACTGTTAGGTACCTTTTTATTTATGTTTTATGCATTAGTAGTTTTTACTTTCGTTTGTTTTTCTATAAGTTTTAGGAGACCCAAGTAGGAGATGATCACACATCGACCGCGAAATATCAGTCGACATCGGCCGACATCACACCCACCTCGACGATCGACGCAAACCTATGCATGTCGATCGATATGTACTCTGGTCAGGTCCATATTTCTTACTTGTTACTCCAGGGGGGGGGGGAGTTTACTGATATGGTTTATTTTGATTCTAAGTACAAAATGATTTTTTAATAAACTATGCTTAGCTATGTCAAAGGGACTATGATCATTTGTTTTTCTAACCACTCTTTAGCACTATTTTAGATTTACTAATTGCAGATAGTACCAAGATGCTAAAGTTGATCAACCTGTCATTTATATACACTTGCTTAGAATGTTTGAGGAACCGAAGCTGACCTCCAACACTAACACAACTGTTTGTCTTGGGGCTTGGTATACATGAGATCGGATGCTTCAGAGAAGTCTGGAAGGTAAAGCCTTGTGTAGATTTATTTATCACTTTTTTTCTCTCTGATTTCGACCCTGGAGTAGTTAGTTCTACTTGTGTATTTTTGAAAACAAAATCCGAAAAAGAATAAAAAAATATAGGATTTAGGATTTAGTTAGGTGGAATCTGAACATGACTTGGTGGCTACAACCATTAAGGCTTTATTCATAAAGATTCCAAAATGGAATTCGAACGAGACTTGGAGATGGCAATCTTCAAGGTTCGCTTCGCAAAGAATTCCAGGATATATGTCAAAAAGAAGTGAACAAGGCTTGGTAGCAACAACTATTAAGTCTTGATTCATGGAAGCATGTCCAATCTTAGTCACTGATCCTGCAATGGAAGCAGACTTTGACTCAAGAGAGAAATTAGAGAGAGAGAAAATAAGAACTAACTTTTACTTGCAGATCCAGATACTTGTCTGAAAGTCCTTGCATCCTGTGATCGATACTCCAAAGGTAAAGCATGCACCTTATTATTTATGTTAAGAAATGAGGTTAGTAGAGGGGAATGTCAGACATGATATGTTGAGTTGTGGACTAGATGAATTTGGTTGCTAAACTAGGATATTGCATGGTGTGCTTCTGTAGTTAAGACATTTAGATGTGGCTTACAGAAATGATGATGATTTCTATGTTTTTAAACCTATTAGTCCTTATTATTTTCAAACCTCTTTCAGAGAGACAGTCCGTTGGTTTTTTTTGAAGACAAGCAAAATGATAAGTCTGGGGAGTTGATATACCTTGGATTTTACCTGTATTCACCCAAGATAAATATATGTTTTTATACTATTACTATTATGTATTCTACTCTATTAGGTATGTTTTCAGGTCAGGAGTTGCTTGGAGTAAAGTGATGATTTTGGAGCTTAAAAGACATTTCATCCGAGTTGGTCATTTGAGATCGATATGGAGTGGAAGATATCGAGCGATGCACACCCAGTGATGTTGATCGATGTTGAAGAGATGCATCGACGTATGAAGATTAGTATCAATCGATGTCGAGACGCGATATGAAGTGACTCTAAACCAGTTGACGGTAAACCCAAGGATTCACCAAATGACGAGATTACCTATAACGAGTTTTTAACCTAATAGAGATATACTTAATACTGTCAATTGTGTTTTACGGCGGAAGAGCTTTTGCAGACTTTTGTTCTTCACACCTTGTTCTTCATACTTTGCTCTCTATCTCTATCTATGCAGTTTTCTTATTTGATTTCTGTTATGAATTGCTTAGCTATGTATGAGTAGTTCTTCTATTAGATCCAAGGTTCAAATAGGTTAGAGAATTAGCCACAAACTATAGATCTGCTAGGTTGTGATATGAATTGTTAGGTTATTTCTAATGCTTGTTCTAGCCTTCCTAACTAGGACTTGAATCTAGGATATTGCATTATCCAAGCATCCTTGGATATCCAACCCCAAAATCTAAACTTATCAAGCTGTTAGTACTAGAGTAGAGCGAGAGCTGATCTAAGAAGGCAGTGAGATATATCAAACCCGCGCCTTGGTCTAGCTAGAAGCGTATTGATCGATATAGTCCATCGACTGTTGATCGATATCATGAAAGGTTAATCTATCGATATTCACCTGTGATCATCAATCGACACTTTCTTGTGTCAAGAAACGAGAGTTGAGACATGAGATTCTAGTTAGTTAATCAGTGAAATAATGCGAGAGCCTGATCACTGAGTTAAGCGATTGAGCTCTACATTACCACACAAGCAACCAATAAATCATCTATAGGATTTATAATCTCCAATGCCTGAATCATAGCCCTGAGACTAATACCCTTTCCAATAAGTGACAACCTCTAATCATCTTGTTAGACGATCAATAACATTGCTCATTAGAATTGCTATTTACATTTAAAACATTTCCCAAACCAAAACCATAGAATTAATAAAAAAACAAGATTTAATAGGTTTCCTAGCTCCTTGTAAATTCGATCCTTAAGTAATCCTTAAGTAATACGACTAAACCTCTTTTGATGAGAGTAATTCACTCTTTAGGATAATTTGAGTGGTATCAAGCTCCAACTTAAAATTCATGAATTTTTCACCGACTTGCCCAATTGGTTGATTCCGGTCATGATACAATTCCCAGATTGTATTAGTTTTTTAACTAAACAAATATACTCTGACATAAAACTGTAGTATTATAGTTGAAAATTGATATTTTTGTTCTGAAATTCACATTGAAAACTAGAATAATTATAGTCCTTCCACATTTAATGAAGAAGTGTATTTATTTATCATATTTAATAATTCAATAATTAGATTTTTTCATAATGTAGTTAGTTATATATTCATATATATAATAATAAAAATCACGCAAAATAAAAGGTAAACTTAAAAAAAATAATCAAGTAATTTTGTAAAATTATATATTATCATTATCTCGAAAATAAATTAATCTGTTATATCCAAATTTAATAATAATATGGTATACATATACATCTTTACATATCTATCAAGTTAATATAAATAAAATAGAATTATTAATTAATTGTAGTTGTCAAGAATAATCATTATCAGTTTTTAGTATAATTTTTTTTTAAAATTATATATTATATCATATACTTCCAATATGAATAATATATGTTATTAAGATATACATAAATATAAAGGATATACATAAGATTTACATTAAAAATTTTGAATACAATTTACATAAGATTTTTAGAATAAATATTATATATCTGAATTTTAGAAAATCATTATGCCCGCATATACGGGCACATCACCTAGTTGTTTAACTATTTGTAAATGAATTTTCATCGACTTTAAATTTTTGAGATTCTACTGTCGCTGCTTTATTAATTTTAACAATCTTTGTAAAAATTTTTTTTATTGGTTTGAAAATTCTATTAAATATTTTTATTATGTAAAATTTTTAGTTACTGTTGATTCTCTAATTCCAAATATATCTATTATTACTGGAAAATGAATTCTTTCCATTTTTACTAATAAGTCATGACTTTCAAAATATTATGTGTCCATGAATTTTATGAGATTGATAAAATCTATTTGATAGAAAAGTTTAGAAAAAAAATAATCATTCTTGCTAAATATTTTTGGAACTTTCAACCCAAATTATATCTCATTCTATATTATTATTTTTGGATATATAATTATATTTTATTATTTTATCATTAAATAAAAATAAAACTTATATATTTTCGAATTATATTACTTTGAACTTAAACTTTTATTATTTTTTGAAATTATTTCTTTTTCATTTTATACAATTTTGTTTTCATTTATTGTAAAAAAGTATCAAATTTTTATTTTGAAATTCTAAAATTCCTTTTGAAACTATTTTTAAAACTTCATTTTAAATTTTAATTATTTATGTTTAAAATTTATTTTAAATTCTATAATTTTTAACCTTATATTAAATTTATAAATGAATGATAGAAAAAACATAAATTCATGAAGTAGAAATTTACAAAAGAAATAATCAAATTTTGTAAGTCAATGTATATATCTATTATATTAAAAGAGAAGTCATGACTTCTCATTCATGTGTGATTTTTTATAAAATGAACTATCTATTAGAGTTGGTCACACTACATATTCTATTTAAATTAAAATTAAATAAAAATTAAATCATATTCAGTTATAACTACTCAAACAAATATCCACTTTAATTTTATTTTAACTATAAAAAATCTGTTGCAAAAAATCTAACAAAATCTTGCAAAACATTTAAATATTTTTATATAGCAATAAATTTCGTAATTAGTATTATAATTTCATTCAAGTCAATGTAAATTAAAATTTTAGTATAAGAAAATAAACTAAAACTTTTCTGTTATTTTCATAAACTTTATAATTATAGTATATATTACAATAAAATAAAAGTACTATATGAATTAAATACTAAAAAATTAATATAATAAATGAAATTATTTTATTAAAAAAAAAATCTTTCAATTTAAATTTGACACACCGTTAAAAGAGGTTTAGCGTAAACCATGTATAAATTTACTAAAATAAGAATTCTAAATTATTTGAACATAACAATATATTTAATTTATAAAATCCTCCTATATATTAAAGTTATAGATGCTAAATTATATTTTATAAACACAACAAAGAAATATAAATGATTCTAAAAAATATATCTATTTTATTGTATAACTAAATAAATTTTAAACATATTTGTAAATATATTTTAAAAATTTTATGTTGATGAAAAATAATAAATAAATTGGTTTAAAAATGCAAACTGCAGAAATTAAAACTATACTTTTTGAAGGGGATTATCTATTCTAAAAAAATATCTTTTCAATTGTATAACTAAGTAAATTTTAAACATATTTGTAAATATATTTTAAAAAGTTTATGCTGTTGAAAAATAATATATAAATAAATAAATAGGTTTAAAAATAGATAATTTTCATGAGTGTGACAAAATATAAGCACTTATTTAAAACTTGGAGATCAAGCTCACATATTTATTGTTGTCGTGATCTTCTCAAATAGTTTCCTATATTTTTCAAAACAGAATCAATCTAATTATTATTATTTTCCATAGCATCGTAAATGTGAATGATCTATTTAATATATTTGATACCAGATTTACAATAAATATATCAACATCTACAATATATAAAACTAAAAAACCGATGTTAACTTTTAAAATTATAAACATTTTTTAAAAAATAAAAAAAAAATCATCATTATTTAACAAGGATTAATCTATACTACCTTAAACCAATGAAAACAATTTTAAAACTTTATAGTTTATTCTTAAAATAAAAAATAAAATATTTTTTTTAATTTTACTCGATAATATATAACTATGAAGCTAAAAATTTAATTTTTTAATAACTTTCTAAATTTATCTCATGTTACGATACCTTTGAAGATGATAATAAGAAAATATTTTACAAATTTTTATATATAGTTATGATTACAATAATGAAATAACAATCAAATATATATATATATATATATATATAAGAAAACACAAATACATGTGAAATTTTGAAACAATCTATTCAATGAAAAAAAGATACCGTAAAATTATTAAAAAATTGATAGAGATGTATATTATAAAATTATTTTAGAATTGTAAACAAATGTTTATATAAAAATAAATGAAAACAAAATCCGCGCGGTTGCGCGGGTCGGGATCTAGTATTTCTTAATTCACAGAGCTCAACTTTTAAAATTCCCAAACCCTACAAAATTTATCTTCCAATAACCCTAAGCCCTTAAATCAACTTTGGTGTTAGGCCCGTCAAATTTTGGAATTCGGTTAGTTCATTTCAACCGAAACCTCTTCACATTAAACAAAAATTTCATTAGGTTTCGTTAGTTAATATGCTCAAATTAACCATCTGAACTATTTTGCTATTTCAAAAGTGAAGTACTCTTTCACAGAATAAATTTATGGTTTTGGATTAAGCTAGATACAATAATAAGAAAGCAGAAAATGGCAATACTACTCGATGTTGTAAGTGATTTGGAAAAACTCTGGGCGTATATAAATCAATCAGATAATTCAAAATCACTAGTAACAGATGCCAAGGATTTGTGAAAAAAATTTTTAGAACTTAATCCGCAATAACAAAATCACCTAGTTGTTGCTGCATAAACTATCTATGCCTAAATCCTAGAATTCTTCTAAATCTCACTGTGAATTAAATTGACTAAGGGGGAAATTTCACTTATACCACTTTGGTAATACCACTTTTTATGTTTACCACCAACAAAATTACATTTTCAAAAATATCCTAAATTTTTGATAAAATAACACTAAACTAATTTTTCAAAATATTTATAAAACATATATAAACCCAAACCAAACCCCTTAATACTAAACCCTAAGCACTAATTATTAAAGTCTAAACCCAAATGTTTATATATTTTTGATTGAGAGTATTTTTGAAAAGTGGTACTTGACTTGTGGTATTTTTGACAATTTCTCTTAATTAAGACAAGTGTTAAATTCAAGTTTGATTATGTTCACTAACGCATGAACCCACTTAATCTTTTGAAAACAACTTTTTTTCTTTACCTTGTTGCAAGCCACATCAAATAATACTAAAATTTTGTTTAAACTCAACTAAAGTTGAACCAATTAAAATCCCGGTTCGTATAAAAACCAAAATTTTGTTAATAAAAATCAACTTTTCTTTATTTTTCCTTAAAGTAAAAACAGGATTTTTGAAAGATTAATAAAGTATTGTTTCTATTTTTTTTCCTTTGACTTATCTACAACTCACAAATCACAAGATTCACAAAGTTTAATTTCATGTTAAATATTGTTTTTGTCCACTTCTTATTTTGCTTAAATTTTATTTCGTGATCACGTGTGTTGAAGACTGTAATATTGAAACACTTATGTTTTTGAAATATGTATAATTTATGAAAGAAAAAAAAATATTCTATTTCAAAATATATGTTTTAAACTAA
Source organism: Hirschfeldia incana (assembly GCA_026261945.1). Classification (NCBI taxonomy): domain Eukaryota; kingdom Viridiplantae; phylum Streptophyta; class Magnoliopsida; order Brassicales; family Brassicaceae; genus Hirschfeldia; species Hirschfeldia incana. Next base: position 1,031,773 of record JABCMI010000078.1, on the reverse strand, counting down.
TGTGTATAATTGTTTTTAGAAGATGATGAAGATATAGAGTGGTGACGATCTGATGAATAAAGTTTAAATGTGCTTTTTATATTGATTTTAGATTTGAAGTAATTAAAATATTTTAATACTTTTGTTACATCAAGATCAATTCATGTAATTTGGAGCACTGTGGTGTCTACTAATTATCATATGATCTATATATGGTGGAGATATAGTTAGAGAAGTGGGATATGGTGTTGACAGTCTTGTTTCTTGTGTGGGTGGGAGAATTGTAAACAGTTCCGTATCAAATCTTTACTACAAAAAAAACAATGAAACCAAAATAAAGAAACTTATTATCTTATTTCTAAAGATGCTTATCCTCATATACGAAAACAGTAGGAGGAGATAGAGCAAGAAACACATTTTCACTATCATAGCATTTTCACCATCATAGCATTTATCTAATAATATTATATAATACTGAAACATTTCAAATCATCTACGATAATAGGTTAGAAAAATATGTTATAATAATCTCCTATCAATGTAAACTTTTTTATAGTGCTAGATTTTAGGTTGCTAATCAGAATATATCCTATTTTTAAATTGAAATAATCAGAATAGCAGAATATATCATTAAACTTATAAGATGAAGAATTCTATAGATAACAATTCTATCAAATAAGAAATTCATCATAAACTCCAAAAAACTCTAAAATGGTCATAGTCAATGAAGCACAAATCATCTTCTGGATCGATATCATAAGTAAATCAAACACGTGAGTTCAAAGAGGAATTTGAAGGAGTTCTTGCTTATCTCTCTAAATCTACATTAAAGTTTCACCTATAAATGGCTTAAAATATTTAAGAGGTCTTCAATTAAACGAGCATAACTGTTTATCCAACCTTTGGATTAACCTTAAACCAGCGGCATCGAACAAATAATTAAATTATCTGTCAAAATTGAGCTTCATTCATCAGTGAGAAGACCTTCATCTGTTACTAATCTTCTGATGTATTTTGTAGTTTAATTATGAAGAGTTGGGCGTCGTCCAACACAAAGTATGGTGTCGAATGACACCAGGGTGGTGTCGACCAATACCCTATCTAAAAATTGCAGTTTTGAATTGATATTTTCAAGGTTCATGATTCTTTAGCTCCAAATTGCTCCAAAAGCTCCGATGTTTTTTTAAAATGTACACAGACCTGCAATGACTCTAAAACGACTCAAAGTATATGCAAAGACTCTTATATCACACTAATATCATGCTCAAAATAGACAAAAACCAAGATATATCATTAGTTTGGTTTCAAAAACTCCTTTATGTATTTTTTTGTAAATTCAGTTAAATTTTAGTTTAACCAAAGTTATAAATTACTTATTAGGTTAATGTCTCGGTTAAATTTGGTTATGTCTGTTACTTTGATTTAGAAGTTTTGTAAAACAGACGTAGTTTGTTTTTTTAAACACCAAATACCTAACCTAACCAAACCGAACCAAAAACCTATATTTTTAGTTTTTGAATCCAACCAAACCTCCTAACCGAATTGAACGGAAAACCAAAAATTTTGCTTTGATATGGCATGCTCAATTTCAAACTGAGCTTGGTACTTTCAATGTTTGACTCGTGGGCCAAGATCATCGGCCGATTTATCTTTATTCGATGGGAATTGTGGAGCGATGCAATCCATCTTCAACAGTAACTCTTCTCACTTCATTTGTGAGAAACTCATTGAATCTCAGTGAATTTGTGAGAATGTGTTTTGGGATAAAGAGTTTGGTTTAGGGTTTTTGCCTTGGAATTTTCTCTGGAGTAAATGGTTGAACGGTCCTCAGCGAAGATGTTTCTCGCCGTTTTTAAGCGAATGGTGACAAGTTTATTCTCATTCACTTGGAAAAGCTGTTTGAGAAAATTGTGTCAAGTGTGATTGTCATTCACTCGTCGAATCTGTTTGAGCAAATTGTTACAAGTGTGATTGTGATTTACTTGGTGAATCATGTGCCTTAGTAAAGTTTGGTGCGGTGGAAGCAGTTGGTGAGACTATGCCTTAGTCAGCAAGGCGAACATTCTCGGCAAGAATTTATGATCTTCATAGCTCGGTTTATCCGGTTTAACATGGTTTTGGTCTGATATGGGCTTGGTTACGGTCGTTAATATTTTAATTTAACCGGATATCAGTGTACTATGAAAAGTGGAATCTTCGCTCCTATAAAGTGATATTCGTGTACACACGCACACCAATTAACCTAATGTACACACTACCACAATCGAATGGTATGTCGATGTGGCACTTTAGGATCGAATCCACAGAGACCAACTATTACACTTTATAGATATATGATCAATATCTAGCTAAAACAATATGCGTGGTTTGATTTGGTTGTAACGTAAATAGCAAGTAAACAGATTTGAATTAAAGATTTTAGATGATTAAGATGCTAAGCCTAGGGTGAAGGATTGGGTATCAAACAATCACGAGTCAAACATCTATTCAAAGTTTTATTAAGCGCGAGTCTAGAATTCGGAATACAATACTAGATCAACCCATTGTCGTGGTATTTCACCTTTCATCGACCAGCATCAAAGCCTAAGCTATCGGTTGGTCTGAGAGCTGATGATGAATATTAAGAGCAGATCCAATCAGTTCACAAATTGCCGTAACATCTACTTTCGCTGGCTAGGGACAAGTTGCCCATTCATGTTGTTTCTAGCAACCTAAGAACTTTAGATAATTAGATTAATAAATAGATAGTTTAATGCAGGCAGTAAGCATAACATGAATGGAGACAATCAAACAATGAACCTTATTTGTGTTTAACTCATTGATCTAAACATCATAACACCCTAGACTAAGCAAGCGGATTACTCAGCCATAAACAGAAAAAAACACAGCGATAATAGATGAAGAAAACATGTATGAATCAATAATAAAAATCAAAGAGGGTTTAGAAATATTCTCCAAATGATGTATGGATTCGTCTCCCTTAACAAGAGTACAAGTTTTCTCTCCAAAACCTCTCTCTAAAAAGTAACGAAGCCTGTAAAGAATAATAAGAAAAGATAGATATTCAGGTCTGTGGCGACATGGGATGAAAAAGAGGGATAATTAGGGTAAATCCGGTAATGACTTGTAGTTTCCTTGAAAATCTTTGCCGCTATAACATGCACTGGGAACAGTCATCAGACTGTTCTGCGTGAGAAGAATCACCAAACTACATTGTTTTCTGCCTCTTTTGCTCCTACTGGTCCATATCTCATCCAGTGCAAATCAACCTGTATTGACTCGAAAATGATTAGAAATACTCGATAAAGACTTGAAAACCAATAAGAAAACATATATATATAATGATGTATAAAACACCATATATCATAAAGGCGTAAAAAGGCAGCAGTCTAGGCTCAATAGCCTAATAATGATGATGCCTTTGGTATCTCATCTTTGTTTCTTCACTTCTCTCCGCGTGATAGGAAATTTCTCTCTTTATTGAAGAAAATCTGTCACTTATCCAAAAACATTCAAGATCTGAAAAAGCAAAGGATAAGGTTGCTACCCCAGCCCAGATCGGAACATTGCCGGTGGATCAAGTCCAGTAGATTACTCGGAGATAGCCCATGAAGATTCTTTGAGGGATTGTTGGGCTGGATTTTGATCAGATCCAGTTAATGCGTCGTGCCACGGTAAACTTGAGGGCCGGCATAAATGGTCAGCCATTCAATATATACGTTAAAGTATGCTGACGAAGGAAACACTGTTGCAAGAGACGATGAGGGGGGGGGGGACTTCTAGAACAAGAGATGCTGAGAAAGACTTCATTAAAACTAAAGGTGCCCAGAAAAGTGTCAAGAAAGGCGATTATAATGTAGAAGGGTTGGGAAGGCGCTTCTGCAGAAAAAAGATGCCAAGGAGGAGCTTATGAAGTTTGTGAAACAGAGTGTGTGTGTCCAGTTCTACGTTTCAGTGTTGGAAGGTCCGAGTATCTTCATGTGGTTCCCGAAGAAGATCTTCGTCTGTCAGATTTAGAAGGGAAATATTGGGAGGATGTTTTGTCTTCGTGGTCGACTTTCAAGACGGTGATGAACCTTAAGAAGGAATGCAATGCCCCTAAAGGTTTCACTTTTTTCATTCCAAGGAAATATATGTGTCCTTCTTCTCCCAAAATTGGTTACCAATGTGTTTACTAGTCGTAGTTCGAAAAGGATGCTAAACAGTGTGTTCCCATTGTTTGACTCATCATGTCATACTGCACCTACTGAGACATCACTCTTCCTCAATTATTGATATGGACAGTCAGGACTGATATGACATTGATAGTCATGGCTGCTGAGATAGATGTCTCCATGAATGCATGGGTCTTTGAAGAAATGACTCAGAATCAAGTCCATAAAAACGGCAGCATCAAAGTTAATATGTGAACTAATCTTTATATTTTGACTCGCCATCTTTCTTCATCAAGGCCAATCGGGCAGGCTTTGAAAAACCACTGATAGACCTGTGAGTGTCTTGGAATACAAGACTCGATATATGTTTGATCTCGAGTACATTTTACTTTAACGTAAGTCTCTAACAACCTCTTTCTTTCCTTTTTTCTTGCAGTTCGTCACCCCAACACCATTCCATAATCACTATTTTTTTTTTTTGGAAATGTTGTGAAGGATGCTGCTCTCAGTCATCAAAAGATGCTATAGATTGACGATGGAAGGATCGAAAGGCAGCAGAACCGCATTACGAAAGATATCATTGATGCGCTCGATTATGGGCTATTTGAAACACGTTTTTATTGATTGGATGAAATGGAGGTTACAATGTTTGTATGAACAAGAGAGGAAAGTGATAAAACTTGACGAACTTGTCCCGAAAAGCACAAGTCGACGAGATAAAGTTAAAATAATGAAATCCTAGTTTCTAGCTGTCGGCCTCTATACTGAAGTCTGAATGCCCTCTTTGGTCTCTCATATCTCTATTTTATGCACAAGCCTCCTCCTCCGTTTTTCCTAAGTCAGTTATACCTAAAGAGCTGGATCAAGCTTAACGGGCTAAGCCCGTGGGCGAGGTCTTTGGACCAGACTTTTCATCGTCGAGTTTTCAAGTCGAGCTCGGTGCTATCAAGCCATGCTCATGGGCTGATTTTTCTTCCCAAACTTCTGATCATTAAGCTTTCAAGTTGGATTCTTAAAAAGAGCTCGTGAACTAAGTTTTCTTTATTCAATGGGCCTTGTGAAAGAATACAATCGATTAGTCTTGGGCATTGGCCAACCAAAGTAAACCGAACCGACTTTTTTGGTTTTCGGTTTCATTTCGCTTGGAGACTGCAAACCGATCGGATCTTTCTCATATTTTACTTCGGTTCTCTATTCGGTTCGACAGCGGTAAACCGATCGGTTTTTTGGTTTCGGTTCTTCACTCTCATTCGACCTCTTCTCTCTTGTAGCTCACATATTTTTTCATTTTCTTCTCTGAATTCAGAAACAACCGCCATGTTCATCTGTCAAAACCTCGTTAATGTTTAATTGGTTTTGTAATATATGGGCTTTCAATTGACATTTACAAGTTTTTTTTACATTTGAATAATGTTTTAATATATTTTTTCGGCCAAAGTAGTCAAGCTTCATTTAAAAAAACAAAACCCAATAAGTAACTAAACTAACCCACCAACTAAAGAAAAAAAAAACATAGATCTAAAACAACATAATCAGTTCTCGTTTCTCGCAGTTGAACTTCTTGTAATATCTCTTCTCGGTTATCACTGTGGTATTCTTTTCAACATCAAACCTAGATCTTCTTTATTCATTCCTTCTCGCCATTTTGTAACATTTCTAATAACCTCACTGTCGAACCGAATAAACCGATTCATACAAAAGTTTTGGTTCTGTTCGGAGTAGATTGTTCATTTTATAACCGAACCAAATACACCGATTTTCGAACCGAACCTGCCCAAATTTCAGATCGGTTTACTTCAGAAAAGTTTTGGCCAACCCGAATAAACCGTTAACCAAACAAAGCAAACCGTATAACCCGAACAAACCGAACGCCCAGGCTTACAATCCATCTCTAACAGCACTCACACATAGAGATGTTAGGCGAGTTGGGCGGGTTTGGGTGTGTACGAATGGGCTTTATTTATGCTGGAAATTTTTGGTCGAAGTCCAAAAACGACCATGTCCAAATGAGACCATGATTTGTTTTACTGTCCATGGGACCCATACGCCCACTTAATGTAAACATCATAATTTTAGTTTTTTTTTTATGATTCCTGCGGGAAATAGCTTTTTCGGTTTTGGTAGGAAATCACGTTTTCCGATTTTTGCAAAAAATTGCTTTTTCAGTATTGGCGAGAAATTGCATTTTTCGAATTTGACGGGAATTGCGTTTTTGGTTTCGGGGGGAAATTAAGTTTTCTTTTTGGTTTTCGCGGGAAATTGTATTTTTGATTTTTTTGCGGAAAATTATGTTTTTCGCTTTTTAGTGGGAAATTACATTTTTGGTATTGGTGAGAAATTGCATTTTTCAACTTTTGCGGGAAATTGTGTTTTTAGGTTTCGGCAAGAAATTATATATATTTTTTCTGTTTTGGCGGGAAATTTAGTTTTTTTTTTTTTATTTTGGCTGGAAGCTGTATTTTTGGTTTTTTTGTGGAAACTTATGTTTTTCGATTTTTAGCGGAAAATTGCGTTTTTTTTGTGATGGCGGAAATTGTTTTGCGATAAGAATCAAAGAAAATCGCAGAAAAAATGCAAACGACGAAGAAAAAATGTGATTTGTGTTTTCACCCAATTTTCTAAACCCTAGACATTTAAGTTTCTTGGACCGACCATTGTCCAAGTGGTTAAGCCCAACATTGTCCATGATGTAATTGGGTTCACCCATTTGGACAAAATTTAATTATGATCTAATATGGGTTCGTCCATTTTTGTCCATATTCATTTGGACACATGCCACCTATTAATAGCCCGCTGACCAAGTCACCAAGGCCCCACCATCACCTCATCTTTCTTCAAACGGTTCTGAAGACATATATATATATATATATATGGATGGATACTATGAGGCTGAAGACACAGTGCAAAGCACTTCACTTGTCAGAAGAAACGAGACGAGATAATAAAAATAGGGAAAACTTGGAAAAATATACTTATTTGAGATTTTAATTTGAAAAATACCTATTGTTTATTTTTTTTTTTGAAAACTACACTTTCGTAAATGTAAAATGACTAAGTTACCCAATCTAAATATCTGAAATATATTATTATAATATTATTTTGTCATCATAATTATTCAAATATTTAAACTAATAATTTTAACAAGAAGATGATTTGTTTACTTTTGTTTTAAGGAAAGCAAACGTCTCATTTATCTTATCCTCAATAGTTTTAGTTTTCCATTTTTGTCAATCATCTTCTCATATTCACAAGTTTGTATATTTCACTAGTGTCCTTAGATTATCTCTATAAATTAAGAAAAAAATTCTCTCATGATATCAAACATAGATTAACTGTGTCTATGCTTGTTGTTTTGTTATGAAATTAGTTCTGCCTTTGTGTTCAACTTATAGAACAAGAGGCATTGGTTTTCTTCATTGTACAACTTATTCTGGCAATTGAGTTCGCCGTAAACATATGCAATGATATCAGAGAAAACCCAAGAACTCATCAAAGGATGAATTGGACAGAGAATTAGTGAAAAATGAAATAAGGTAAATATAAGAAAATCTTTTGTGATTCAGCTGCACCTTAAGTTCCTTGTTATATTTAGATTATATTCCATTAAAAAAAACTGTAAGTTTAGATTTATCTTAAACATAAATATTATTATTATTGTTATTGTGTTTTTGAATTTATATTTTATTTATGAGAGTAATTAATCTGGAGAAAAATGACTTTCCACATCTGATAAAGTGTAGTTTTCAAAAAAAAATAAAATAAAATGTATTTTTAAAATTTCAAACTATAAGTAAGGTATTTTTTTCAAATTATCCCAAATAGATACAAGTTGCATAGGGAATTTTTCAGAGTTTGTAATAATTATATTAGTTTTGCTTTTGCTTAACGGTATGGCACTGAAAAGATGTGAAATGGGTCAAACACATTTAATAAATATTACTATATTTTTATTCGCAATATTAAAGCGCGAGATATTATACATTGTAAAAATATAATCAGAATTCACCAAATATCTTGTTAAAAATGATAAAATGATATATCCACTTTATTTAAATTCGTCTCATTTTTGACAAAGACTTATGGGGGGTTATTGGAAGGTAAGTTTTAAAGGAATTAAATAATTTAGAGAGTCCACTGTTATTGGTTTATGAATTCTTAAAATCTTATTAGAATCTTGTGTTATTGGTTTATGGACTTTTGAATTCTATGGAAATCTCTTGTTATTCCAAAAATTTAGTTTTTATTGACTTTGTAATTCTATTAAACTCTTTTGTTATTGGATTATAAATTCTCTCTTGTTTTACTCATAACTCTCAACTTTACAAATATCACATATACCCATAAGATTCTCAAAGTCTATATACAAAAACACAAATATACAAACACAACAAATTTTTTTTTAACATTTTATTGTCAAATGAAAGATAATTGTAAAAAGAAAACTAAAGAAAAAGAAATTATCAAAAATAACATTTAAAAAAAATCTTTCATGAAATATATCTATTTGATATTAAGAAAAATCATGAGAAATGCATAGGTTGATGTTAACAACTTTATAACAAAAAAAAAGACAAATCAAAATGTCAAAATATTAAAAAATCAAAACATTTATTTTAATATCAAATAGTTATATTTCATGAAAGTTTTTTTTTTTAAAAATAATAGAAAGATAAGTTTGGAAAGAAAAGTATATATGGAAATTTGTAATAGTCAATAATAATCAATGACAATTTATACAATCATTGGATAAGAATTCATCAAATCTACTCAACTTTTAAAAATCTATTAACTCTTAAAATTTTCAAACTCCACACAAATTCTATTTCCAATAGGCCCCCCTTAATGTCTCGACCGTTTGAACTTATTTATTTTATGGTCACAATAATTTTTATTAATTTAAATTCATGTAATTTTATTGGTCACCTGTTTTGACAAATTTGGGTTTATTTTGGTAACTAAAATCATTTATATTTTACAAATATATAGTTGCATTTAATTTTATTAAAAATGTTTAATTCAATTCTAAAATTGAAATCAATGCTTTGATTTATTATTTTGAAAAATAAAATAACATTAAATCAATATAACTCATGTATAAAAGTCTTAGTATTTACAGTTATCATACTTAGTGTGTTCAAAATAATGTAAATGTTGTTACAAATCATAAAATAATAAAAAATAATAATACACGAGAAAATTTACATTGTAAAGTGAACCGCCTCGACATAAATCAAACAAAATTAAATAATTATACACAATAATTTCTAACCTAGATGTGAATTCAATAAATTTAAAATTAGCTAGATATGATTGTATATATATATATATATATATATATACTATTTATAAAATTATTTTATTAAGTGTTAAATAATTTAAAGATTGCATTCTTCTAAATTAGCTAAATATTTGGTAATCTAATGTAACACCCATAATTTATAAGGAAACTCATGTTTTTACAAATTCATTTATTAAAACTAATTATATTTAAAAGTATAAAAAGACATTAGATGTAATTAAAAAGTTATTTCAAGTTTTATTTCATATTGGTACTTCAAACATTACTAGTATAGATAGGAAAACACGTTTAACTATTTTAGTATTTATATTGTTAGTATTTTTAGGGAATTCCGAATGGTATAAGAATTTTAAAAATATATTTAATACTTTTAATATTTTGGTTTTTTTAATGATGAGACAAGTTTGGTGACCATAATTTCAAAATTTGTTTTAAATATATTTATATTTTCCAAGATCAATTTAAATGATAATAATTGTTGCCAAAATTAATATTTCTAAGATTAACTAAACTTTAAAGAATAATCGACATATCATATATATATATATATATATATATATATATATATATATATATATATATAGAGTTATATATATATATATAGTTATATATATATATAGTTTTCATATGTTGTATTTCTATTTAGGAAGACATTTATTTTTTTGTATTAAATGATATTGATTGGTTGCCAAATTTAAAAATAAGAATTATTGTCTTGTAAATATAATAAAAAAATAAAGGCATAATCCTAAATGTTAAGAATATGATCTGCTTTAATAGTATAAATATATACACACGTTATATCCTTGGCAGCAAGAAGAAATGTAATCTTAAGCTTACAGAACAAAGTCACAATTCGAGGGTGTTGGAACCTCTTTGCTTATTCGTTCTAAGTCATTTTGTACTCTAGTTTTTTATAACAAAAAAAAAACGAATCCTATCAATTTTGTGAATTTGATCGGACAAGCCATAACCAATCCTCTAGCATATTTCAACGTGCATGGATGGGATCAAGCAGCAAAGAGAGACAACAACTCCAAGACAGGAAGGTCAATACTATTATCTTTGAAAGTTAGAGCAATTTTGTGAATTTGATCGGACAAGCCATAACCAATCCTCTAGCATATTTCAACGTGCATGGATGGGATCAAGCAGCAAAGAGAGACAACACCTCCAAGACAGGAAGGTCAATACTATTATTTTTGAAAGTTAGAGCAAGACAAATCAAAAGCAGCAAAGCGTCAATCATGCCATAGAGAAAGACCAAAGCAAGGGCAAATTTCAATCATAGTATCTTTGAACACAACTAGTTACTGGCCCCAGTTAGATCCCTAGATATGGCAGATGTTATGTTGTGGCGTTTCAAGATAATAGAATCTGCCTTTTTAGCAGATTCATAGTTGAGGACTAAAACCTTGTCATCTTCTAAATCCATGCTCAAATCTTGATTACGATTTTCCTCTATGAGCTCAGAAAGATGCCTTAGATTCTTTACTTTTACTTTGTTCACTTTCTCCACCTGCAGAGAAAATAAAATAATACATTGTTATATTTTGCAAAAAACAATGCATGCACAATGTTAAGAGAGTATCAAGAATTAGCAACCTTCAAATCTTTGAAACTTTCGTATCCTTGGTTGATGTCATCTGCCAGTATCTAAGTTGTGGATAAAGACATAATATTTGTTAAAACTTGAGAAAACACTTTACGATTTCATTGAGGGATGAAAACGGCATTACTAGTTAGCAAATAACATCTTCATTCTTTCTAACAAACTAAATATTTAAATTTAACATTAGCTTTTAAATATTAAACAGAGGAATTGTAAGGTTTAGAACCTAATTACTTAGCTCGTTAACTTAGTTCGTGATATGATTGTTGTTTGTTCAAGATGAGATAAACAAAAGCAATAAGAACACACACGACTTTAACGAGTTCCCGGTCTCCAACCGGTACGTCTCGTGGGAGACTGTCCTCCCAAACTTCACTATGAATAAGAGAGTACAACGGATCACACCTGTGATCAAGCTTGTGTATAAGCAAGCTTAGTATCTGAGAGCAAACGTAAAACCTTACGGCACAAGAAAGTCTAGGTTATGTTTATATACTGCTAGCAACAAAACCTAATGATCTTTCTTTATGGGCTTCGCAGGTGATCCATCAAGGAGATAGGCCCGATGTGTGAGCAGCTTGGATATGGGCTTATGCCAACAATACCAACAATCTCCACCTTGTGGGCTTGAGCCCAATATCACCAACCCTAATGCCTCTGCGTTTCTCTCTCTCTTGTCTGAAGCGGCGAGTCTCACTCGCGGTCTTCTCTCTCTTTCCAATCCTTGTGAAGTCCCCGACTCGTGAGCTGACTCAGGCGGTGTCCCTCTCTTCAGAGCTCCACCGTCTTCCGTGTTTGAGGAAACTCCTTGTAGAAACAACAATCCGACTCGAGTCCTCTTGTTTCTCTTTCCCCCTTCGCAAGATTTGATCTTGAAATCGTTAATGAGGCTTGACGAAACCGTCTTCGATTCTGGCCAGGAACCGTGTTTCTCTCCCCTCTGAAATCTCAATCGCATCCATCCGCCTCCTATAGAAGCCTGTATTAACACAGAAGATAATCACTCATTGAGTCGACCTCGATGCCTTGATTCGGCTTCGAATCCCTATAGCTCAGGTATCCTTTGAGCTTATCCTTCAGCTTCCCGTGACAAAGTTGACCTTTCCACAAGCTTTCCAGTAGGCGTGGGCGTTCGGTTCTTCGGTTCGGTTCGGGTCGGTTTTTTCGGTTCTCGGGTCTTTCGGTTCTTAAAGTCTGGTAACCATTAAGGAACCATAAAAATTTCGGGTCAAATCGGGTCGGTTCTTTCGGTTTTCGGTTCTTTCGATTCCTCAAATTTGGTAACCATATTAGAACCGGAAAATACGGTTCCAATCAGGTTCGGTTCTAAATGGTTACTTTGTAACCATATTACCCAAATAAATCTGATGCACTTGCAAATAAATGAATGGAAACCAATACCAAAATAACATTCAAACGATTTCCTCATTCAGAAACCAAAATCCAAACTGTGACAATAAAACATCCAGAAAACACGCAAGGTTTTTAAACAACCAAACTGCTGAAAATAAAACGTCCAAAACACTAGCTTAAATTCATAGTTGAAGCTTGAAGTAGAAAGTAGAGAATAAAAAAACGAGATAAAGATAAAAGTGGAGAAACACCAATCTAGCAAGCATCTAATAAGTACCTGTTACAATTTGTAACTAACAAAAATTAGAAATGAAACAATTAAGAAAGAAGAGAGCGTGACTTGCTTTATGATTTAGTTATCATTCACAAGTGAAAATCATTAAAATAACAGTGAGAAGTCAATACAAGTGAATCTAACGAGAGTACCTCTGCCTCCAATTCCAAGAGTAACTTTGCTTTATTTGATATGAAAAGCCGTGTTGAACTCTGAATAAGACATAGAAAATGATGTGATTTGAGAAATAATAAACTAAGACTAATGAAATGAAAATCAATTTCAGATGATATAGTTTACCTCTTTCAAGTTCATCTTGTGCTACAATTTCATCAAGGATCTGATCAGTAGTAGTATCCACTTCTTTCTCATGCAAATGAATAGAACATTTCAGCCGTTGCTCTGTGCACATAAGGACTTCAATCGTATAATGAGTGAGACGGCTTCGGTAAGGATCTAGCACACGGCCACTTGTGCTAAAGGCTGATTCTGATGCAACCGAAGATACTTGCATAGCAAGTACATCTTTAGCAATCTCAGACAGAATAGGATACTTAGCTGCATTGCACCTCCACCAAGATAAGACATTAAACTCTGTTCCTTTCATCACATTTGGATTTACTACACTCTCCTTTAAGTAAAGCTCCAGCTCATTACTTGATTCTTGAAGTCCTTTCGCAGAAACCAAATTCTTCCAGATTGCTTCCATATCCTCTAACCCACCATCTTCATCATCTGAATCATCTTCTGCTATTTCTACTTGTCCAAAAGTATTTTGTGATAGTGTACACGTGGACTAAGATTGTAAAAATGAACCAGTGCCTGATTTGTTGAACTGCTCACTGTATTCTGCAAAAAGACGCTTCATAACTTGATTGACTGACTGATCAAGCTCAGAACACTCTACACTGTCTTTTCCATACAGATGCTCAAAGCATAGAGTGGCGAAATGCATCTTGTTCTTTGGGTTGAATACATTAGCAACTATCAAAAGCCTGTTGATCTCCTTCAATCCTTCCCAGTACTTGTCAAACTTATCCCTCAGCCTTAGCCTTTATTCTCATTGCTTCTTCAGGATCGTTGGAAAGCTTAATCAGATTCTTCTCAATAGACACAATCTCAGCATAACACTTGTAAGAATTAACAGATTGAGAAGCTGAAACCACCAATGTTGATTTGTAAAAAATTTTCAGAAATTTTACCAGTTTGTTAACTGATTCCTAGTCTGCCTTTGTTGGTGGTCCAATCCGTTTTGCCCCTTCCACTTTCTCATTAAACCAATCATTGTAGAGCTTATCTTCCTTTTCCATCTTATCAAAAGCCAATCGGAAATGCAAAGCTTTCTTTAACATTAGGTAAGTGGAGTTCCAGCGAGTTTTAACATCTAGAGGCAGGCTACCTTTACCTATCTTACCACTTTCAACCTTAAGCTCAAAAGCTTTCAACCTTTCTGTGGATGATCTCACATAACATATTCCATTCCTAATGGCAGAAACACTTGTATCAACATCCTTTAATCCATCCCTAACAACTAAGTTGATGATGTGAGCAGCACACCTCATGTGGAGGAACTCACCACCTAACACGAAAGAATTGATACCTCCTCCTTTGAATTCTTGCTTAAACCTCCTTAGAGCTGAAGTATTTGCTGTAGCATTTTCTACCGTGATGGTGAAAACCTTTTCTATCCTCCAATCAGCTAGGCACTCAAGTAGAACTTTTGTTATGGTTTTCCCTTTATGGTCTGTGACATTCTTAAACCCAATGATGAGCTTCTTCAGGCACCAATCAGCATCAATCCAATGTGCTGTGATGACCATGTAGCTAGAACCAGTTGTTGGAGCAACCCAAATATCTGTTGTGAGTGAAACCCTCTGATTCCCAATCATTTTCCTCATTTCTTCTTTCTTTTTCACAAACATCTTCACAATATCTCTACTTGCAGTTCTTCTAGAAACTGGCTTGCAAAGCTTCAATCTGTGACAGAAGTATCTCCACGCCACACTCTCAACAAAAGCTAATGGAAGCTCTGCCAATACTAGCAGCTCATTTGTTGCATCTTTAACTACATCGTCAGATACCACTCCAAACTTAACAACACCATCGTTTTCCTGATTCAGCTGGGTCTGTTTTTCAGACGCAAGAAATGCGGCGTACCGTTTGCAACTTTTCAGATGCTTTCCTAGATTGGAGGTACCTGAACTTGTAGGACATGCCATTTCTCGCCCACAATAGTTACAGTTGCACGTATCTGTGTTAGTCTTCACCTTTTTATAATGCGCCCATACCCATGACCTTTCTTGGCTCTGCCTCTTCTTCTTCTTCTTCTTCTTAGCTTTGGGAACTCCTTCACCTCCTGCTGGATTGTTTTTCCTCTTATTTGCATCTGTAGCATAAATCTCAGGTTCGTTTATATCATCTTCTTCCATTTCTTCTTCATCCTCCATTTCTATTTCATCCTCCATCATGTTTTCAACATCTTCAAAAGCAGGTTCTGTGGAAGAATCCATCTGCCAGATACAAAGATAAACATTACATTAAATGAATAATTAAAGAAAAACACAGCTTGACTAACAAGTAACAAAAACAATTATAAGCTGAAACAAGTATGAGTGTATGAATAATCAGGATACAAGGAAACAGAAACGTGTACACTAAAACACTGCTTTGAAAACTCAAACAAAAAGAAAGAAAAAGAAAAAGAAAACGATATAAAGAAAAGTAAGCAAGAAAAGAGTCACAGAAAAAAAAATTACACGTTAAGCTTTCTCTAAAGTGAACCCCAATATTTTATCTCATTATACATACATTATAAACTTGGTCACATAGATATGATCAAAAAAAATAAAATATACCCAACCAAAAGAAGTAAAAGAGAATTATTTCTCAGAGAACATCACAAAAACTTGTGATCAGAAAGAGGAGAATAGATGGGGATTACAAGTTCAGGTTTCAGATTTGATATAAGCTCAAAGACATGAGTGTATGTAATTATGTATACGGTAATTGGGAAAAGTGATGATGATGCTCTGTTGTTATCACTTATTTCTACTACCAACTATGGGAACAACATTTATAAAAAAAAGAACCACAAACATCCACTTATTTCCACAAAATTTAGAGTTTTGTGGTAAATTTTTATAATTTTAGAACGATGGTATTGTTAATTTTAGAACGATGGTGTTGCCAACTCAAAACTCTACAGATTGAAACGAATCTAACAACAGAACCTACAACTCCAACGAATCTACAACTCTTTCAAAGTCGTTTAAAAAAAACCTACAACTCTTAACTGGTTTGATTCAACAACAGACATTTACGTTTTAAAATCGCATACCTGCGGAGAGAGCGGTTGATGTGTCGATGTAACTGATTGAACAAAGGAAGCGACAAAGGAATTAGGTTATCCAGTGTAAATGGTTTAGTTTAACAAAGATTTAAAAGATTCAATTTTGGAAGTGGAAGAGATTTTCTAGGCAAATCTAAACTACCAATGGAAAAAAAAAATCAAATTTTGGGAAGTGTATAACCGCTGATCAATAAAAAAAAGGTAAGTATATAAAGTACTATAAATTATAAAGATAGATATATAAGGTAAGTGTATAGGTTTTTTCTCCGGTTCTATATGGGTATTATTCGGTTCTCGGTTCGGTACGGATTCAGTTCCGGTTCTTCGGGTATAAAATTTTAATACTTAATTGGGTAATTCATAGATTTGGTTTGGTTCGGTTCCGGTTTTTTTCGGGTATGTTCGGTTCGGTACTTCGGTTCCGGTTTTTTTGCCCACCCCTACTTTCCAGTATACTGCAACTATTTCCTCTGTCTCAGTCACCTTGCTTGTACCTGAGAAGCTCCAACAAGTCTCAGAATTTATCCCTCCGATGCTCAGTTCTTCGGCGTCGGATACTCCACCTGCTCTGGAACACTCGGGTAATTACTGAATCAATCTTGTGCTTCTTCCTTTTGATTCAATAATTTTGGAGAACCTCACAATCCCTAAACTTATTTAGTGATAAAACTTGTGAATTTTGTTGCTTTGATTGCGAGGTATTGGATTCTCCTCTCGAGTGTTCAGCAGGTTCAATGTCCTCATATCAAGTTGAGGATACCCAGGCACACATCAAACTTGTTCCCAGGTACTCCCTTAGTTAGCATATCTGCCGGATTAAGAGATGTATGAATCTTAGAAACCTTGATAGTGCCTTCTGCAATGTGATCTCTAATGAAGTGTAGCTTGTAGTCGATGTGTTTAGTTCTCTCGTGATGTACACTGTTCTTAGCTAGGCTGATAGCACTCTGTGAATCACAATGGATCTCAACTGAATCTTGCTTGAACCCTATTTCACTGCATATCCCTTTAAGCCACAGCGCTTCTTTAACAGCTTCTGTGAGAGCCATGTATTCAGCCTCTGTGGTTGATAAAGCGACCACATGCTGAAGTGTGGATCTCCAGCTGACTGTATTTCCTCCAACTTTAAACACATAACCTGACACGGATCTCCTCTTATCTAAATCTGCTGCAAAATCTGAATCACAAAACCCCTGAATATCCATCTTCTCATGCTTCGTAAATGTTAAACAGCTTCCAGCTGATCCCTTTAGATATTTAAGGATCCATTTTACTGCATCCCAATGCACCCTGCTGGGTCGTGCCATGAATCGACTCACCAGACCTACTGCAAAGGCCAGGTCTGGACGAGAACCTATCATTCCATACATTAAGCTCCAAACTGTGCTGGCGTATGGCACTGAGCCCATGTAGTAGAATTCAAAATCTGCTTCATCATCACTTAGGCTTTTCATCTTGAACTGGCTACTGGTCGGAGTGATCACTAGCTTTGCATCCTCCATTCTGAAAGTTCTCACTACTTTCTTAAGGTAGCTTTCCTGAGATAGCTTCAACGTTCCTTCCTTTCTGTTTCTTATAATATCCATTCCTAGGATCCTTGTAGCAGCACCTAAGTCCTTCATCTCAAATTCCTTTTCAAGATTCTTCTTTAGCTTCTGAATAGCTTTCTGATCCTTAGATGCAACTAGCATATCGTCGACATACAGCAGGAGGTACACAATGTCGTTGATGTCTTGTCCTCTGAAGTAAACACACGGGTCATTCACACTCCTGTGAAACTTCTGTTCCTTCATGAAACTGTCAAACCGCTGGTTCCATTGCCTTGGGGATTGCTTTAACCCATATAGGGATTTCTTAAGCCTCCACACATGATCCTCCTTCCCCTTTTCAATGTAACCTTGTGGTTGAGTCATGTATATCTCTTCATCAAGAGTTCCATTTAAAAATGCTGTCTTGACGTCGAGCTGCTCCAACTCCAGGTCAAAGTTTACTGTGATTGATAGCATTAGCCGAATGGAAACATGCTTCACCACAGGGGCAAAAACCTCATGATAATCAATTCATTCCACCTGGGTGTAGCCTTTAGCCACCAGCCTACCTTTGTGTCTAGGCCTCTCAACCCCTGGTATTCCAGGCTTCCGTTTGAACAGCCACCTACACTCGATGACCTTCTTACTTTCAGGTTTCTTTACAACTTCAAAGGTATCATTCTTCTTTAGAGACTCCATCTCATCATCTGCAGCTAGTTTCTAGAGCTTCCATTCCTTGCTCTTTGTGGCTTCGTAATATGAACTAGGTTCGTCCTGTTCTATGTCTTCAGCACTGGCAAGAGCATAGGCCACAAAGTCTGCATTCTCAAACCTCGATGGAGGCCTGATCTCCCTTCTCTGTCTATCTCTGGCTAGGATATAGTTTTCCAAACCCTGAGCCTCTGTATTTCCTTGATCCATATCAACTTCCTGAGACTCTCCTTCAGATTCGGAATCCTCTGCACTTTCTGTCGAAGAGGTATCAGAGTCAGCTGTATCTGGAGCCTGAGCTGACGCACTGCCTTCGCCTGAGTTTTGATTGCTAGGTCCCCTTATCAAGTCTGTGCTGAATGAAACACGCTTCTTCTTCCTTTTTATCTGCTCTTTCTCTTTTTCTTTAGAGAAATCTTTGAACACCAATTCTTCATCAAACACAACGTTTCTGCTGATTGTGCAGTTTCCCTCATCAGGAAACCAGACTCGATACCCTTTAGTTTCATTAGGATATCCCATGAACACACCCTTTAACGCTCTAGGGCTGGTCTTATCTTGTTTCACATGTACATAAGCCGCACTTCCAAACCTTCTGATATGATCAAGACTTATTTTGGAACCTGTCCAGACTTCTTCATGAATTTTAAATATGATGGATGAGTTTGGTGATCTGTTGATGAGGTACACAGCAGTGGATGCAGCATGATCCCAAAACTTCTTTTCAATGCCAGTTTCCGCGAGCATGCATCTAACTTTATCCATGATTGTCCTGTTCATTCTCTCGGACACACCATTCTGCTGAGGTGTGTAGGCACAAGTCTTATGCCTTTTGATCCCCGACTTCTTGCACAATTCATCAAATCGGTTGTTGCAAAATTCCAGGCCATTATCAGTTCTCGAACTCTTAATTTTCTTTCCTGTCTGATTCTCCACTAATAACTTCCATTCTGTAAACTTCTCAAATGGCTGATCCTTGCTGCTTAAGAATCTGATCCACACCTTTTTAGAAAAATCATCCACGAATGTGATGAAATACTTGCAGCCCACTTCAGTCTCAGTGTTAGACACTGAACCCCATAAATCACTGTGAATATACTCCAGAATCTCAGTGCTGTTGTGCTTAGCCTTAGGAAAACTTAGTTTGTGGGATTTTCCTAATACACAAGTCTCGCAGAAATTTAGTGAGTGAACGTCCTTCTCACTTAGATAGCATTTCTTAACCAAGATATTCATGCACTTCAAGCTCATGTGCCCAAGTCTTGAATGCCATCGATTGGTTAAATTCACAGGAGTTCTTACTACTGTAGCTCTCCTTTAATCACTTTACCTTGAAGATAGTACAAACCATCCTTGTACTTTCCTGAGATCACTTTTTTTTTCTCCTTGAAAAACTGAACCGTGAAATATTTTCCCTCGTAGTAGCATCCATTCTTCTCAAGCTGTCCGTATGAGATCAGGTTCTTTGCCATTGAAGGTATATACTTTACATCGGTAAGAACCACCACTGACTCATCTGGATTTAGTATCTTCACTTTTCCAATACCCTTAACCTCACTTTGAGTATTGTTTCCCATCAACACAGCTCCTCCGTCACATTCCTGCAAGTCAAACAATGATTCTTTATCTGGAGTGATGTGGAAAGTACACCCAGAGTCCAGCACCCATTCGTTCTTCGTTGTCACGGTGCTAGCAGTCATAATCATAGGAGCTTGAGGTTTAGAAGCAATATTAGCAGAGCCAGAACCTTTGTGTTGTTTTCTGTCTAGACAATCTCTCTTCCAATGATCCTCTTTCCCGCACACAAAACAGCCCTTACTGTTCTTTGGGTTTCGAGGCTTAGACTGTGATCTGCCCCTCCCCTTAGATTTACCTCTCCAGCCTTGACCACCTTTCTGGTCTTATCTTCCCCTAGACTCGACATACAGACCCTCTACATCCGCCTTAGTCCTAGATAGCAATCCTCTTTCCTTGAGTTCTACTTCTTTAGAGTATGCTGAAGTAACAACCTCATTGATTGCTAATGTATCTTTGCCACTTCCATATTTCAGGGTATGAGCCAGCTGCTCATACTTGGCGGGGAGATTGGACAAAATCTGAATCGCCTGATCTTCTTCAGGTATGTTAATGTTGAGGCTCTCTAGATCATCCACCAACTTAAGAAAATCGTTCAAATTTTCTTCAATGCTCTTACTTTCTTCCATTATGAAACTTGCAAATCTCTGTTTCAGGTAGATGCGGTTTGGCAGGGTCTTAGTCTGATAATCACCTTCCAAAGCTTTCCATACAGCGAGAGCAGTAGGTTGTTTCCTGATCTTCCTCAAAATAGTGTCATTGACACTCATGCAAATCAGAGTCTTGCATCTGAGATCCTTCTCTTCCCGTAAAGGGTCAGGTTTCACATCAATCCCTTTACCATATGTGTCTTTTCCACTTGTTTCAGGATTAGACTCAACTAAGCACTTGTCTAGACCTAAAATCTCAAGTTGACACTGCATCTTGTATTTCCATAAACCAAAATCCCCCTTGCCATCGAACTTCTCTACGTCGAACTTGCCCTTGATTGGTTCCATGACTTACTGATTCTGATTTAACACTTTCCTTATTCTCCTCAGGTACACTACGAAAACACCTTTCAGGAAATCCAAGTCAGCCAATGAAATCTTTAGATAAGTTCACTCGACCTCCTCTTGTTCTGACCTAGATTTCCTTAGAATACCCACGAGACCAACTTAGCACAGACTTGTTCTTGACCTAGAACGCTCTGATACCACTTGTAAGGTTTAGAACCTAATTACTTAGCTCGTTAACTTAGTTCGTGATATGATTGTTGTTTGTTCAAGATGAGATAAACAAAAGCAATAAGAACACACATGACTTTAACGAGTTCCCAGTCTCCAACCGGTACGTCTCGTGGGAGACTGTCCTCCCAAACTTCACTATGAATAAGAGAGTACAACGGATCACACCTGTGATCAAGCTTGTGTATAAGCAAGCTTAGTATCTGAGAGCAAACGTAAAACCTTACGGCACAAGAAAGTCTAGGTTATGTTTATATACTGCTAGCAACAAAACCTAATGATCTTTCTTTATGGGCTTCGCAGGTGATCCATCAAGGAGATAGGCCCGATGTGTGAGCAGCTTGGATATGGGCTTATGCCAACAATACCAACAGGAATGAAAAACACACCTCAGAGATAACGACATGCTGTTCACATTTGGAAATATCGCTTTTTGGCACAAAAACAAAATCGCCGAATATGTAATAACTTGGACGTTTATAATATTGTTGCACTCTGACATGTGGTTTCACCTACAGTGAAGAACGTATAGCTCAAGTCAACATGTAAACCAATAAAAAGTTTAGAAAGAGATTTGTCTTAATTACGGGTTTTAGATTAATGATGTACTCATGTTCTTTTCCCCTTCGCAAAACTTTGATCAAGCTAGTTTCGCCTGGTTTCTTCATTGAAATCAAATAATTAAATTTCTTACGCTCATTTTTCCAAAAAGGAACTGCATCAAACATAAACTCACTTGCTTAAGTAAACAAACATTAAACAAATATTAAAAAAATATTAAAAAAAGAAGTTTGATATAAAGACCTGTCGCATCATTTGCTACTGGAACACCATCAATGGCAAGAATGATGTCATTCTTTTTCAAAATTCCATAGGCAGTCGACCACAAGTTTATTTTGTTTATAAGAATTCCTGTCATCTTAGAGCTCATTTTGAAATGATTACGGATTTGAGCATTTTTAATAGACTGGTATGATAGACCTAGTGAGCAGAAAACAGCCTGTTGATCGCTTTCTTCATCGCCATTTATGAAACGCTTAACAATTGGTGTTGGGATAAGAGAACTACACAAACCCTCATTGTAACAATAATCAAAAGTTAATGTTAGTGCAAAAGGACACACTACAATAGTACTGCAGAAAGTAAACGGAGAGACAAAACAATACAAGTAATCACCAATAGCTTTATTAGAATCTCCTTTAAACAATCTATTACAAGATCTGCTTAATCAGCTTTAGCCAGCCTGTTAACACCCTAACAGCTGCTACTGAAAGATTTCTAAGCTACCCACTTATGTCTCTCAACCGTCAAGTACTTCAGCCTCTGCTTCAGCACGACCCAGAACTCTTCAAAGAGCTTCTCTCTCTCTCTCTATAAGTCAGCCTCAATATTTCTTGTCTGAATCCAGACGACCCCATAGTTGTCTTATAGTAGTCTCCACGTTCCTGTAACCCTAGTTTTCAGAGAATCCAAAATATGGACATCTTCCAAATTAATAAGTGCAACTTTCCTTTTCTTAGAATGCACGTATTCCTCTTTCTTTTAGTCATAAACTTGCTCCCCAAGTTTATTTCTCTTTCCTTTTCTCCAAGATACATGTTTGCTCTTCAAGTACACACGACTCCAGCTCAGCATCTTGACTATATATGGTCTTCACCATTCAGCATAACATCTGCTTCAGCAACTACTTCAGCGACTACTACAGGGTTGACATTTTACATCAACAATCTCCCCCTTTTAGCTTTGTGTGCCAATCAAGCACAAGACCCTTCTGTTTCAGCATCCATGCTATTCTCCCCCACGAGATGTGCACTACACCATGCTTTTCTCCCCCATGAGATAAGCATCATGTACATTAGGACATCCATCACCATGCTTTTCTCCCCCATGAGATAAGCACCCCTTGAACCAGAACGTCACCACTTCTCCCCCTGCTTGATTGCATACTAAGCTAAAACACAGATGCTTAAATGTTAAGTCTTACAAACAAACTTCCTCTTCAAGCCTTACAAACGGAAGTACTTCACCAAGTACATCGCCGCACACTAGTGACCCCTAACACTTGATCACCCAAGCACACACACAAAGCCCACCACGAGCTACACACGATGGCTAACTCCACCCCACCAAACATCAACTCGAACAGCACATAACTATGTCTACATCCGACTCCATCAGGAACTACTTCAGACACTGCTTCGACACCAAGCAGTAACACCAATATATAATGAGATCCTCTCTCTCTCTCTCTTATATGAGATATGACTTTCTCATATGGCACGTCCCTCATTATACAGAAGCCCAAAACTTGCTCTTCATGTCATCAACTTGCTCTCCAAACCGTCCAAATACACATATAGCAACTTTCCATTTTCCTTAATGGAAAACTTCATCTTCAAGCAAAATCTCTTTTGCTTTATGGAAAACGTCCATATGTTTTCAAGGACATATCTTCTTTCCTTTCTCAAGTTCAAGCTATCAATACACAAACTCCAATATAAATTCAGCTTCATGCAACATGTTACGTACTACCTCCTGTAGTACTTCACGGACTACTACATCAACAATATTATCTCCCCCTTTTTGACTATGTATGTGAACTCATTACCTCTAGATAGAGAACCACGTCTTCACTTTCCCCCTATGAGTCACATCATGGTCAAAAATTAATTTGAAGATCGCCACCCTCTAAAACGAGGATGAAATCCTACTCCCCTATTATCTCCATAGTGATCAAATCTCTTAGACCACGTTTTCATGAGCCCAAATCTTCCATAACTAGCTCCTTGAACAAACTTGAAACAATCACGTCGCATATGCCCTTGAACTCCACAAGAAAAACATATTGGACCATGACACTTCATACCATAAGTATCATAAGCTTGCTCAATTTGATTCTTTTCCCTCAATAACTTGAAACACCTTGGCCTAATGTGTCCAACAACACCACAATGATGACAAACAGGCCGAAACTTTCGTTGATGTGCTTTCTTCAATCCAGAAACTCTCTCTGAAACAGTCTCCGTAGCAGTTGTCGTAGCAGTACGCGTAGCAGTACGCGTAGCAGTCACTTTCTTCACATCAATTACAGTCTTCATTGCAGTCTTTCCATTGGATGTCTTCTCTGCAAACGCCTTAACATCTGGTTTTATAGCAGACGTAGCTAAAACCTTACTTTTTCCTGCTGATACAAAAACACCTTCAACTTTAGAAGATTCTCCTTGATATCCAAGACCACATCGATCATTCTTTCCAATACTGAGCAGATGATCAAGCTGCTTCGTCCCACTATTCAGCATCCTCAAACCCTTCTGAGTCTCTGCAAGTTGAGCACCAGTCTGTCGTGCTTCTTCTTCTTTCTCTGAGGCATACTTAAGTGCTTCAACAACTTGAGCTTCTAGCTTGACCTTCTCCTTAGCCAACTTTGAATTCGCCTCAACCTGCTTAAGCCAATTCTTATACAGCTTTTCATAATTCCCAGCATGATCAAAGCTCCCATCATCATCAATTCCAACATCATCATCCTCTTCACATGAAGACTCTGACACAGACGCTGTCGCAGATCCTGCCACAGATTTTGTCTTAGAACCTGGCACAAAAGTTGTGAACGCCACCATGTTCTTCAACTCCTCACAGTCATCTGAATCAGTACCAGATTCATCCTTGGTGTCATCCTTCTTTTGAGCATGCCCAGATTCATTGCCATCAAAGCTTTTGAATCTTAATCTCTTGAAAGTTGGACACTCCCTTTTTTTTTTTGTCGACGGACACTCCCTTTTAAAGTGCTCATATCCTCTGCATTTATAACATTGCACGTCTGTATTGACACATGACTCGCCAACTTCTTGTCTTCATTTTTTCAAACTAACTTTCTCATGTCCTTGCCACTTTATCACTTCCTGTAGTACTTGGTTAAGCACCCGAATCATCTTGATCACCTCATCTTCATTCTCTGATTTTTGATTCGTTGTTTCAGCAACAGAAAAGTTCACTTTAATATGATTGCCCACGCTATCAAGCTCCATCTCATGAGCTTTTACCATACCTACAACTTCGTGAAAGCTCAATTCATCTATGTCAAGAGACACAAACATTGCTGTCTTATAAGCTGTAAATCTTTCCGGTAGGCACCTTAAAAACTTCTTCACCAGTTTCTTCTCCTTGTATTCCAAGCCCAGAACACGAGCCTCTTGTGCTAACCCACTGAGTCGAGAACTAAAATCTGATACAGATTCATGTTCTTCCATCTTCAAGTTCTCAAATTTTGATTTGAGAAAATCCATCCTTAAGCTCTTAACCTTCTCAGTTCCTTCAAAGTGTAATTGAAGAATATCCCACGCCTCTTTTGCATTCTTGCATCCTTGAATCAGATCGAGTTGCTTCTTTTTGACTGATGCAAAAATATCACATAGAGCTTTTGCATTAAACCTAGACATCTCCTTCTCACGCTTTGTCCATTTAGCCAATGGTTTGTTGACCACAACACCATCTTTATCTACTGTTTTGGGAACTTCATAACCATCTTCCACTAATGCCCAAACATCCATATCAATACTTTGTAAGCTTGCCTTCATCTTTACTTTCCAATGCCCATATTGTTCAGGATCAAGCATAAACTCAGCCACCATGCCTCCTACTGCTTTCTGCTGTACTCTGTCTTCCATTCTTTCCTTTTGTCTTCAGGATCACTCGAAGCTAGTCGTTAACTCTATCGAGCCCTGCTCTGATACCAATTGTTAGTGCAAAAGGACACACTACAATAGTACTGCAGAAAGTAAATCGAGAGACAAAACAATGCAAGCAATCACCAATAGCTTTATTAGAATCTCCTTTAAACAATCTATTACAAGATCTGCTTAATCAGCTTTAGCCAGCCTGTTAACACCCTAAAAGCTGCTACTGAAAGATTCCTAAGCTACCCACTTATGTCTCTCAACCGTCAAGTACTTCAGCCTCTGCTTCAGCACGACCCAGAACTCTTCCAAGAGCTTCTCTCTCTCTCTATAAGTCAGCCTCAATATTTCTTGTCTGAATCCAGACGACCCCATAGTTGTCTTATAGTAATCTCCACGTTCATGTAACCCTAGTTTCCAGAGAATCCAAAATATGGACATCTTCCATATTAATAAGTGCAACTTTTCTTTTCTTACAATGCACTTATTCCTCTTTCTTTTAGTCATAAACTTGCTCCCCAAGTTTATTTCTCTTTCTTTTTCTCCAAGATACACATTTGCTCTTCAAGTACACACGACTCCAGCTCAGCATCTTAACTATATATGGTCTTCACCATTCAGCATAACGTCTGCTTCAGCAACTACTTCAGCGACTAATACATGGTTGATATTTACATCAACAGTTAAAGGTTGCCTCCATTAAACATCGTCTAATTTAACGTACCTTTGTATCTCTGAACCTTCATATGCTACACCAACGACTTTATTCCCCAAGATTACTGGGCCACCACTGTTTCCATCTCTTATAGTTGCATCTATTTGTATACTCGGTAGTTCGGTGTCACTCTGAAGGTACTTTTCGGTTTCAAAGCTAGTTACAAGACCTTTCGTAATCCAAAATCTGTTACCTGAATTTGAGCAAATAAAATTTAGTTAGTAACCCAAGCATAATAACTAATTAGTAAATGTGAATATGATGTTATTAAATATATGAAACATTGTCCAAGAAAGGTATACCACTATAACCGAGAACGAAAACAGGTTTTTTAAGAGGTGGTATGCCTCCTAGCTCCAAAGGATTCATACCCTTCCAGAACTTCTCACTATCAATCCCTAAGATGGCCAAATCACATTCGTGTGCAATCTTTTGAACTTTTGCTTTGTATTTGGTTGTGGATCCACGCTTTTTGACGTGCACAGATGTGTGTTCATTCAGTACTTCCACCACATGAGCGTTTGTAAGAATTCTTTTTCCCGAGATTGCAAATCCTACAGTAAAAGTAAACTTATAATTTATAAAAAAAGATAATAATCTTGATGATGAATGGAGTTTCCAAGTAATATATATATATATAGACATACCAGTGCCGGTGCATTGTTCGACATCATGAGTCTCCCAAGGTCGAGTTCTGCTATAGTCTCTAGAGGCAAAGAAGACCTTCACTACCGAGTTCTTCAACTCACCAACCGGACAAGTTTCTTTTATTTTCATTCTTCTGCTTTGTTTTTTCCTTCACCGCCGTGTCTTTGTTCCCAAGATTCAAGATAGCAGACAAGTTGCTGAAAACTCGGCCTGCCATTGATACCCGATTGTTTCGGGCATTATCGTTATGTGGAGAAGAGAGGAAACCGCGGGGGACAAGAGTTCTCAAGTGACAAACTAGCATATTGAGCTTAGTTAGTTTTTGAACTTACGAGGTTTTTTTATATAGTTTTTCTTCGTAATGTTCTATGAGGCACTTTTCTGTTTTTTAGTAGAACAAAACTTGGGGATGAAATTACATTTTTTCATTTTCTTTTTCCAAATCTTATGTGTTTTCTACTTCTACGCACGACTGCCTTTTCTATTTTTCTTTATATCGAAATGTAAGCTTTCTTTATTATTTTCCAGCTTCCTCTTTTTTTTTTTTTTTTTTTTATCGTTAACCTTCCAGTTATAAAATACGTGTCTCCATATTTAAATAATATGGATATTTTCAAAAATGAAATATCAGCATATCTTGTTTATGCTTTGGCTCAAAAACAGTAAAAATGTAATCAGTGCAAGTACATTTTGTAAGGGGGCCCTCGAGAATGATAGTGACACAGACAAAACAAAGCAATGAATTGAATAAAAATCGAGAACCCTCGAGAATCTTAATCAAAGCCTCTTCTTCTTCTTTCCAAGTACTCTTCAACATCTCTACAATCACATCACACTGTTTTGGTATACCTTCTCTGGTTCTTGCCACAAGCAACAGACTCGATCCAACTTAGAGTCATCGGAGCAAAGAGCTTTTCAAAAAAAGGAACTGTGAAAGAGCTTTTCTCCAAGTGACATGGTGAATATAGCAGTAGAGACTGACCCCAACAAGTAAAATATTTAAAAGAAAAAAAAAAAGAAGCTCGGGTCATCTATTGCTGTAGTGCTGCTTGTATAAGGTTTCGCTTCTCCTCTGATCTGTGACGGAACAATTTTGCAATCTTTCTTCTCTCGCAGTCCTGAGTTCCAGATAATGAACCAAAACAAAAACACATGAAAAAACTTAGAGATCTAGTTCTGTATACTCTTTACTACTTAAAAGTTATGATATAAACACCTAATCCACAAGTTCCCTAATAGTTGATAGCATTTTAGTTAACATGTAATGCAAGAGCACTTTCAACTTTACAACCCTAAACCTAGCCTATACACATGAGGTCAAGGCAACATATTATTTAAAATGATCAGCAAACAGCTTATTGTTAGGCCAACATAATCATAGACTTTTCAAACGAAAATCTTTACCTTGAACATGTGAAGATTAAATGGTTTGTCAGGATTCATCCGTCTTAGTTTCTTGTAAGTATACGCAAAGCTCAGCTGGTCACGGGGAGTGAAGCGTTCCACTTCATTGAACCAAAGACATGAGAAGAGGTTCGACATAGGAGTATGTGCCCGTACTATGAAAGACCCCTCTGGAACATCTGCGAACAAGAGAGACTGTAAGTACGCATAATTTATTGTTGTTCACATGACCAATGCAAACGCTCCCCAAGAAAGGTTTTAATCTGGGTTTGTATCAATTATCTAACAAAATCTTACTGCTAGGAAGAAGCTTGAACGGATCTGAAGCGTTGAATCTGGTCAGCCCGTCAGACTTGTAAAACTCAAACTGTTGATCAATAACAGTATGGTTGTACTTGTTCAGCTTCTTGTTTTGTGCAACCTCTTCCCATAAGCAATGGCGGTCATAGTGATTTGATATAGCATACTCGTGACCTTTACGCCATAGGAAATACTCCAGAATGAGTAAGGGATCCAACTGAAGTCGTAACTTGCTGTCCAACCAGATTGAGTACCTGGAAGAATAAACAACAGATGAGCTTTATCGTGTGTTGATAGTTGATACACATTTGGTCTGACTTGAGAAGCTCTTCGGGGGTATTGCACATCACATTCAGATGCATATGTCCATAGAAAAAAACTTTCAAGATGCAAAGTTTAATGTCTCACACTTGACTTTTGTCTTTTGTGGCTCAGAATGAAATAGCATAAGTTATGACTAATGCTCTTTCCGGTAAGTTTTTAATAATACTCGACTATAAAAACTGTTCTATTTTCTACTGCAAATGCTGTAAACATATTGCTATTTAGACCAATCAAAAAGAGAGTTATCAATATCACAAAAGAATCACCTTGCTGATGGAAAAAGTCGGTGTGGCAACAGTTTAGGTATTTTTCCTACCCTCCTCATATCTGCATAAGGAAGATTCTTCACGACAACCAACTTCCACAAACCAATGAATCCTGCTCTGTCTGGGGCATTGCCTTCTGCAGAAAGTGTTTGCATGGTAATTTCGTCCACGAAAACAATGAAGCAAACATTTTTTCTTGACAAACGGCTTATCTGAATGAAAAGAAAAAAAACTAAGGTTAGCAAAAGTTACAAAATATCATAAACCAATATGCAAAAGGAAATTACAAACACAAAATAAGAAATTTGTCGCTTGGGATTCTTGAGGAAACATGAAGCTGCTTGTTTACTCTTACAACACCAATGAAGCTATATATTTATGCGAGAGGAGATACTCCCAGGTCATGATAATCCCTAATAAGCCAATGAGCAGAGATCGTAACAGATAGCTGTCCATGGCTGATGAAAACACCCAAAAACCAAATTTCAGATGCCAGCTATTCGGGCATTTATAACTCACCATGGTGTACCTAGCCACTAGTCTACAAGAGTTGGTTACACTGCACCCACGGTCAACACGTTCCACTCGAAATCTAAGATAACGTGGCTGGTCTCTACTAGTGACTATGTGTTAATGTATGTACCATTAATACTCAGCGCCCATGTAACGAGGTAGGCTCTCCAAAGATACACAACTCACAGGTCACCGTTTCCAAATTTTAGCGTGGAAACAAGAAAGTCAAACAACATACTTACACAAATATAAATCAACAATGAAGAGAATAATACCATTTTGTTGGCAGGAGGCCTCAAGCGATCAGAATTGCCAAAGATGCATGAGATGACAGCGATGTGGCATCTACTGATATAATTAGTATCATCTTCTGTCAGGTCAAACCCAGTAGTTGGAGATCCTTTGGGAGCTTTGACAAAACCACAATGAATTTTCTTGTCTTCAGCCAAGAAGGAATCTTCTCGCTCCTGTAAACTCTGGTGACCAGCAAACCTAGGCACCCACTGTTCTTCTCCATCAGGTTTTTCCTCATTCTCTACGTACTGTAAGGAGAATCTAGCAGACTTTCGAGTATTCAAGGGCTCCACAATTGGTTGACTAGAATTCAACAGCTTCATCTCACAAGCTGCACGTGAAAGTTTGAAACAACAAAAAGAATGATTAGAGACTGAGGACAACAACCCAACAAATTATTTAAAAGTTATATATCACCTGAAGATCTGCGACCACGACCTCTTCGTTTTGTATCAGATCGTGATGTCTTCCCAGACTTACCACCCTTCCTAACAAGAGAAGACTCCCCAAGCGACCTTTTTGAAGTATCACCATCATCATTTTCCTTAGTCATGGAATGAAGAACCTCTGTAGATTTCTCCTTGCGTGGCTCTTCATTGTCATCCTCATCATGGCCAACGTATTCATCCCCTTGACTATCATGAGAATCAATCGAATCATCTGCATCAGGGTCCTCCATATCAACAGCCTCGTGATCTCCTCCACCACCACCAACACCTTTGACAAGGGAAGCTTGGTACTCCGCTTCATACTTGTCTAACTCGTTCCTTCCAGCCTCATTATACAAACCAATCCCTTTCAAATCTAAACCCTTCACTGGAACCTTTTTCACTTCAACTACATCAACAGGTTTATTATGCTCCTCCACCTCATCTTCATTATAATCATCATCCCGTCGCCTATCATCCTTATCCCAATACCTAGAGTCTCGTCCATGAACCACTGAACCGCGACCGAACTCAAGCACCTTCCCAGGCTCAATCCTCGTCACATTCGCCAGAAAATCACCGTCGAAAGAATCCAATCCTAACGAAAAATGCAAAACTTAATAATAAGAAACAAGATCTATAAAAAAAAGTAGGAAGCTGATAAAGCGAAACGGTACCTGCTCTATCATCGTAATCATTATTATTATTAGCGAAGCCAGAGATGTAAAAGTAGGCTAGAACAGTGAGGACGAGCACAAGGCAGAGAACGAAGAGAACAGAGCCGATTCCAAAGCGACGAATCCTCTCAGGTCGAACGGATCGCCTCCAACGGTTGTTAGCCTTCCCGTGCTGCTGACTCGCTCCTCCGACGCCGTTTCGGATCCCGATCGCTACGTGATCAGAGCCTCCTCCGCGAACGCTGAATCTATCGGTTCCGGATTGTCTATATTGAGGCATTTTAGCATTGTAGAGGCCTCTCTACAGAGAAGGGGGAAGAAGATATAGTACTACACTACAGAAGAGAGTTTAGTTTGTTGAGAAGGGGGAGATTTGATTTGAAGTATGGATGAAGCAAAGCTGTGGTGTGGTTAGAGTTACTTCGCGGACGAGTTAAGATCGATTTTCGCCATTAATATCTATCTTTTGATTTTTTTTAGGTGAGAACGAAAGATTGGCAGGTTACATATGATTGCGCGTGTTCGTTGACGCGCTTCCGCCCTCTTTCTTATTTACGGGTCCGTGCTTTAGATCTGTATCCAGGGACTCCACCAGCACCTAGATCTGCCCCGACCCGGTTTTGTTCTGGATATCCACCATTCTTCACTTTCTCATTTAAGAAAGGGCATGTTTATTGATATCAAAGAGATTTTTTTTTCTTGGTTATAGTTAACTGACAGTTCTTATATTACCTTCAGAATTCCGTCCTAGAAATCCTACAATAAACAAAGCTTAGTAACTAAGGTTTTGATAACGAACCGATAGATTCTTGAACTATTGATCCTCTCAACTTGAATAAGAAGGTCTTTTGAATTGTTGATACTCTCAACAAGGCAAAATAGGATTAGAATACTCCTCTAAGTGCTTAGAAAGCTCTTGATTGCAATTGCAAGTTTATAAATCAATAATAACGTCTTTGTACATATGTTTGCGTCCCTTTATAAAGAGATTACATAAACCCTAGCTACTGATCTAAGATGTTAATTATCTACTTAAATAAATATAGAAAATATAAACTAAGAGATAAACTAGAATTATATATAACTAAGGAAATCAAAACAGTTTCGGTTAGCACCCAAACCGAGGAAGTAAACCGATCGATGGAGATGCGCTGCATCAGGTCTTCCCGGGTAGGAGAAGATTCGCCTCTGAATCTGGAACGTCATTAACTCCCACAAACTCGAAAGGAAGTTCACGTTGAACACAAAAGCTATCTTGATATGTGCAGGTACATCCACACGATATGCATTGGCTTTAATTTGTCTCAACTTAGGAGCTGTCACTGTGACGCTGGCAATTGAGGAAACATTGGATGTCGACAACTGAAGCACGCGATCATTCGTTACAACACCCCACGTCAAAGCTCCATGCGCAAAAAAAAACCTCATGGCATTGAACAGTGGCCACGTTTTTGTCCTGTAATTGGACAGTAGAAGCCCAGATTTGCTCCTTATCATGACACTGAATGCGCTGGAGATACCCAACAAGGTCCTTAGTTTGACCACTGAAGCTTGTCATATATGTCCTCGTAGACAAACGCACGGAGAAACAAACCACTTCACCACAAATAACATGACATAAGCTGAAGCCCAAAATCTGATAAGAAGGAAACTCTGCATGACCCCATGTTGCACTCCAACACAAGATATCACCACCACCCATCATATATTGAAGCATATTTTCTAAATCAAGTTGTATAAACTCTTCTATTCTGTCTCGCTGATGAAAATACTCTGTTGCAGAAACGCTTTGATACTCAGTGATGATCATCTCGTGAGATGATGGTGAAAGGACAGTGTAATAATTAGGTCGTGGCACCCTATCTGAAGTTGAAACAATAAATGTAGAACTTCTGGTTTTTCCCAGCCTTACGTGGATAGCTCCTGGTGAAAGAACGCTTTGAATAACCATAATACTCACGATCAAATCCCACTCCATTCTGAAATTATTCTCCTGGCCAATCACTAAGAGAATTTTGCCCTCGAAGATACTAAGTATCATGTTCACACAAAGAAGATGAATAAGATGGGCATGTGTCGAATTTTGAGGGTACCACTCCATAATCTGTGTGTATTGTGTCTCCTGATAAGATTCAGTGTCTTCTGATACATGTCTCACCAAAAGAAGTAAGTGATTACATGTTGGTGGCGAGAGAGGAGAGGGAGCACTATGAGTATGGAAATGAGAGCGAGGACAAAACAGCTTGCTTTCTCCGCAAGAAACGTCACTCAAACAAATAACTGTCGTTAATGTGTAGTATCTCAAACATATAACACCTACATCTTTCATTCCCCACCTTAAGGCTTTGGCATTGAAGATAAAGGCTATGAGGAATCCATAATTTTGGGTTAAGTAACCCGTAACACAATGACACCCTTGTCTGTCCACCATTGTCACTGATGCTAAACAAAAACCGTTCCATGGCAGCCCCACCAACGATAAGAAAACCATACAGTAGACCCCTAACTCACACTTTTGTTTTGATAGAGTAAAAGTGTCACAATAGAAAGAAGCAAGTACGTGCTGGTGGTGTGAGATTTGTGCCCCATATATAAGCACAACACTGGACGGACCAACTAGAGCCTTCGGAACTTGCCGAGGAAGAACCAAAACTGATCCCATATGTCGCCAAAGGCTCTTACAAGTCTGAGAAGTAACCAACAACGCCTGATTCTGTCCACGTCCTTCCTGAAGAAAACGATCATCATCTTTCTTGGTTACAGACATGAGCAGAGGTAGCTGAGATTTGGATGGATACAGACAAACCGAAGCGTTTTGACACATCGCTAGCACATGTGTACAATGACAATATAGGTGAAACTTAGGTTTACAACAAAACTTCAACCCCATGTTACGCAAATTGATACTCTCGAGCAACTCTCCGATGTTATAATATTTTTTGTACCATAAGTTACCTTCCCACCAAGATATGTAAGCAAGACGGATCATTTGTCTTTGAACTTTTAACAAAGCTGTAACATGATCTGCTGGTGTTGAAAAGTTACGGCCTTGGATGAGTAACCCATCAGGGACAACGTCGTGTGATTCTTCATCCTCTTGACAAGGACGAATACCACCAACAAGAACTGGTGTAATTTGAAGCTCTGGCTCAAATGAGATGACCAAACAATCAGCTATGTGAACTTGCAACAATTTTTCCTTAAAAATCTTTGAACAACCATCATACGGAACCACCACACTAGCCATGAGAAAATTCCACTGGAGTTCAATCATGTGATTCCATTTGCCTACAAACAGATGCTGCTTCAAAACACACCAATGAGTACAAATACGTGGTCTCAGCTGGGGATGAAACCATTCGAAAACCAGCCTGTGATGTACATATTCACTAAGTTTAATGTCTAGAGAGAAAAGTAGCACTGGGTGGTAAAGATCCATACTCTTTTGAAGCAGAATGGTAACACCAACTGAAATTTGTATTAAATAACCATCAAGCTCCATTGACGATGTCAAAATCCACCCACTCATCAAGACAAAACTTATATAGCCAAACAAGAAATGGCCCGAAGATAGACAACTTATTAAGTCTTCTTTTCCAAGAAATCCATCTGCCACATTTGATTTTGAAGTTAGCATATAAAGTTCCTTTTTTGACTTGTCTTTAAGCTCTGATTCAAATCTATTTTTGCTAATCTCCACTGAGAAAGAAATAAAAGATCTCGTAAGTTAGGAACCACGCCAATGAACCGTTGGTCTCCTATATGATATGAATCACAGCATGTATATTCTTCACAACCGATGCCAATCACCATCTCTTTGTGGACCTCTTCGTAGAGATCTCCTAAACTCTGATGAAAAGGATTTGCTATTCGATCAAGCCCAGGCGGTTCATCACACTTGTCTTGATCCCTTCCATGATGACAAACAAGACAGTGAATGCTAGAAAGAGCACGATCTGGTGGCTCCACCTCTTCATAAAAAGAAACAGAAGTTAAATCACCACGGTGTGCCATATAGATCTTGGCACCCCAAGTTTGATGCTCCACACCATCTATATCAACATAGTTGTTGGAAACCATTCCAACACATATCTCACTAAAAAATGCGTCATCACTGCAACGACATATATATTTGCTGCAACCCCAATCAAGCGGCTCTTCGTTGATCTCAATGCTGTCATCAAAGTTATGATCTGTATCATCGTACACATCAAAGATTGGAGCACCCTGGATCTCATTGATAAGATCCACTCCTTCAACTTCTTCGCTAGAGAAGACATCATCCCGTTAAGGTAGAACATGCTTTTGGTATGACTCGGTTAACGTGACTAGAACATGTTCCATGGACTGTTTCAACTTGTCACATAGATCTTGTTCCAACTTCACAAGTGTTTCTCGTAAGAATGTAGCTCGTTCATCCCTTATTTCTTGCTGATTCTTTCTCGAAGACATGATAAGAAGACCGTTTTGTCTCTGATACCAACTGATAGAGATGCGGAAGCTTAGTAACTAAGGTTTTGATAACGAACTGATAGATCCTTGAACTGTTGATCCTCTCAACTCGAACAAGAAGGTCTTTTGAATTGTTGATACTCTCAACAAGGCAAAATAGGATTAGAGTACTCCTCTAAGTGCTTAGAAAGCTCTTGATTGCAATTGCAAGTTTATAAATCAATAATAACGTCTTTGTACATATGTTTGCGTCCCTTTATAAAGAGATTACATAAACCCTAGCTACTGATCTAAGATGTTAATTATCTACTTAAATAAATAAAGAAAATATAAACTAAGAGATAAACTAGAATTATATATAACTAAGGAAATCAAAACAGTTTCGGTTAGCACCCAAACCGAGGAAGTAAACCGATCGATGGAGATGCGCTGCATCAGTCTTCCTAAACAGGATGCTTATCTCTCATATACTTTTAAAATATGAACAAAAAATGATGTGTAGCACAAATTATAATTTTCTTCAAAATCCAAAAAATTAGCACACATTCAAAATAATATATACTATTAAAGCAAGATATTTCTTATGAATATGACCCTGACTTTTCCAATTAATTACAAACATTGTATGTATTTTTTTGCCGATAGTATTCGTAACCAATAAAAAATTATTATTTTGCAATTATATTAAAAAATATTTAATAATTCAGTTCTTAACCTTTTTTAAAAAAAATTCTTAAATATTTACGCCATATCTTTCCAAAAATATTTCACCTTATTAATTATTTGAAAGCATTTATTAAATGAAACCTCAAAATAAAATCAAGCTGAAATAAAAAAATAATTAAATCAACAAGATCATAATACGGGTCTGAATCATCTCAACTTCTTAAAAAATAATTTCATTTAAAATAAAAAAAAAATCATAATACGGGTCTGAATCATCTCAACTTCTTAAAAAATAGTTTCATTTAAAATAAAAACAAAATCACATAAACTAAATTTAATAAAATTATAGAAAATGTTTTGAAATGCACAAATTAATTTTTCAATACAGAGAGTGTTGAAGATATAAAATATTTTATTTAAATTACAAAAAATCAGTGTAAAATAAGTTTAACTTTGGGTTCAATAAATAAAATCATATTACTGATTATAATTATCTAGAATCTTCAAAAATTAGTAATATAAAATAACAAAAATAAGTCATAAAAAATTTTGAATATATAATTTATCAAAAATCATAATTTTTATTACGTATAATAATTTTTCCAACAAAAAATATATCTGCTTTTTTTAAGGGCGGGTCAAAATCTAGTATATATATAAGAGTTACATTCAGAGGGAGTTTCATGTTTCTATTACAGAATAAAGCAGTTACGACTACTAGGGTAGTTAATGTTAGAGTTGCAACTGGACCCCCCAAAAACATAACCGGCTCATCTGATTTAGTTAAGATTATTATATTTTTTTATTTATTTCCTCCTTTTTTCTTTTTCGTATTCTCACATTTTTCCTCTTTTTTCTCTTTCTTATTCTTCCTCCTTCATCTCTAATTCTTTAAAAAAATCAAATTTGTTTCTAAAATTTCTTTTCTCAATTTTTTTATGAAATCATTTTCTCTATTACTAGATCTATCTTTTGAGATCTGTGAAGGTGCACATCCGATGTTAGTGTACACCTTAATTAATGTACATATGTAATTTTGTGTACGCTTTTTGATATATACATGTGTACATTCAAAATGAATCATATGTGAATAAAGTGTACACATAATGTAGACTGGTGGTCGCATACTAAAAAATAACAGACGTTGTATACATGTGTTTTTTTCACATTTAAAAAATACATTGGGTGACCACATGGATGTGTATATAATGTTAGTGTACGTGGATGTATAATTTTTGGTGTACACATGTACAATGTTATATAATTGTTGGTATACACATGTGCAAATGTCATCAAACATCATCGCCATTGTCATCGTTATCTTTACGGTGCGTGTGTACGATAAAATATAATGGGGGTAAATTGGTACAATTAATATGGATGTGTACTTACCAGCACCGTCATCAACATCATCGCCATGGTCATGTCATCTTCATCTTCACCACGTATAGTGTACACGTGGATATATAAGTTTGTATATACATGGTGTACACACGGTAAAACACATTATATAATTTTTAAATGTACACATGTTTAAGGAAATAAAAGTAAATTACATACTTCATTACATAATTGTGGATTTCTCCAGCTAAAAATGTATTTTGATAGAAATAAGCATGAAAAAAACATTTTGAGAAGTGTTGCATATCAAATGATTTATATTAGTATCTATTACATGGCATACTAAAATTTATTATTTGTAAACTTGTGTACATCGATAAAATATCTACATGTACACATATTATTTGGTATCCATATATGTACATTGTTTTTATGAAATTTCTTATACATTATACCATGTACATACAAATTTCACTATCTGTATGTATAATGCTTATGTGTACATCAATTCACTTGTACATCGAATAAGTTTTTTAACGTACATTTGCAAGTTTCAAGATTTATAAGACATATATCACTAATGTGTGTATATATATCCACAAAAGCTCATGTGTACGATGGCAGACGTCATGCAATAATTAACATGTACACATGATAAAAAATAGTTGTTGTATGTGATAAATGATGAGAACAATGAATCAGAGGAAGGAGAAGATGTTTACGGTAGTCCAAAGACTCTCGCCGACATCTCCACCATTGATGTTGCCGTCAAATATGCCATCACTACACCATCATCAGCCATATATCTTGACATATCTCAAAAAATAGCTTATAAAAAGAGACAATGATTAAAGATAACTTCTCTGGAAAAAAAAATTTGGAAGAATCAGATTTCGTTTACGAAAATTTTCAGAGAACTATAAAGGGAGAGATGAAGAAGAAGGTTACAGCTTGTAGGGTCCCACTTTATTTAAATTGTCTCATTTTGTTTTAGTTAGTGTAATGAATATTAGCTGTCAATATTTTTAGTTAGTTTTCAAGTGAAAATAAGCTTTAGTTAGACAAAAGTGTGTGAGTAGTGATAACTGTCTTATTGTGTTAATAAACTCATAAACTGTCTTTCAATCTAATTATTTCTATATAGAAATCATGTACACAAGTTTAGCAATAAATAATACACAACGTACTAATTATTACATTGTTTTCTTCAACCAAAAAATAATGGGAAATTTGGAAATAAAGAACAAATTAACTATATTTTTGTCTCCTTACAATTAAAACTGAAATTATTGTCCCAATAGTATAAACATTAATGAAAAATACAATTTCGTCCTTCCTAATTAATTTTAAAATACAATTAAAATTTAATTATAAAGAAAAATATAAAATTACCAAAAAGGATTTAATTATAAATAAAAATATAAATTTAAGAAGTAAAAAGGTGTGTAAAAATTAAATAAAATTAGGAATTAATTATAAAGAAAATAAAAAAAATTAATAATAAGGATTTAATTATAAATAAAATTACAAATTTACAATTTACTAACTAGTAAAAAAGGTGCATAAAAATAAAATTACTATTAGGATTTAATTATACAGAAAATAATGAAATTAACAATTAGAAAAACATGGGTAAGACGTAAATATAGGGAAAAACATTTAAAAAGGAAATAAAAATATTTAGAGAATATTTGGTAACCATTTTTTCCTAAATTTTCGGATTTTGTTTACAAATCTAGTAGAACTTACATTCTACTTTCTACCAACGTGATGGACTGCATATTCTAATTCATCGTAGATTATCTATTTGATATTCTAACACATTTATAATATCTTTGAACTAATTTTTCAAATATTTTTTAAATCTACAAATAATTTTCATATATGTACATATTTGATTACTTCATGTTTTATATTTTTCTTAATTTTTTGGCATTGTAAATATATTGATCTGAATGTTTATATATTTACAAGAAAGATAGTGAAAGTATAAAAGTGACAAAAATTAATTTTGTACTGAGGGGAAAATAGTTTAGTTTACTTGTTCTTTATTTTCAAAATTTCCAAAAATAATCAGCGTTTTAAAACACAGATTAAACCAACATTAATACAACAATCCTTTTTAAAGAAAGCAAAGAAATCTACCAGCATATGATGCATAAACACACAAAGAGAGATTTACGCTTACAGATACAATTTGAGTTTCCAATATCACTAAAGGACACATTGAATCTTTAGCACACTTTTTCATTACAAAATAACCAGGATAACCTTCAACTAAGTTGACAGAGATAACATATCTTGTTCCCCTTTCTTCTAACTAACCAAACCAATCTGTATTTTTTAAAACAAATAAAATATTATTTTTTTCTAATTAATAACCAACCTTATCTCTTCAATTTAACAAAATCATAAAAACTCTTTCTTCTCGACATCTTCTAATCCAGATATAATATTCAGACATGAAAGATTAGAAAGACTGAAGCCTAATTTCTCCATATAAATCTGTCCCTAATACCCTTTCTCACTTTCAATTTTTTCGATTTATATATTTTGATGAAATCTCAATTTCTATTTTCAATCAAGAAATTTCAATGGTGGTAAATACAGTAGGGGTGGAAGACATAAATGTGGTGGTAGAGAAGGTGGTGGATACTGCGATAGAGGCGGTGGTGGTTGTGGAGGCGATGGTGGAAGACGTGAGTGTGAATACAATGGTGGTGGTTGGTAGATGTGGCTACTCGAGTGGAGAAGATGGTGGCAGATACGGTGGTGGTGGATATGGTGGAGGAGGCGGTGGATACGGTAGAGAAAGCGATGGATACTGCAGTGGAGGTGGTGGTGGTTATGGAGGCTATAGTGGAAGATGTGAGTGTGGATACAATGGTGGTGGTTGGTGGAGATGACTACTCAAGTGGAGGAGATGGTGGTTGACACGGTGGTGGTGGTGGATACGACAGAGATGGAAGACGTGAAGGTGGAGGATATGGAGGTGGAGATGGCGGTAACCACTGCAATTGAGGTTGTGGTGCAAGATGTGAGGGTAGTTACAGTGGTGGGGTAAGTGGCTCCACACGGCTGTGAAGTAGACCCCTAGTGTAATATAAATCTCAATCTAGAACTCTGACCCAGACTTCTCCTCCTTTCTAGATCTAGAACTTCGGCCTCGACATCTCCCCCTTTCTATATATTGATTTCGGAATTTCAGTCTCAGTTTCTTGATATCAAAACATCGTCGGTAGAAAACGAGTGGTGCTTGTTACAAAAGAGAAGACTATAAGCGAACCAAATACAAGGTCATTTTATCCAAGTGTAAGGTCTCCTCTCTCGCTCAGTTATGATCTTTGTATATTGCAATTTAAGTTTCAAACTTTTAGGAGTTTTGCTCGATCCCGTGTTATCCACTCACCTTACAAGCTTTACAAAGATTATTTGTAGCCAATTTTTTTTATCTTCCATCAATGCTCCAGATCTCGGAGAAGACAAAGAAAGATAGGAAGTTGATTGCAACAAAGAATAAGAAAAAAATGATTATGAGTTTGACAGTGAATTGGAGAGGATACGAAGTCAACTGACAATTTATCGGATGCAAAGATGGTATATGTCGTTGTAGAGGTGGCGATAGATACAGAGATGGTGGATATAAAGGTGTTGGATACCGAAGTTGTGGATACAGAAAAAAATACAATGGAGGTGAAATTTTTTGGTGGGGATGGTGGTGGAGGCCGCGGTGGTGGTGGATAGCAGAGTTGAGATTGTGATGGTTATGGATACGGAGGTGGTGGTGGATGGCGTGGTTGAGGTGGAGAAGGTGGTAGATATCAGAGTAGAAGTTGTGGTTATGGACGGAAGTGATGGATACAAAAATGGTGGATACGAAGGTTGTGGAGACAATAATGATTTTGTCAATACGCTTTTGTAAAAAAAAATCAAATATAAAAATAATATATTAAAATAGATGTTAAATTGTAGAAAATAAAAAGTTATAATTTATGGTATTAAAATAAAGTTGATTTATGTATTTTAACTATTGAAAATAAACAAATACAAATGAAAGTGAATAAAGAATAATAATTATATAAAAAAACTTATTTCTTTCTCTCTCCAACTACAAAAATCATTCTATCCGAAATTTAACTTGCTTACAGTTATTTCTGCACAACTAATATCCTTCTAGTTTCGTAAAGGTAAGATTATTTGTGTCTTAAAAAAGGACATCTGTTCACACAAAGTGTCTCAAAGACGTAATGTGGAAAAGAGAAGACGTAGGGTCCAACTGATGACCAAGGAATGAAAAGAAATAATGCATTCCTTGATATTCCTAATAAATTTTACCATTTATAAGGAATAGTCATTACTTCCTATTCCTTTTCATTCCTTTTATTGTAGAGAATCAAAGAACAAATTTGTTCCTCACTAAATTTGATATGTAATGACTATTCCTCATCATTCCCATAAATTTATTCCTATTCATTCTTTTCCTATCTGTTCCCGGTGTGGTTACCAGTTGGACCCGTAATGTGTCTCTCTTTGTGTAACTCTCACACACAAATAGCATAATGAAATCGACATATATAAATAATAGGAAACTTTGCTTCATCTTCTGTATAGCAAATAATACATAGTAAAATCTTCACATTGAAAGTTTGAATGGTTGTCATAATGAAAGGTGAGGCGACCTGAATCTCAGAAGTATGATTCTTCATTGCGACCTGAATCTCAGAAGTATGATTCTTCATCATTGTAATCAATAATTTAGTGGTTGGTTCGTTATTTTTATTTTTTTCAATGACAACTGGTTTGGTTCGTGTTGACTTCCATTTCAATGGATGTGTAACTTTGAGATTATGGGCAAGCTAAACTCAATTTGACCTGCTAATTGCAGTCTAAGCCAATGTTTAATTCAGTCACATTTTTTCTTTTGATATTAATATTCTTTTAGAAAAAATCAGATATAAAACAGAATCGGGAACAAGCCTCCCCCATGCTTCAGCTAGGCAATAACTTTAGCTAATAAGCCTCCTCTATACATCATCAATCTTAAGATACTGTTCCGGAAGAGAG
This sequence comes from Hirschfeldia incana, assembly GCA_026261945.1. NCBI lineage: Eukaryota > Viridiplantae > Streptophyta > Magnoliopsida > Brassicales > Brassicaceae > Hirschfeldia > Hirschfeldia incana. The sequence continues at coordinate 988,947 of JABCMI010000078.1, read as the reverse complement.
CTTGGATAGTAGCTCGTCGTGCCAGAACTAGAATCAGGGCCGGAGCAAGACCCATTTCCTCCATCCTTATCTTTCGCCTATTCGTCCAATCTAACTTTAATCTTGGGAGATTTCTCAAGAAGAGAGCTTAGCTCAGTAATATAGCTTCCCAAGTCATTTGTGGCTGAAACAGATCCAGAACCAGAACCAAGACTAGAGCCAGACCCTTCTTCCCCTTGCTTTGTAGTCAAAGCTCCATAAAACAGTTTCAATGCGGATTCAGTTGAGAGATCATGCACAGAACTGTGTAATTTCTTAAACTTGTCTCCAGTTTCGTGTTCATCGATCAGCTTTTCTCTTAACTCATCTGGGAGAATGGCCAGCGCACTTCAAAAAAGGTCGAAACAGAATATGCATTAGACTACAACTCCTGCATATACTCAGCTCTATATGTAACAGATCACAGCAGGGCAAAGCTAATTAGTAATAACCTGGAAACACCTCTAACAATACCAAACTTGTAGCCAGCAAGAACTGATTCCTTATAGCCAACGTTATAACCTTCTTGTGCAGCAGCTTCTTGTCCAGCAGAAACCCCATCACGGTATCCAAGCTATGATATCCAATTAGCAGAAACGCCAATCAATATATATATAACGTTTATGGAAACTATAAAAAAAAATATAGTGATATATACGGAAAATAACAATTTACAAATAATACCGTGTGGAATTTTTCACGTCTGTTCTCAGTATCCTTGTTCATAGAGTAAGCTTCACTTGTTTCTTCATCTGAACTTCCATAAAAGGATCCATCTCCATTCTCAAGAGTACCTAAACCAAGCGATGATTCTGTTCCTGAAGACGAGGAAAGCCAACAGTACCAATGCATTTTTTAGTGTGATGGACTTTTATCATACAAGTAAAAACCATGAAACTTCCCTTCAGAGGGAAGACAGCACCATTCTTACAATATGTACTATGGCAGGAATTGAGAAAACACAGATTCTATCACCTCATCAACTATCTAGTCTCAGACAGGTGAAAACTAAAATCTTAGTAAAACTATGATCAAGAAAAGCATTATCAGGTACAGAGCAAGAAACTCAAAAGGTACTTAAATTGCATATAACACATAGATTCTCACCAGGTTTTGAAAGCTCCAAACTTTCGCCGTAAAGCTCTTTGGCGAAATTAGACTTCCCATCTGCAACATCGTAAACAATTTAACAAAAAAATAAAAACATTTTTTTAGTCAAATACATGTCGGGGAAGCAACTCAGAAACTGAAAGCTAACAGTGACTCCCCTCAACAAGATTATTACTTTAGATGGAAAAAAAATATGGTAAAATTGGCTCTTTAGCTAAACTTGAGCATAAAATCAGAAATCATAAATTTGGGTAATATTTAAAATAACCTTCAGGTGGCTCCATTACTTCTAGGACGATCCAGAGACAGAGGCGGCGGCCGACGCACAAAGAGGTTGAATACGGCAGAGTTACGAAGACGACGGCCGATGCACAAAAAGAGGCCTACGAAGTCAGGATGGAAGAGGAAGAGTAAGCTATCTGTGGTGATGGAGGTAGATTCAAGCAAGAAGAAGCGGACAAGAAGAAGAAGAAGAAGAGAAGGGGCGTAGACTGGTTTTAGTTTTAGGTTTAGCTTTTTAATTTTTCTTTAAAAAATTGGTTTAGTTTGGTTTACTTTTATGTATCTGTATAAAAAAATTGATATATAATTTTTTTAATTTTTTTTGTAAACTAATTTAATTATAAATCATTTTATTTAATTAAAAAAAATAAATATATATACGATTAAATTTTAATTATGTTTTTTAGTTTTTTATTTTTTTTTACTATTAATAATAACGAAAATTATACGCTATTAAAAAATAATTAATTGCAGATAGAAAATCGCTATCGTAGCGGAAACAAATATAGCACAACGAAATAACGCTATCTAATGTCATCTACCTATTATGAAAGGCGATGATACAACGTTTCAAAAAACACTATCGTATCGTTTTATAGCGTTATTTGTCCCCTATTAAAACAAATTTTTCTTGTATTGTATTTAATTATAAATAAAAATTAAAAAAATTACCATACGCATTTTATAAGATATTTTATTAGTTCCAGCCACCACTCTAGACATAAAACCTGCGACACAATTATTATTTTAAAATGAAAAAAAAAATCCAAAAACAAAGATACTACGATAAAAATTATAATATGGTAATTACGAATGCGAAAGTAAGACAAAGCCATACCAATAGAAAATAAAGCTATTTTTAATAATCGAGATCAGTTGCCCTTGATTTTTTTTTTTAAATTATAAATTTCGGATTCCATGTCTTAGCTTTTGGATCTAAAATAAAATAGTTGATGTCTTGCTGATGTGCTGATTTGAGATTTACACGATCAGAATTGAGATTGTTAATGTCCATCCAATTTTGCCACTTAGATTTACGTCGATCGTGTGTAAATGTCATGACCTTGTGATATTAATGCCACACATTTTGTTTAATCTCTTGATTGTTCTTGTGTTTTTTTGGGATCTCAGAGAAATTTTATAAGATAATGTTTAGTAATTGGAAGTATAATAAAAACTCCCTATATCAACTTCGATGGAATATATATATATATATATATATATATATATATATATATATATATATATATATATATATATCTTGATTCCATGTGAGTAAGTTACAACGATGACCAAGTTTTATCTTGATTCCATGTGAATAATTCCTGCATGAAGAAAAAAAAATTGGTCACAAATAAAACTGGGCTTGGACTAAGATGGATCTCGAGAGATAATAATATCTTCTTAGGAAGTGACCATAGATATTTCGACAGCTGCATGGTACCGGAGGTTCAATGTAAGACAAATAGACTAATCGATATCTTGTTTCTTTGCAAAACAAACATCTTTACATATTTATAGACTTGCATTCACCAAGTAAATTTAGGGTTGTAGGTTATATGATATTGGGCTTATTTTGGAAGTTCAAAATCTTTATTTCTAACGTGTTCAAACCAAATTTGGACGTTTGGGCCAGTAGAACCTTTTTTCTCTGAAAGCGTCTGATTTTAAACTTTTTATTTGTCGTCAACTTAACCCTCGTGCACGCTATCTCATGGCCAAAACAGACAATCTTTTGGTCGAATGGGAGATTTTAAAAACCTATAAAAATCCCAAAAGATATACATGAATCGAAAACAATGTAAAATCACATGACCTATTTTACAGACCTCCATGTGATTTATACTGGATATTCACCGAACATCAATAAAGGACTTGACCCTCACGCACGCTTTCAAGAATCTCTTCCTTTCGAGTGGTATCCAGTAAACACGTCCATATTGAGTTGGTGGAGCTATACCAGTTTTTTCAGATCGGTGCGGAACTTGGGAAAGATTCTCTGAAAAAGTACTTGCCTCACATTAAGCCGTAAGATCACAGACAAACTTATGTCGGTTTAAAACAGTCCATGTGATTTGAAAAAAGAATAAACAAAAGAACACGAAGAAGACGGGCATCCACTAATATTTCATCTTAAAGAGTTTAGTTAAAAATGTTAATTATTATATCAATAACTTTGTAACATGTTTAAAGAACAGCTGACACTTTGAAAACTCTCTCCGACATGGTTAACTGAAGAACAAATAGATGTTTGTAAAATAAAATTAAAAATCCAAAACCCAAAGGTACTTTAACCAAAATTAAGAAATGGCAATAAGATCCCAAAAGTAAGACAAAGCCATAACAATAAGAAAATAAAGTAAACATTTTAGCAATATTCTTGATCACTCGCCCTTGATTTTCTTCCATTATGGTTTCTTGCTGACGGAGTGTTGATCCTCAAGGCTTATGTCACGTTCTTCTTGGCTTTTTCTTTTAGACAAAGGAGTTACTGATAAATCACCAGAACCAGAAGAAATATCATCCGAGTTCTGCAACATCAAGACCTACAAAAGAAAGAGTTGGACTTAAAAAGAAATGATAATGTGATAATCCAATTTGATTGTAGATTATTTTATTAATCTCATACCGATTTAGGAGTCAAAGCAGGAAATTCCTCAATCATTTCACGGTCTTTAGTAGCCAATCGAACGACATACTAAGAGGTCTTTCCCTTGATGTTATCAGCATCAACTGAAATCTCAAAAAGGAATCTATTGCCACAAAGGTCGCTAACCGCAATCGGTAAGATGTCAGGATCTTCATTCTACGATCATATATACTCGGTTACATAAAAGATAACTATACCAAAGTATTATTAGAAAATATTGATTCATCAAAACTACCTCATCATAGAGTTCAGCGGCATGATGATGCATAGTAACTTGAGTATTGGTGTCAAACAAAAGAAACTTTGCCTCACCTGAATCGTCCTTAACATTGGCTATTAATTGAACCTGAAAACAGAAGAATAAAATGGAACATATATAAACGTTACTCTCGTTCAATGTCACAGTGGCTTTCATAAAAATACATTTAACAACTCTTCCTCTCGATCAAAGAATACATTACCTGGAAATGACCTTAATGTGTTCCTTATCGCATGTAGTGCATAAGAACAAGAGACGGTTATTAGCATCAACACTGGTTGTTGGCATGACTTTTTTGTTGTGGTATTTGCAGCTTAGATATTGCCACCCACGATCAGCATCTATGCTTTCAATAGTTACAATAGTGACAAAATTACCAACCTTACAAAATGCAAATATGTCAAGTAAAGTTAATAAGAATGGAATTTTATGTACAAATGATTATTCTCAGCTGGGTTTAGTATATATACCAGATCACTATCAATGATCTCTCATTAGTCACAAAAAACCTAGCATGAACAGATGTAGCACTACCAACAGACCATTGGTTACTATCGTTGTTTGTAAGAGCAAGTGAATCATTAGGGAGACTGCACGATAAAGTAAGCGATAAGACAAAAACGTTTGTGTATGTTGTTCGAATGAAAATACAATATGATCTTGATGTGGATAGTTGTTACACAGGAGTCATACCTTGTTTAAAAATTCTCAATTAAAACCAGTGCTGGGTTGAGCATAATATGGGTTGAATTGTACCAGTTAAATATGGAGTAAGCACCTAAAATAGCATGAGCTTATCAACATGTTATGAGATGAATCATTTAAACAAATATAGGTGGAAGAACTCTACCTTTCCACTCTTTAATAGAACAGAGCCTGATAAGACTTATAATCATTGTGTACATGTTTACATACTGTAATCGTAAACTTGTTTAGCATAACAACCCCAAAGAGTACACATCAACTTGACATCACTGTATATAATATAAAGTTAGTTTAATGTATCAATTATTCTAAGCTCAGCAAATAGATTAAAATTCATAAAAAGGCAAAGTATTAAAATTTACTTTTGGTCACGTAGCTCAATCAATAGCCTCAACTTATCTTTTCCTTTTATGAGTTTGATTTCAAGAGATCCGAAGTTAACAATTTGGCCAATAACATCTACATAATAAAGTTAAGAAGAAGTCAAAATATCAGTTAAATTTTTGCATACGGAAAAAAATAGAAACTTAAATAATCGTATGATATGACTCACCAACCAAATGACTGTTATCAAGCTTTCCATCAATAATATCACTGTAATCCACAAGATACTTCTCCAGAACTTCACTTGGGAAGTCATCCGCTGGTCCAACAAAAGTAGTTTGAAAGAATCCAAATTTATAGGGATGCGCGGTTGTTCGATAATCACCCATAGCATCATACATTTTGAATAACTGGTGTAGCCGTATATTGGCTATCTCTCCCTGGATCTCTTGTTGGTGGGTAAAAGCTTTGATATTCCTTCCAAACAGAGAATCAAAGATTCAATCTGCTTCAAGGCTTGTTTTGCAGCTCCTAAGACACAGGTTCACCCTACTTGGTGTCTAGGATGGATCACAGAAGATTCACTCTTCCTTATGTGATATAGAACACGTCCAATAAATGAACAAAGAGACAAAGTCTCAAGAACAATCTGGTTTTCACCAAAAAGAAGTTTTATTAAAAAGATGATTCAGTTTTGCAGTGTGCTGCGTACAAGGTTAATAAAAGAAACGCTAACTGCCCTAATCCTAAACCAAGTTGGTTTACTCTCATCCTAATCCTAAACAAAAATGAATTTAGAAAAATACCAAAACAAAAACCAAAACGAAATTGCAATCCTAAATCTAATTGTCTTTGGTTTACTTGATACAATTAAAACAAACCGAAATCATTAAACCAACAGGTTGGTTTATTTTCTCTGCAGATTATCTCCCTCTCCTGAATCATCCACGCCACAATGTGTCAAGAGATTGATCTCCACGTTCAGAACCAGCTTGTATTGTCTCCTAATCCAGCTCATGTTAGTCTCAGTTGGTTGTTCAAGTTGTTTCAAAGATGTACCAAGAGTTCTTCTCGTCTCTCTGTCCAGAACTTCAAAAATCATTCCAATGAGACCTTGAAACTTCACCTTCAGCCAAGCTTTTATCTGTGTCTTAGCTATCTCATACCATGGATCCAATCCCTTGAGTTTGAGCATGCTTGGGATCACACCATCTGTAGCTGTATATTGGCTATCTCTCCCTGGATCTCTTGTAGGTGGGTAAAAGCTTTGATAATCTTTGCAAATAGAGAATCAAAGACTCAATCTGCTTCAAGGCTTCTTTTGCAGCTCCTAAGACACAGGTTCACCCTGCTTGGTGTCTAGGATGGATCACAGAAGATTCACTCTTCCTTTTGTGATATAGAACACGTCCAATAAATGAACAAAGAGACAAAGTCTCAAGAACAATCTGGTTTTCACCAAAAAGAAGTTTTATTAAAAAGATGATTCAATTTTGAAGTGTGCTGCGTACAAGGTAAATAAAAGAAACGCTAACTGCCCTAATCCTAAACCAAGTTGGTTTACTCTAATCCTAATCCTAAACCAAATTGAATTTAAAAAAAATACCAAAACAAAAACCAAAATGAAATTGCAATCCTAAATCTAATTGTCTTTGGTTTACTTGGTACAATTAAAACAAACCAAAATCATTAAACCAACAGGCTGGTTTATTTTCTCTGCAGATTATCTCCCTCTCCTGCATCATCCACGCCACAATGTGTCAGGAGATTGATCTCCATGTTCAGAACCAGCTTGTATTGTCTCCTGATCCAGATCATGTTACTCTCAGTTGGTTGTTTAAGTTGTTTCAAAGCTGTATCAAGAGTTCTTCTCTTCTCTCTGTCCAGAACTTCAAAGATCATTCCAATGAGACCTTGAAACTTCCCCTTCAGCCAAGCTTTGATATGTGTCTTAGCTATCTCATACCATGGATCCAATCTCTTGAGTTTGAGCCTGCTTAGGATCACACCATCCTCCCTCCCTTCAAAAAGATTTGTCCTCAAATCCAAGTCTTGTAAGATGATAGAACCCTGATCATCTCCTAGATCAAATACCCAGCACTGAAATCCTTTTCCATGCTTCAGCAAGCTCTTGGAACGTTGCTCAATCATTCCCAACTTCCTTACTCTATCAATCACGCCCTGGTTCTTCTCTTTGCACACACACACCTCTTCTTCTGGCTTGAAAACTTTGTAACATTTTTAAAGAACAGCTGACACTTTGAAAACTCTCTCCGACATGGTTAACTGAAGAACAAATAGATGTTTGTAAAATAAAATTAAAAATCCAAAACCCAAAGGTACTTTAACCAAAATTAAGAAATGGCAATAAGATCCCAAAAGTAAGACAAAGCCATAACAATAAGAAAATAAAGTAAACATTTTAGCAATATTCTTGACCACTCGCCCTTGATTTTCTTCCGTTATGGTTTCTTGCTGACGGAGTGTTGATCCTCAAGGCTTATGTCACGTTCTTCTTGGCTTTTTCTTTTAGACAAAGGAGTTACTGATAAATCACCAGAACCAGAGGAAATATCATCCGAGTTCTGCAACATCAAGACCTACAAAAGAAAGAGTTGGACTTAAAAAGAAATGATAATGTGATTATCCAATTTGATTGTAGATTATTTTATTATTCTCATACCGATTTAGGAGTCAAAGCAGGAAATTCCTCAATCATTCCACGGTCTTCAGTAGCCAATCGAACGACATACTGAGAGGTCTTTCCCTTGATGTTATCAGCATCAACTGAAATCTCAAAAATGAATCTATTGCCACAAAGGTCGCTAACCGCAATCGGTAAGATGTCAGGATCTTCATTCTACGATCATATATACTCGGTTACATAAAAGATAACTATACCAAAGTATTATTAGAAAATATTGATTCATCAAAACTACCTCATCATAGAGTTCAGCGGCAGGATGACGCATAGTACCTTGAGTATTGGTGTCAAACAAAAGAAACTTTGCCTCACCTGAATCGTCCTTAACATTGGCTATTAATTGAACCTGAAAACAGAAGAATAAAATGGAACATATATAAACGTTACTCTAGTTCAATGTCACGGTGTCTTTCATAAAAATACATTTAACAACTCTTCCTCTCGATCAAAGAATACATTACCTGGAAATGACCTTAATGTGTTCCTTATCGCATGTAGTGCATAAGAACAAGGGACGGTTATTAGCATCAACACTGGTTGTTGGCATGACTTTTTTGTTGTGGTATTTGCAGCTTAGATATTGCCACCCACGATCAGCATCTATCAATGATCTCTCATTAGTCACAAAAAACCTAGCATGAACATATGTAGCACTACCAACAGACCATTGGCTACTATCGTTGTTTGTAAGAGCAAGTGAATCATTAGGGAGACTGCACGATAAAGTAAGCGATAAGACAAAAACGTTTGTGTATGTTGTTCGAATGAAAATACAATATGATCTTCATGTGGATAGTTGTTACACATGAGTCATACCTTGTTTAAAAATTCTCAACTAAAACCAGTGCTGGGTTGAGCATAATATGGGTTGAATTGTACCCGTTAAATATGGAGTAAGCACCTACAATAGCATGAGCTTATCAACATGTTATGAGATGAATCATTTAAACAAATATAGGTGGAAGAACTCTACCTTTCCACTCTTTAATAGAACAGAACCTGATAAGACTTATAATCATTGTGTACATGTTTACATACTGTAATCGTAAACTTGTTTAGCATAACAGCCCCAAAGAGTACACATCAACTTGACATCACTGTATATAATATAAAGTTAGTTTAATGTATCAATTATTCTAAGCTCAGCAAATAGATTAAAATTCATAAAAAGGCAAAGTATTAAAATTTACTTTTGGTCACGTAGCTCAATCAATAGCCTCAACTTATCTTTTCCTTTTATGAGTTTGATTTCAAGAGATCCTTAGTTAACAATTTGGCCAATAACATCTACATAATAAAGTTAAGAAGAAGTCAAAATATCAGTTAAATCGTTGCATACGGAAAAAATAGAAACTTAAGTAATCGTATGATATGACTCACCAACCAAATGACTGTTATCAAGCTTTCTATCAATAATATCACTGTAATCCACAAGATACTTCTCCAGAACTTCACTTGGGAAGTCATCCGCTGGTCCAACAAAAGTAGTTTGAAAGAATCCAATTTTGTAGGGATGTACGGTGGTTCGATAATCACCCATAGCATCATACATTTTGAATAATTGGTGTAGCCGTATATTGGCTATCTCTCCCTGGATCTCTTGTAGGTGGGTAAAAGCATTGATAATCCTTGCAACCAGAGAATCAAAGACTCAATCTGCTTCAAGGCTTGTTTTGCAGCTCCTAAGACACAGGTTCATCCTACTTGGTGTCTAGGATGGATCACAGAAGATTCACTCTTCCTTATGTGATATAGAACACGCCAATAAATGAACAAAGAGACAAAGTCTCAAGAACAATCTGGTTTTCACCAAAAAGAAGTTTTATTAAAAAGATGATTCAGTTTTGCAGTGTGCTGCGTACAAGGTAAATAAAAGAAACGCTAACTGTCCTAATCCTAAACCAAGTTGGTTTACTCTAATCCTAATCTTAAACCAAAATGAATTTAAAAAAAGACCAAAACAAAAACCAAAACGAAATGGCAATCCTAAATCTAATTGTCTTTGTTTTACTTGGTACAATTAAAACAAACCGAAATCATTAAACCAACAGGCTGGTTTATTTTCTCTGCAGATTATCTCCCTCTCTTGTATCATCCACGCCACAATGTGTCAGGAGATTGATCTCCATGTTCAGAACCAGCTTGTATTGTCTCCTGATCCAGCTCCTGTTAGTCTCAGTTGGTTGTTCAAGTTGTTTCAAAGCTGTACCAAGAGTTCTTCTCTTCTCTCTGTCCAGAACTTCAAAGATCATTCCAATGAGACCTTGAAACTTCCCCTTCAGCCAAGCTTTTATCTGTGTCTTAGCTATCCCATACCATGGATCCAGTCCCTTGAGTTTGAGCATGCTTAGGATCACACCATCTGTAGCTGTATATTGGCTATCTCTCCCTGGATCTCTTGTAGGTGGGTAAAAGCTTTGATAATCTTTGCAAACAGAGAATCAAAGACTCAATCTGCTTCAAGGCTTGTTTTGCAGCTCCTAAGACACAGGTTCACCCTGCTTGGTGTCTAGGATGGATCACAGAAGATTCACTCTTCCTTTTGTGATATAGAACACGTCCAATAAATGAACAAAGAGAAACAGTCTCAAGAACAATATGGTTTTCACCAAAAAGAAGTTTTATTAAAAAGATGATTCAATTTTGCAGTGTGTTGCGTACAAGGTAAATAAAAGAAACGCTAACTGCCCTAATCCTAAACCAAGTTGGTTTACTCTAATCCTAATCCTAAACCAAATTGAATTTAAAAAAATACCAAAACAAAAACCAAAACGAAATTGCAATCCTAAATCTAATTGTCTTTGGTTTACTTGGTACAATTAAAACAAACCAAAATCATTAAACCAACAAGCTGGTTTATTTTCTCTGCAGATTATCTCCCTCTCCTGCATCGTCCACGCCACAATGTGTCAGGAGATTGATCTCCATGTTCAGAACCAGCTTGTATTGTCTCCTGATCCAGCTCATGTGAGTCTCAGTTGGTTGTTCAAGTTGTTTCAAAGCTGTATCAAGAGTTCTTCTCTTCTCTCTGTCCAGAACTTCAAAGATCATTCCAATGAGACCTTGAAACTTCCCCTTCAGCCAAGCTTTGATATGTGTCTTAGGATCTCTACCATGGATCCAATCCCTTGAGTTTGAGCCTGCTTAGGATCACACCATCCTCTCTCCCTTCAAAAATATTTGTCCTCAAATCCAAGTCTTGTAAGATGATAGAACCCTGATCATCTCCTGGATCAAATACCCAGCACTGAAATCCTTTTCCATGCTTCAGCAAGCTCTTGGAACCTTGCTCAATCATTCCCAACTTCCTTACTCTATCAATCACGCCCTGGTTCTTCTCTTTGCACACACACACCTCTTCTTCTGGCTTGAAAACTTTGTAACATTTTTAAAGAACAACTGACACTTTGAAAACTCTCTCCGACATGGTTAACTGAAGAACAAATATATGTTTGTAAAGTAAAATTAAAAATCCAAAACCCAAAGGTACTTTAACCAAAATTAAGAAATGGCAATAAGATCCCAAAAGTAAGACAAAGCCATAACAATAAGAAAATAAAGTAAACATTTTAGCAATATTCTTGATCACTCGCCCTTGATTTTCTTCCGTTATGGTTTCTTGCTGACGGAGTGTTGATCCTCAAGGCTTATGTCCCGTTCTTCTTGGCTTTTTCTTTTAGACAAAGGAGTTACTGATAAATCACCAGAACCAGAGGAAATATCATCCGAGTTCTGCAACATCAAGACCTACAAAAGAAAGAGTTGGACTTAAAAAGAAATGATAATGTGATTATCCAATTTGATTGTAGATTATTTTATTATTCTCATACCGATATGGAGTCAAAGCAGGAAATTCCTCAATCATTTCTCAGTCTTCAGTAGCCAATCGAACGACATACTGAGAGGTCTTTCCCTTGATGTTATCAGCATCAACTGAAATCTCAAAATGGAATCTATTGCCACAAAGGTCGCTAACCGCAATCGGTAAGATGTCAGGATCTTCATTCTACGATCATATATACTCGGTTACATAAAAGATAACTTTACCAAAGTATTATTAGAAAATATTGTTTCATCAAAACTACCTCATCATAGAGTTCAGCGGCAGGATGACGCATAGTAACTTGAGTATTGGTGTCAAACAAAAGAAACTTTGCCTCACATGAATTGTCCTTAACAGTGGCTATTAATTGAACCTGAAAACAGAAGAATAAAATGGAACATATATAAATGTTACTCTCGTTCAATGTCACAGTGGCTTTCATAAAAATACATTTAACAACTCTTCCTCTCGATCAAAGAATACATTACCTGGAAATGACCTTAATGTGTTCCTTATCGCATGTAGTGCATAAGAACAAGGGACGGTTATTAGCATCAACACTGGTTGTTGGCATGTCTTTTTTTGTTGTGGTATTTGAAGCTTAGATATTGCCACCCACGATCAGCATCTACGCTTTCAATAGTGACAAGAGTGACAAAAGTACCAACCTTACAAAATGCAAATATGTCAAGTAAAGTTAATAAGAATTGAATTTTATGTACAAATTATTATTCTCAGCTGCGTTTAGTATATATACCAGATCACTATCAATGATCTCTTATTAGTCACAAAAAACCTAGCATGAACAGATGTAGCACTACCAACAGACCATTGGCTACTATCGTTGTTTGTAAGAGCAAGTGAATCATTAGGGAGACTGCACGATAAAGTAAGCGATAAGACAAAAACGTTTGTGTATGTTGTTCGAATGAAAATACAATATGATCTTGATGTGGATAGTTGTTACACAGGAGTCATACCTTGTTTAAAAATTCTCAATTAAAACCAGTGCTGGGTTGAGCATAATATGGGTTGAATTGTACCCGTTAAATATGGAGTAAGCACCTACAATAGCATGAGCTTATCAACATGTTATGAGATGAATCATTTAAACAAATATAGGTGGAAGAACTCTACCTTTCCACTCTTTAATAGAACAGAACCTGATAAGACTTATAATCATTGTGTACATGTTTACATACTGTAATGTAAACTTGTTTAGCATAACAGCCCCAAAGAGTACACATCAACTTGACATCACTGTATATAATATAAAGTTAGTTTAATGTATCAATTATTCTAAGCTCAGCAAATAGATTAAAATTCATAAAAAGGCAAAGTATTAAAATTTACTTTTGGTCACGTAGCTCAATCAATAGCCTCAACTTATCTTTTCCTTTTATGATTTTGATTTCAAGAGATCCTAAGTTAACAATTTGGCCAATAACATCTACATAATAAAGTTAAGAGGAAGTCAAAATATCAGTTAAATCGTTGCATACGGAAAAAAAATAGAAACTTAAGTAATCGTATGATATGACTCACCAACCAAATGACTGTTATCAAGCTTTCCATAAATAATATCACTGTAATCCACAAGATACTTCTCCAGAACTTCACTTGGGAAGTCATCCGCTGGTCCAACAAAAGTAGTTTGAAAGAATCCAATTTTGTAGGGATGTGCGGTGGTTCGATAATCACCCATAGCATCATACATTTTGAATAACTGGTGTAGCCGTATATTGGCTATCTCTCCCTGGATCTCTTGTCGGTGGGTAAAAGCTTTGATAATCCTTGCAAACAGAGAATCAAAGACTCAATCTGCTTCAAGGCTTGTTTTGCAGCTCCTAAGACACAGGTTCATCCTACTTGGTGTCTAGGATGGATCACAGAAGATTCACTCTTCCTTATGTGATATAGAACACGTCCAATAAATGAACAAAGAGACAAAGTCTCAAGAACAATCTGGTTTTCACCAAAAAGAAGTTTTATTAAAAAGATGATTCAGTTTTGCAGTGTGCTGCGTACAAGGTAAATAAAAGAAACGCTAACTGCCCTAATCCTAAACCAAGTTGGTTTACTCTAATCCTAATCTTAAACCAAAATGAATTTAAAAAAAGACCAAAACAAAAACCAAAACGAAATGGCAATCCTAAATCTAATTGTCTTTGGTTTACTTGGTACAATTAAAACAAACCGAAATCATTAAACCAACAGGCTGGTTTATTTTCTCTGCAGATTATCTCCCTCTCTTGTATCATCCACGCCACAATGTGTCAGGATATTGATCTCCATGTTCAGAACCAGCTTGTATTGTCTCCTGATCCAGCTCATGTTAGTCTCAGTTGGTTGTTCAAGTTGTTTCAAAGCTGTACCAAGAGTTCTTCTCTTCTCTCTGTCCAGAACTTCAAAGATCATTCCAATGAGACCTTGAAACTTCCCCTTCAGCCAAGCTTTTATCTGTGTCTTAGCTATCTCATACCATGGATCCAGTCCCTTGAGTTTAAGCATGCTTAGGATCACACCATCTGTAGCTGTATATTGGCTATCTCTCTCTGGATCTCTTGTAGGTGGGTAAAAGCTTTGATAATCTTTGCAAACAGAGAATCAAAGACTCAATCTGATTCAAGGCTTGTTTTGCAGCTCCTAAGACACAGGTTCACCCTGCTTGGTGTCTAGGATGGATCACAGAAGATTCACTCTTCCTTTTGTGATATAGAACACGTCCAATAAATGAACAAAGAGACACAGTCTCAAGAACAATATGGTTTTCACCAAAAAGAAGTTTTATTAAAAAGATGATTCAGTTTTGCAGTGTGCTGCGTACAAGGTAAATAAAAGAAACGCTAACTGCCCTAATCCTAAACCCTGTTGGTTTACTCTAATCCTAATCCTAAACCAAAATTGAATTTAAAAAAATACCAAAACAAAAACAAAAACGAAATTGCAATCCTAAATCTAATTGTCTTTGGTTTACTTGGTACAATTAAAACAAACCAAAATCATTAAACCAACAGGCTGGTTTATTTTCTCTGCAGATTATCTCCCTCTCCTGTATCGTCCACGCCACAATGTGTCAGGAGATTGATCTCCATGTTCAGAACCAGCTTGTATTGTCTCCTGATACAGCTCATGTTAGTCTCAGTTGGTTGTTCAAGTTGTTTCAAAGCTGTATCAAGAGTTCTTCTCTTCTCTCTGTCCAGAACTTCAAAGATCATTCCAATGAGACCTTGAAACTTCCCCTTCAGCCAAGCTTTGATATGTGTCTTAGCTATCTCTACCATGGATCCAATCCCTTGAGTTTGAGCCTTCTTAGGATCACACCATCCTCACTCCCTTCAAAAAGATTTGTCCTCAAATCCAAGTCTTGTAAGATGATAGAACCCTGATCATCTCCTGGATCACATTCCCAGCACTGAAATCCTTTTTCATGCTTCAGCAAGCTCTTGGAACCTTGCTCAATCATTCCCAACTTCCTTACTCTATCAATCACGCCCTGGTTCTTCTCTTTGCACACACACACCTCTTCTTCTGGCTTGAAAACATTGTAACATTTTTAAAGAACAACTGACACTTTGAAAACTCTCTCCGACATGGTTAACTGAAGAACAAATAGATGTTTGTAAAATAAAATTAAAAATCCAAAACCCAAAGGTACTTTAACCAAAATTAAGAAATGGCAATAAGATCCCAAAAGTAAGACAAAACCATAACAATAAGAAAATAAAGTAAACATTTTAGCAATATTCTTGATCACTCGCCCTTGATTTTCTTCCATTATGGTTTCTTGCTGACGGAGTGTTGATCCTCAAGGCTTATGTCACGTTCTTCTTGGCTTTTTCTTTTAGACAAAGGAGTTACTGATAAATCACCAGAACCAGAGGAAATATCATCCGAGTTCTGCAACATCAAGACCTACAAAAGAAAGAGTTGGACTTAAAAAGAAATGATAATGTGATTATCCAATTTGATTGTAGATTATTTTATTATTCTCATACCGATTTAGGAGTCAAAGCAGGAAATTCCTCAATCATTTCTCGGTTTTCAGTAGCCAATCGGACGACATACTGAGAGGTCTTTCCCTTGATGTTATCAGCATCAACTGAAATCTCAAAAAGGAATCTATTGCCACAAAGGTCGCTAACCGCAATCGGTAAGATGTCAGGATCTTCATTCTACGATCATATATACTCGGTTACATAAAAGATAACTATACCAAAGTATTATTAGAAAATATTGATTCATCAAAACTACCTCATCATAGAGTTCAGCGGCAGGATGACGCATAGTAACTTGAGTATTGGTGTCAAACAAAAGAAACTTTGCCTCACCTGAATTGTCCTTAACATTGGCTATTAATTGAACCTGAAAACAGAAGAATAAAATGGAACATATATAAACGTTACTCTCGTTCAATGTCACGGTGGCTTTCATAAAAATACATTTAACAACTCTTCCTCTCGATCAAAGAATACATTACCTGGAAATGACCTTAATGTGTTCCTTATCGCATGTAGTGCATAAGAACAAGGGACGGTTATTAGCATCAACACTGGTTGTTGGCATGTCTTTTTTTGTTGTGGTATTTGCAGCTTAGATATTGCCACCCACGATCAGCATCTATGCTTTCAATAGTGACAAGAGTGACAAAAGTACCAACCTTACAAAATCCAAATATGTCAAGTAAAGTTAATAAGAATGGAATTTTATGTACAAATGATTATTCTCAGCTGCGTTTAGTATATATACCAGATCACTATCAATGATCTCTCATTAGTCACAAAAAACCTAGCATGAACAGATGTAGCACTACCAACAGACCATTGGCTACTATCGTTGTTTGTAAGAGCAAGTGAATCATTAGGGAGACTGCACGATAAAGTAAGCGATAAGACAAAAACGTTTGTGTATGTTGTTCGAATGAAAATACAATATGATCTTGATGTGGATAGTTGTTACACAGGAGTCATACCTTGTTTAAAAATTCTCAATTAAAACCAGTGCTGGGTTGAGCATAATATGGGTTGAATTGTACCCGTTAAATATGGAGTAAGCACCTACAATAGCATGAGCTTATCAACATGTTATGAGATGAATCATTTAAACAAATATAGGTGGAAGAACTCTACCTTTCCACTCTTTAATAGAACAGAACCTGATAAGACTTATAATCATTGTGTACATGTTTACATATTGTAATCGTAAACTTGTTTAGCATAACAGCCCCCAAAGAGTACACATCAACTTGACATCACTGTATATAATATAAAGTTAGTTTAATGTATCAATTATTCTAAGCTCAGCAAATAGATTAAAATTCATAAAAAGGCAAAGTATTAAAATTTACTTTTGGTCACGTAGCTCAATCAATAGCCTCAACTTATCTTTTCCTTTTATGAGTTTGATTTCAAGAGATCCTAAGTTAACAATTTGGCCAATAACATCTACATAATAAAGTTAAGAAGAAGTCAAAATATCAGTTAAATCGTTGCATACGGAAAAAAAATAGAAACTTAAGTAATCGTATGATATGACTCACCAACCAAATGACTGTTATCAAGCTTTTCATCAATAATATCACTGTAATCCACAAGGTACTTCTCCAGAACTTCACTTGGGAAGTCATCCGCTGGTCCAACAAAAGTAGTTTGAAAGAATCCAAATTTATAGGGATGCGCAGTGGTTCGATAATCACCCATAGCATCATACATTTTGAATAACTGGTGTAGCCGTATATTGGCTATCTCTCCCTGGATCTCTTGTAGGTGGGTAAAAGCTTTGATATTCCTTGCAAACAGAGAATCAAAGATTCAATCTACTTCAAGGCTTGTTTTGCAGCTCCTCAGACACAGGTTCACCCTACTTGGTGTCTAGGATGGATCACAGAAGATTCACTCTTCCTTATGTGATATAGAACACGTCCAATAAATGAACAAAGAGACAAAGTCTCAAGAACAATCTCGTTTTCACCAAAAAGAAGTTTTATTAAAAAGATGATTCAATTTTGCAGTGTGCTGCGTACAAGGTAAATAAAAGAAACGCTAACTCCCCTAATCCTAAACCAAGTTGGTTTACTCTAATCCTAATCCTAAACCAAAATGAATTTAAAAAAAATACCAAAACAGAAACCAAAACGAAATTGCAATCCTAAATCTAATTGTCTTTGGTTTACTTGGTACAATTAAAACAAACCGAAATCACTAAACCAACAGGCTGGTTTATTTTCTCTGCATATTATCTCCCTCTCCTGCATCATCCACGCCACAATGTGTCAGGAGATTGATCTCCATGTTCAGAACCAGCTTGTATTGTCTCCTGATCCAGCTCATGTTAGTCTCAGTTGGTTGTTCAAGTTGTTTCAAAGCTGTACCAAGAGTTGTTCTCTTCTCTCTGTCCAGAACTTCAAAGATCATTCCAATGAGACCTTGAAACTTTCCCTTCAGCCAAGCTTTGATATGTGTCTTAGCTATCTCATACCATGGATCCAATCCCTTGAGTTTGAGCATGCTTAGGATCACACCATCTGTAGCTGTATATTGGCTATCTCTCCCTGGATCTCTTGTAGAAGCGTAAAAGCTTTGATAATCTTTGCAAACAGAGAATCAAAGACTCAATCTGCTTCAAGGCTTGTTTTGCAGCTCCTAAGACACAGGTTCACCCTGCTTGGTGTCTAGGATGGATCACAGAAGATTCACTCTTCCTTTTGTGATATAGAACTCGTCCAATAAATTAACAAAGAGACAAAGTCTCTGGAACAATTTGGTTTTCACCAAAAAGAAGTTTTATTAAAAAGATGATTCAATTTTGCAGTGTGCTGCGTACAAGGTAAATAAAAGAAACTCTAACTGCCCTAATCCTAAACCAAGTTGGTTTACTATAATCCTAATCCTAAACCAAATTGAATTTAAAAAAATACCAAAACAAAAACCAAAACGAAATTGCAATCCTAAATCTAACTGTCTTTGGTTTACTTGGTACAATTAAAACAAACCAAAATCATTAAACCAACAGGCTGGTTTATTTTCTCTGCAGATTATCTCCCTCTCCTGCATCATCCACGCCACAATGTGTCAGGAGATTGATCTCCATGTTCAGAACCAGCTTGTATTGTCTCCTGATCCAGCTCATGTTAGTCTCAATTGGTTGTTCAAGTTGTTTCAAAGCTGTATCAAGAGTTCTTCTCTTCTATCTGTCCAGAACTTCAAAGATCATTCCAATGAGACCTTGAAACTTTCCCTTCAGCCAAGCTTTGATATGTGTCTTAGCTATCTCATACCATGGATCCAATCCCTTGAGTTTGAGCCTGCTTAGGATCACACCATCCTCTCTCCCTTCAAAAAGATTTGTCCTCAAATCCAAGTCTTGTAAGATGATAGAACCCTGATCATCTCCTGGATCAAATACCCAGCACTGAAATCCTTTTCCATGCTTCAGCAAGGTCTTGGAACCTTGCTCAATCATTCCCAACTTCCTTACTCTATCAATCACGCCCTGGTTCTTCTCTTTGCACACACACACCTCTTCTTCTGGCTTGAAAACAAAGTGTTGCAAATCTCTCACGTGCCTTAGCATGTTACTGCACACAAGCAAAAACCTTACTGATTGATCTGGTGGCTGAACTAGCTCCTTCTTGCTGCCTAGGAGAATACCTCTAATCTCTCTCAATACACCTTGGCCATCACTCATTATAACTTGGTTCTCATGCTGCATAGGGTCTGGTGGTCGTGTGTAATGATCCCCATATTCATTCTCAAGCTTTGGCATCTTGTTAACCACAACAAGTTTCTGTTTTGTGGATCTCAGCTTGTTCTTATCAGTTAGGGATCTGATCAAGAACGTGTTACCTTATGTTTCTCCTCTATTTTTACTGCAGGTACTCAAGATCACACCATCTTCTCTCCCTTCAAAACGATTTGACCTTAAATCTTGTTTTTCAGGAGTGAAGAAACCTTGCAGATCAAGCTTGTATGAAACTGTTTTCTGCACCAGATTGTTGTTACTTCTTATACTAACACTGAAGCTTCCTCCTGGTTCAAAAACAACTTGCTGCAAGCCCCTAACATCTCTTAAATACTCCACTAAGCTAGGCTGGAAGTCTAAAGTAAGCCAGGTCAGTAAGCCACAAGATAAGGACTGAAAGCTTTCACCTTGATGAATCAAAGCAAGAGCCAATTCTGAAGCTGCAGATGACTCTCCAAGCACTCCCTCTTCTTTCTTTGTTTGGTCAGGCACGTGTACAAACACCACTTGTGTTTCTCCTTCCTTATCAACTGCCATATTGGACACTGAATCCTCTGGTAGTGAATCTGGTTGTTCAATCTCTTCCAAGAAAAAATCAAAATCTGGTTCTTTCTCCTCTCATTGGAAACCAGGCACAAACTTAAAATTCATGACTATTTTAAGCTCACTCCAAGTGTAGATTGGTTCCTCATCAGACCAACGAGCTTATTTCTCTACCCTCCACCATGCTTTAGCCTCACCTCTCAGCAAACTAACAGCAAGTGATAGGCTTTCCCATGAGGATACTTGATTCTGCGCAATGAAACTATCTAGGCTATCAGCCCACGCCATGAAAGCTTCTGGTCCATATCCACGACCATATCCTCCAGCAAAGACATCAGGATACATTATAAAACAAGTTCACAAATCTCCTAGATCCTTACTGATTGTAGCTTCACTTCTCTGCCACTCTTCTGCTCTTCCAAACGATGTGGCGGTAGATCAGCTACCAAAGAGTACAAAACCGTGTCCAGTTGATGAAACCAGATTAAACTTCTTGCCCTAACCTTCAAGAGGCTCTGATACCACTTGGTGTAGCCGTATATTGGCTATCTCTCCCTGGATCTCTTGTAGGTGGGTAAAAGCTTTGATAATCCTTGCAAACAGAGAATCAAAGACTCAATCTGCTTCAAGGCTTGTTTTGCAGCTCCTAAGACACAGGTTCACCCTACTTGGTGTCTAGGATGGATCACAGAAGATTCACTCTTCCTTATGTGATATAGAACACGTCCAATAAATGAACAAAGAGACAAAGTCTCAAGAACAATCTCGTTTTCACCAAAAAGAAGTTTTATTAAAAAGATGATTCAAGGTGTGCTGCGTACAAGGTAAATAAAAGAAACGCCAACTGCCCTAATCTTAAACCAAGTTGGTTTACTCTAATCCTAATCCTAAACCAAATTGAATTTAAAAAGAATACCAAAACAAAAACCAAAACGAAATTGCAATCCTAAATCTAATTGTCTTTGGTTTACTTGGTACAATTAAAACAAACTGAAATCATTATACCAACAGGCTGGTTTATTTTCTTTGCAGATTATCTCCCTCTCCTGCATCGTCCACGCCACAATGTGTCAGGAGATTGATCTCCATGTTCAGAACAAGCTTGTATTGTCTCCTGATCCAGCTCATGTTAGTCTCAGTTGGTTGTTCAAGTTGTTTCAAAGTTGTACCAAGAATTCTTCTCTTCTCTCTGTCCAGAACTTCAAAGATCATTCCAATGAGACCTTGAAACTTCCCCTTCAGCCAAGCTTTGATATGTGTCTTAGCTATCTCATACCATGGATCCAATCCCTTGAGTTTGAGCCTGTTTAGGATCACACCAATAACTGGATGACCTTTGCATCGCCCTCTGTTAGTTTCCCTTCAAATTGTTTTATGAGCTGTTCACCAACTTGAGCATGAATTCTTGTCCCCTACACAGTGATGAGATAGAGTTAACTTAGTTGGATTGAGAAACAAAAGAAAAAAACAATTTATGTAAATGATACATCAAGTAATGTACTTATTTCTTTATCGGCAAAAACCATTTCGATGGTGTTTCCGGAATCTCTGTTATAGTTTTTCCATAAACAAAGAATCCTAACCTCAATACGCCATGTATCTTTACACGGTCTCAATTGCCTGATAAAAAACACTCGAATTTTGGTAGCTTGAACCATTGCCATAACGTCTCAATTGCATGTATCTTTACACAGTCTCAATTGCCTGATAAAAGACACTCGATTTTTGGTAGCTTGAACCATTGCCATAACATTTTCAACTAAATTTGCTATTATCTTCAAACTGTATTGTATAATATGTAAGACTTATGGATTGTGTTTATATATTGTCTCACTTTCCTAATGTTTGAAGTGTGCACATATGTTTGCATTAATTGCCGACGTCTTGCACAAGTTTTCGAAAAGGAATATAAGGAAAGTAATAAATATTATTTTTCTAATTTAGAATGATTATGAACCCGAATAACTTAAATCATAATTTATGCAAGTATTGATTTGGAATCAATAAGGCATGTATATATTGTCGATCAAAAATGCTCAAATAGTATATCTATTTTGTCTTTCAATTTAAATTGGTGGTAATTTTTATTAAGAACATCAATAAATGTGATAATAGTTTAAAAGTTTGATTTGATTCATCACGCAATTAGCATTAAAATATAAAATATATAAGGTAACTTAGAATATACGATTCTCATATCTCTTAGCTAATTGCGCAAGTAATGTGACTTTGCAACTTGCGCAAGTAATCCTATTTATAATTATATGTTATTGTGCGCAAGTAATCCCGCGTTCACACAATCCTATATATTAGTATGAATTAGATTTTGGGAAGTTTAAATAAATTGGTTATATATTCTCTCTCAAATTGGTTGATTGAAACAAAGGAACTGATATTTTCAATATGGATACTAATTTATTCCAAATCATTATGTAAGTATTAATTGGTTATAGAATTCTTATAATGATATATGCGCGTACTAAGGTTGATTCTGTATGTTTGAATACATCTTCGATGATCAAATAAAATGTAGAGATGTGTAATTAAAATAATTAAACATAAAGAGTGAAGTTCAAAATAATGCATAATTATACATAAACCGAGAGTTATAATTCTTTAATTAAACATAAAGAGTTAAGTTCAAAATAAATAACATAAACCGAGAGTTAGATCCAAACTTAAACAGATCATTCCAAAAAGTTTCAAAAGATAAGGGTTTGAGATTTTAGAAGAGAGATCAATCGAACAACAAACATTCACCCATCTTGGCCCAATCAAAAGCTGGCACTCTCACCTCTTGCATCCTCTCATATGCAAGGCTCAGCTCTATTATAAGTCTCTGCTTCTCCTTCACCGGACCAAACACCTTCTCCACTTTCTCAAGTATCTCAAGCTTGGCTTGGAGTCTTTCAACCTCGACCTCCTCCACATAACAGCTTCATAATGCTCCTTGAAAACTCGAAGGAGGGCACAATAATGATCAGTCGTTTCCCTTTGGGCTTGTTTGTAACCATCTTGCCATGTTGATCCCGAGTCATAAACCACCATCTCCTTCATCTTCAGATATTTGGAACTTGCCATGGAGTCTTGATTCTGCATGTTTGAAGATTTTAAATATAATATAGGTTAAAATTATACAATAGATGAAAATTTAAAACGGTTTGTGTTTATGAAAATTCCAAACTTTACTAATAACAAAATCCCAACCTAAACTAAGACAGATCAACGAATTTTAAACTATTTGCATGTTGATAATTCGTTGCCATGTTGATATATTGAAGGCCAAACTTTACTAATAACAAAATCTCAACCTAAACTAAGATAGATCAACGAATTTTTAAACTATCTAAGACAATATTATATTTCTAAACTATGAATATCAACGAATTATAAACATGCAAATCTCATCTAAGACGGTATTCCATTCCTAAATGAGAGTGAGAAGAGAAAGATGAAAAACTGAGAGGGAGAAGAGAAAGATGAAAAGATGAGAGGGAGAAGAGAAAGATGAAAAAACTTACTCAAGAAGAAATTGGAGAGACAAAGTTTGGAGAAGTTGGAAGTTGTTAGGGTTGTCGACAAAGTGTATGATGAGAGTATATATAGGTTGATACGGTGGCATTATTTATTTTTGCAAAGGTATTTTATAATATGAATAATAATCATTACAATCCTAGATAACATACAAACTAAATACAATTCGCTAAATAAAAAATTATTTATTTAGATAAAATTTTGAATTGTCATATCAAAATCATCATTACAAACATACAAAGCCTAAGTTTATAATACATAAACTGAATTTTACACTAATTTGTAATTTTTTTTCATTCATGTTTCTAATTATTACTTTCCTTAGTTTTTTTTTATGTTTCAGCTTGAAATACCTAAGATTGAATTTACTAAAAAACATAGTACAACGTAGCATATTTAATGTATTAATATTATGGTGTAATACTAAATATATGAACATATTTTATTTTCAATAGTAAACATAGTATAAAGTTAAAAAATGATTTCTTTGTCAATTACGCATTAATATTAGCCTTATTTTAGTATAGAATTTCAAGTTTCATTAACTCGTTTGAGCAAGCTTACCAAAACTATAATTATGACTGCTAACAGTCTAAGCGGCTGCCTTGCCCATAAAGTATTTCATTATTAATATACCACTAGGATAAGACATGCGCCTTGCGCATGATGTGATTATCTTTGAAATATTTAAATATTAGATCTGTTTATTTTGGATATCAGATCGATTTTGTTTCTTCGGATTTTAAGATCCTATGATATAACTTCATTCTAAATTCATATTTATTTTTGATTGTATACATAAACATTTACAAAAAGTTATATATATATAAACAATAACGTTAATACATCTACACATTGGACATGCTGAATTTCATTCTTATAATGTATTAAACTTAATCTTTATGGATTTTTAACAATCACAAATTATGTTTCAACATATATTTTTCAATTGGGCCTGCGTAAAACATGTTTTGACATTAGGCCCGTAACGAAACAATGATGTACTGCTTAGATCTAAAAACGACAACTGAAAACGTAAGAGTTTCTTCCTCACCACGCTAGACCAAGGCACTTTGGGATTATCGATCTTGCTCATGAGCTATAAGATCTCCAACACGCATCAGTGCTCCACATAGATCTACATAATCGGAAAGTGTTTCAAACTTTAGTACTATTAGTTGACAATCTAAGAAAGGGTTGACTATAAAGGTTTAAATAAAACAGATGAAAATATATAAAATTTATGCCATACGAAATTTATTAAATAAAACGGACTAAATCTTCACACCATACGAAACAAAAAAAACTCAAAACTTTGACATGTTTAAATAAAAGCAGACGAAATTTATAAAATTTATCCACATAAAGAGTAAAGATGCCTACATTAGATTCAATAAAAACCATTTCAATGGTTAGACTACAGAAACAAAATATTTCTTCCACAAACGTATGATCCAGACCCAAATCTTCTATATTAACTTGAATGATTTCAAAATAGCCATAAAAGTAATCGCAGCCATTATGGGAGAATGAAATAAATTTCTAAGGTTTTAGGTTAGGTCTTATATAGATTCACTATGCTTCTCGTTCAAGTCACATTATATATTCAAAAATCTATAATTGAATGGCATATATTTTTACCTTGGTAATCTCTCTTCCATAAATATATTTTCATATATTTATGCTAATTAGTATCATTAATTCATCAGCATCAAATTAAATATTTTTTTATTATTATTAAGTCAACTCTCAGAGTGGTTTTTGTATCTTTTAGTGTGACCATGTTGAGATTAACAACCATAATAAACGTTAGCATGTTCTTACTTCTTAAAGCTTATCCAAAAGCCTTCTTTTTAACTTTGTTAACACTATTATTTTAGAGTTCTTTGTTTTGTTTCAAAAAAAGTATCGGTTACGTACGTTTCAATGAATATATTTGTGAGTTTGAAACAATTTATCTTCAAAATATGTAAATTAGCACTCTTTTAAAACATTGCTACAGACTAACGAACTCTCACATTTAGTGTTGATATTTACATTTCAGATGCCAAAAACTGATTAAAAATTTGATCAAACTCAAGGTTCTTGAAATATCCAAAATCTTGTGTATATATGTTATTAGATTATTTCTTTGTAACTTACACATAAATGTATACCTTAAATTATTATATATTGAAATTATTTTACAGAACTAAACCAAAATTGAAAAAAAAAACACTAAACAGAAGCAAAAAGAACATTAAGCCGAAAACAGATTAAACCTAAATCTAAATCTAAACGTCTTTATCATCATCATCATCATCATCAGCCGCACCACCATGAATCTTTGTCTTCACTCGCTGAGCAGATGCGGTAAGCACCACTACCATACCACCACCACAACGCTGTGCCTCCTCTGTGTTCAAGCTCAGGACCACCAACTCTGCTCACGACAACCCTTCCCATACCTTAAACAAAGCAAAACCTTAGAGAGAGAGAGACAGACAGAGAGAGAGAGAGAGAGAGAGAGAGAGAGAGAGAGAGAGAGAGAGAGAGAGAGAGAGCTAGACGGGCGAGATTCATGGGAAAGAAAGCCTGAGAAGAAATTGATGACCGCAGACGTCGTATGTTCATGGTTTAACCAAAATAGGAAACTCATTGTCTTGCAAAAAATTAAATTGTGTGAGAAGCTCTATTAAGACGACACATGTACAATGTTGTGTGAAAGCATTAAATGACAATGTTTCTTTTTTAATATATAAGAGATATTTTTCCTCTTAAAATATATGGATTGTAAAGACCGTATTAATTATATGCATTCTGTTTTTGATAAGTGGTTGACGATGATTTAAAAAAAAAGAAAAAGAAAAAGAAATTACCAAAAATTCAACCAATAAAATTAAGATAATTAATCCTAGAAGCTCTCTATGAGTGTCATATATTGAGAAATCACTAAAGTGACTTCTCTTTTAATGTATAGGAGAATACCATTACTATTCTACCCATATTTCGACCCGGATTCAGACCCAAATCTGACCAAGCTTTAACCCTAATCTTCTTTTTATTCTTCTTCTTCCTCTTTTCTTCTCCATTAATGTTCAGTCACCAAAATTTCTTCAACTATCCACCAATTTTCTCATTTTTAACCCAAACCGATCAACCAGAGTCTTATTTAATTAATTATATCTGATTTTGAATCAAATTTCATCTTTTACTTACGAGGTTCAAAACAAAGAAGAATGCAAAGTATAACTAATATAACTAGTACAACTTCAACTAGTACAACTAGCACCAACTTAAATTAGTGAAACTAATACAACTAAAATGAGTACAACTAGTATAACTATATAGAGTATCACCAATATAACTGATACAAAAAAACATGTATAACTAGTACAACTTTACCATTAATATGGTGATCTTTATTTTTTTTTTTCGGTATATGAAAACACTAGAAAAAGATGATGCAGAACCAATAACACATGTTGGTCTAATCTTGTCCTGCCTGCATGTTTCAAATACATTAATAGTATTTTTTTTAAATAGTATTTGATTTTGATAATGATTTTTTATACAAGTTGTATTGGTTATACTAGTTGTATTTAGAATGAAGTTATATCATAGGATCTTAATAGACGAAAAATTAGTATCTGCATACAAACACACAAAAATTACCTGTGTGATATTGTTAGGTAGAAATATTTATCTGTATATTCTGATAAAAATCATTAATATATATAAACAAAAATCAGTATATATTTTTTTCTCATAAAAATACAACCTATTGGTCATAGATCACTTGGTATATAATTAACTAACCTATTAATAAATTTTTCGCATATTGATATACTTGATCTATAATTAAAAATCTTTTTACTACCTCACTACATTCTTAAGTTTCATCAAACCTTAGAAAAATTTCAAAAATAAATTTTATGGCCGCCAAAAACTACATCCGAAGATAGCATAATCTATTTAGATTTTCAATACAGTAACATGTACACAATTTATCAATGTGTAGAACTTTAAATTATCAAAATTTATATTAAATATTTACACAAACTATTTACATCGATTTCAAATTATCATCCCACCCGTATGGCGGGTCGGCCCTAGTATTCTATGTAAACCAAGTGGATACAAAATACAATATTATCTTTAATGAATGGATAACATGAGCCATTGGATCATCCACATCTGTTTTAATTTCGGCCACACAATTTCATATATCTCTCCTTCTCTCTTCTCTCTCTTTCCTTTTTATTTAATCTCAGTCACTCACAGTCACAAATATTTATCTCATTTTCTCATTCGACTTGTACAACTAGTATAATTCGTACAACTAAAGATGTTAATAAATTGTATAATTGGTATATAAATGTTATAATTTACACATGAAATAAACAAAAGAATATTCTAATTGGTATATAGTGACAAAAATTCATAATTGTTCTGCATCATGATTGGATACTTTGAAACCATGATTGGCATGATTGGATACTTTTATAATATTGTCGACGTGCCAAAGAACGAACACAAAGAGGCATACTCCACCTAAAGTCTATTCCAAGTCTGAATCACATTGACCATAACTGAGCGAATCAGTCAGCAAGTGATTTCAGTTTCAGTTGGACCATGTTACTTGTACGTCGATCTCTGATTGGCAATCTAGGTACAACTTTAGCCCCTTACGTAGGGTAGCATCTATAGGATGTGGAATAAGAGGTTGGGGGAAAAAGGTACCATCTTGCTCGAAATTTTGATTTATTTGTTAGAAACAAGTCATAGAGATTCCACATTCCCGAGCTAGAGATCCATGTACGTGCAGCACATAGTGAAGACAAATATCTACATTGAGAGTTTGAGAAGAAAAAATTAATGAATTAAGTAAAGAGAAAAAACACATAGGGAAATGACGGGTTGCAAAAATTTACCTTCTGAGAAAACTTTTATGCCGTCGAAAGTAGCTTAGTTGTTCTTCCTTCTTTAACCCATCGGCATATGACTTCTGTTGTATGGATTCAATAATATCTAAAGGCCGGCTAGGGAGAGTAGAATGGAGGAACTTGATACACATATACCAGTTTATGAAACGCAATATAAATCATTACTATCTGGATAACTTTTACTGAAGTTGTAGCTGAGTCCGACGAAACTTCGGGAGGAGAAAATGGATCACGGACCGGTAATCAAAGTGCAGCGTGAACTTTTCTGGCAGCATGTGAGGAAATAGCCAAATCTCGCTGAAAATATATACCAGTAAAACGTCAAGTGCTCATTTGCTTTTTTTGCAAAAAGGAGAAGATCTAAGGGTAAGTATTTGACTTATTTTTAACTTCTCCTTCTTGACTATCCACTCACACATAAGGCATAACCTTTCAATTCCAACCTGAGAGAGATATAGCAGAATTTTCAAAAGAAATAGCGAGAGAAAGCAAAACACGCTTAATGAAACAATGATAAAAGCATTTCTCCTTAGCTAAGAACTCCTACCTTATTGATGCTTGAGACTTTCCAGTTCCTCTGGAACCTGCTCTGCCCCATGTTTCTGAGATTTTGCCTGCCAACAGTCAGACATCTATAAGCAAACGAAATTCAATTATGTGCTACAGCAATCAGTTTTTAAGTTAGCAAGGAGGAGAAAAGAGTTCGCCATTATGCTCTGTAAAAGTTGTCCGGTTGATCAGATTGTGAGAAAGAAAGTGATGATTTGACGGATGGAAACACACCTATACATAGCTGCAGATGCCCAATCTGAAGGAAGGGGATGTATGGAAAATGGAATCGTCGAAGGAGTGGATAGATGGAATCAACTAAACTTTAATGACAATGATTGAATGGACGTCAGTTACATAACGTTGTTGGTCTTGGAATCGAATCGACGCAGGCAGAGGCTTCCATCGATTATTCGCCGGTGATAATGGTGGAGGAGGAGCGGCCGGCCTGCAGATCGGAGAGGAGAACCAACACGTTAGACATAGCACCATTTTTTTCTGATGAGTAATAGAACAAAACAGATGTAGTATCTGAGAAGAAGCAAGCTTACCTTCTTATAGTCGATTCCATCTACATCGTGGGTGATCGTTTAATGGGAGGATTAAAGTTGATTGAACGGTTTCAGAGATCTCGAGACGAAGGAGATGAAACGTCGATGACACAACGGGTTTCATCATGCGATGGGCCGGCTTACGACAAAACGGGCCAAGGAAAAAAAACAAATGAGACGAAATTAAATGATGCGATGCGTTTTGGTTGCAGGACAGGTGTCGGCTTCTCCTTCTCCTATTTTGTGTGCTGGCAGGAGGAGAAGACAATGAAGTATTTTTTTATGTTATAAGATATGTGTAATCATAGGTTTTAAAAAAATGAGTTATCATATAATTAATTTTATTTTATATATACCATCGAATAAGTAATCATATAATTAATAATATTTTATATGTACAGTATATAAGCACATATTATAGTTTTAATTTTTGATGTGAAATATAAAAACCATATTTAAGTTGGTGCTGAAATTGGGCTTTGTATTGTATTTTTCTTTTTATATTGAAGACATTTTTACAATGGTTATTGGAACATATTTAAGTTATTTTTGAATATATGTATATTATTGAATACATTTTTGATATAAATCAATTTTAAATTATTATTTTGATTTAAAATATTTATGTCAAGTAAGATAAGCCTATTATTACTTTTTAATATAATGTAATGGACTTCTAACCCTTTTAATAGCATAGCCCATTACTATTTTTCCTAATATACTATTATACATGTTTCCAAACAATACTATTTTTTTACTACTATCTATGTTTCCAAACAAATACTAAAGGAATTTCAGTTTTAATAATATAAATGTTTGATTAATTTAAATTGTATGGATTATATCTAGTAAGTATGTTTGATTAATTTAAATTGTTTGGATTATATCTTATGAGACTATGTCACGCACTGTTGGGTTCATTTATTTGGAATATATATATACTAGAAATAAGCCCGTTGCAACGGGTTTCGTTTGATGTTTTAATTTAATAAAAAACATAAAATAATAAATTATTTTATTATAGTTTTATGATTGATTTTTGCAAATGTTATATGAGATTTATTTTATAGTTAAAAGACAGTTGGTAAACATAAATTTAAGTTAATACATTTATTTTATAATCACGGTTAATAGATGAATCACTATCGAATTTGTACTTAGATTAGAGAAAAAACTATACACTTTCCTAATATCCTCAGACGAATTTTTATGTAATAATTTAATGTTTTATTGAATAAGTTTTTAAAATTTTATTGTGATATGATTTGTTTTAAGATAAACACATTCTATTAAATAAATCTTCTTTTTATTTACAATTTTGAAATAAAAAATAATATTTAATACTCTTTTACCTTTTTGTTTAGGATGTAGAAAAATAAAATTATTGTTATATAAACTTTAACAATTTATCTTATCTTTATAATTTCAAAAATAAAATGCTATCAAATAATTATATTTAGCTACGAATAAATAATTTTAAAATTACTATTACTTTTTAAGAAATCATTTTATTATACAATTAACGATTTAATATTTTTATTTCTTTATAGTTATATTTTCTTCATGGTTTTAAAAAGAAAAATTAGTATTAAATAAATTATTTGTACAACTCGGTTTTGGTATAGGTTTTTTTAAAATTAAAATAAATATTTCTTTTTTAAAATTATTTTTTATTATGTCAATTATTTTTTGGTTTGTGACCTTTTTAATTATGATTTGAATAATGGAAAATTAGCAAAAAGACAGTTATACGTTTCACAGATTTGAAAATTGATTTTCCTTAAACTTTAACAAACTAAAAATAATAATATAAAATAGTATTTTCAATTTTTATAGGTTTATATTTATAAAAGGATAATTTCAATTCGGTTTTGGAATTTTTTTTTTTTTAAATTAAACTTACGATGACATTCTTGAAAATCGTTTTATTTGAATAAAAAATATTGAAAATCATTTTATTATAATAATATTCTTTTTTTTCGTTTTGACATTTTTATTTTTTAAAAAAATCTTAATTTTAATAATAATTTTAAAAAAGATTTTATAAAGGAAAATTAGCATAAAATAGTCTTTTCATTTTGTAGGTTTATATTTTAAAAGGGATAATTACAATTTGGTTGGAATAGGTTTTATTAAAATTAAAATTACTATGAGTTTTTATTAAAATCTTTGTATTTTTATAAAAATTATTAAAAATCGTTTTATCATAATCATTTTTTTGTTTTGACATTTTTATTTTAAAAAAAAAATCGTTTTATTTTAATAATAACTTTAAAAAAATCTTATTATATAAAGCTTAATTTTCAAAGTTATTAATTAACTCGATCGTGATATATAGCAAGTTATCATTTAAGATTGTGACATGTGTCAAAAAAATTGTCCAAAAAAACATATTTAAAACATATTTTTCTTGACAAATGTCACAATCTTAAATGATAACTTGTCATGTGTCGCGATCGTATTAATTAGTAACTTTGAAAACTAAACTTTTTATAATAAGATTTAAAACATATTTTCCTCTTTAAAATATGTCTACTCTCATAATGCTAATTTTCTTTTTTTTAAATCTCAATTAAAAAGGTTAAAATAAAATAGTTTATAACATATTTTTTTGACACATGTCACAATCTTAAATGATAACTTGCCATGTGTCGCGATCGTGTTAATTAGTAACTTTGAAAACTAAGCTTTATATAATAAGATATATATATATATATATATATATATATATATATATATATATATATATATATATATTTTGCAGTATAAATAAGGTTGTACAAAATACTACATGGATCTATTGAACAATTGGAGAACATTAAATACATATTAGGTACTCTGTATTTGAACTAATGTGTCAGTTTTAATACGATGATTTCCAGCAGAGCAGAAAAATAATAACGGTAAGAAATGACATAGCCGTCAACGGAAATTTAAAATACAACATAGTCAAGAGCTTAAAATTATTAGAATATGCAGTCCTAAAAGCGATGTCTTCATATAAGCTCAGAAGTGCTAGATGTCAGCTTGCCTTTTAGTCCTACGTTGAATGTGAATGAGTCATTTAAAAACAACAGATCAGAGATAGCAGATGAATGTATCCAGCTCGATGCTAACCTAGGTTGCTTTCCACTGCGAGACATCAAGTATTCCAAGAGAGCAGTGCAAAACATTGATGTGGAAATTTAATATATACCGCAACGCTCCGACAGCATGAGGATTTCTGTACCGCACATATTCGAAGGCAGTGGCGGAACGCTGCAACTTTCTACTGCAATTAGAGCATGCAACATAACACCATCCCTTGTCAGTGTCAATGCGTGAGACTCGCCCATTGCATAATAACTCAATTCAGCATCACATGCAGTCACACCAAAATGAATTGTATTATTCTGAAGTAAAGTTTATATAAGGTTGTTTGCTCAGCAAGTTACCTGCGACACAGCT
Source organism: Hirschfeldia incana (assembly GCA_026261945.1). Classification (NCBI taxonomy): domain Eukaryota; kingdom Viridiplantae; phylum Streptophyta; class Magnoliopsida; order Brassicales; family Brassicaceae; genus Hirschfeldia; species Hirschfeldia incana. Next base: position 955,783 of record JABCMI010000078.1, on the reverse strand, counting down.
GTGATGATAAAATTGTTGAGCTCAGCAATTGTCACTGTCTAAACCTTTGCATATGCCTTTAGTAGTGGGGCAGCAGATGGTAGGCCAGTGTCCCTTGCCACCTATCTGTACGACAGTTTAAGATGGCCACTATCATAATTTTGTCAATGTACTCATACACAATCAAGTACGGTTAAGCTTACTTGTAGAAGCAAGTTTCCCCTAATTTTGTTTTCTTATCAAAATAAATATGCGTGCCAGGCGTTGCGTTGAAGAACAAACGACCTGAGTATTAAAGTAAATAGCTACAAAATGTGATCTCCAGAGTACCAGATAACATCAAAACGGGATAGATCAAGATAGTGCCTCAGACCATCTTAGGGTTTATGTTTGTGGCAAGTTGCCACGGGAAACAATCACCTTTGGACCAACATGGGATGTCTTCAAGTTTTTTGTGCAACGCAACAGCCTGAGAGACAAATAAACTCAGAGTAACCGACACATCACTGCAAGTTTAAAGAAAAAAAATCAAGTTATAATCAGCAATCGACACTATCAAAATCTAGCAAGTTACAAAAAAAAAGAAAACAATAAAGAAGAAGAAAGTCTTAATAATAGTTACTTTTCCATCTTGAAAGTTGCGATGATACGATTCTTATTCTCTGCAGGTTCACTCACTGTACTCTTAACAGCAGTGATCTCACCTACAATGGAGAGTAATATCAGCACGTCTCATGAATAAACTGCTACAAAACCTATAGAACCCAAAGCTATAATAAGACTGTTCATGTATACATAAATAACGTTCCGTACCTGGAAGCTGCGAGTTAGTGTTAGCTAATCCAACCAGCTCGCCTTGGTTATGGAACCGGAAGCCTTTTTAGGTAACGGTGAGAACGGTTTGGTTATCTCATCAAATTCTGTTTTATCATTGAACCGAATCAACAGAGGTGGGTCGGTAAGCCTGAAGTTCTGAGCACATCGGGCCACTTCAAAACCGGAGAAGGAATATATTTTTCCGGCGGCGAGCCTCTCCCGGAATTTTGAAAGCGGCTTGGATAATAGTTGACTAAAACATATTAGATATTTATCAGAATCGATAAACAATAAGAAACAACGGAATGATCAAACACAGATCTTACAAAAATTAAAAAAAAAAATATATATATATATATAATAAAACTAGGGTCGGCCGGCCATACGGACGGGATGATAAATTAAAAATAATTAAAATGGTTAAAGTAAATGTGTGTCTTTATCGTTGCCATTCCCATCAATGGCCACCAAGACGGGCGCTGGTCGCTGGAGCCAAGGGAGATCGTGTTGCAAGGTTTCTCAGTAGGTTCTAGTTCCAGCCACTTAGAGAGAACCCCTCATAGATACATCTTCTTCATTGTAAGAATTCTGTCTGGTTTGCTTTGAATGATGTTATCAATAATACCTTTCAGACTATGTTTATAAATTATAACTAAATATCTTTATGAAAAAGTAAAATTAATCAGAGCGGTTCAACTTAAATGTACTTCCAATAACCATGAAAAAATATTTTCACATAACTTGGTCTAATAGGATTAATAATAAGCCATGAATAAAACTACACCTTAAAATTAGAAACATAAAATAATAGGTAGTTATCAAACACCTTAATACAATTCGTATTTTTTACTTAATATTTTAATTAGAATAATAGTCCTGGCCTATTAACATATTTGAAATAACCGTAACAAATTAAACATCTCACAACCTGAACTTATAGGATTTAATAGAAACTATAGATTGACCCGCCCTCAAGAGGGCGGGTATATTTTTGTTATTAAATCTTTTTGCTTTATGTTTATGTGTTTATATAATCAATCATATTTATGTTTTGAGAAATTTAATTTTTAAATTTGTGTAAAATATATTTAATATATTAAGTTGCATAGCTATACACTTGTTCCATATTTATTTCAGAAATTAGTTTAAAATTTTATTCCTAAAATTTTGCATGATATTATATTTTTTAGTAGTTAACTAATTAGTCAAAAAAAATTTTGTACCAGACTTGGAATCGACCCAAAAATCAAAGTTTCATACTCTATTAGACTTAATCGATATACTCAATATCAAATTCAACCCGCACTATAAACATATTTTTTTTTGTTAATGTTTGAAATTAAAATTTAATATATTCTTTTAAATAACACACACACACACACACACACACACATATATATATATATATATATGTAAATATATATATATGTAAATTGGTTAATATGATCTTCAATAAATTAAAGTAAAATCACATTTAACAAATATTTTTAAACGAATAACCTACTTAAAACCCGTCAAACTATTAAATGTACATTGACATATATATATATATATATATATATATATATATATATATGGGCTAATATGGTTTTTAATAAATTAAAGTAAAATCACATTTGATAAATATTTTTAAACGTGATTTGAATTTTATTTATTATAGGTAAATGTACCCGTTAAACTATTAGGCAATTATATATTTGAAAGAATATATTCAAATTAAAATTTAAAATAATTATGCGGGTTGAATTTGATATTGATTTTCTGATATAACACATTAAGAAATGTTTGAATATATAAGCTATGTCTAGTAAGTATGAGACTTTGAATTTCGGGTCGATTCTAAATCTAGTTTTTTTGGTACAAATATTTTTAAGGGAGAGTCAGGTCTAAAAGCCAAATCAGTGAACCGAATGAAAAAACATAACTGAAAAAAAAAACTGATTTTGTTATGGACAAAAAAACGTGGTTAGTCATTAAATATAAGCAGTTATAAAATAATTAGTTTTATTAGAAAAATAATAGTTGAACACAATCTAGTATATAAATAATGGTATCAGGCATGGGAAACTAATAGAAGAATTGTTGTTTGCTGTCAATGATTATAGTCTTTTTCAAAAAAAAATGATTATAGTAGTTAGCATATACGTAATTTTATCTTTTTTAAAATAATGCATCCGAAAGGAAGTAAAGGGGAAGAAGGTTATAAATCATGTTATAGATCATAGTGACAGTTAATTACTACCTCTGTCCCATTTTATGTGGTGTTTAAGGTTTTTGCACTCATATTAAGAAAACACAAACTTTTATGTAATTTACTAAAGCAACTAATAAAAAAAAAGATGCAGTATTTTATAATTGGTCAAAAATTTCAAATGACTTTAATTTTTACCTAGAATTGTGAGAACATCACTTATTTTGGGACAAAATCAAAATCTTTAAACACCACTTAAATTGATACGGAGGGAGTATTAAAAAAATGGATTGTAAATAATTATATATTCTATCATTCAAAAATATAATTATACAAACACACAAACATATAAACTATATCAGGTAAAAATTTTAAAAATAAAAAAAATTATATAATTCCTGTATAAATGCGATGTAGTTACTTTTTAAAAAAAGAAGGATAAATACAATGTAGTACTATATATAGATTTCAGTCAAACATGTACAGTTGGTTTATTTGCACTCAACGTAGTAGTTATGAATCCCTAGAATATAGGAATTATAGGGAAAGTTACAATAAATCAAATTATAAATAAGTAGAAAAATGTAGAAATATCACCAGTTACAAAAGATTATTTTTGGATCTAATATTTGTCAATTGGCATGCTGGAAAATTAATAGAATAGACTAGATTTTGACCCGCCCTTCAGAAGACGGGTATATTTTTTGTTGAAAATATTAATTATATGTCATGAATATTTTTATCCTTGAAAAATTATATTTTGTTAAGAATTTTATGAAATTTATCTAAAATTATTGTATGAATAAGTTTTGTTATTTTAAATATGACCAAAATTTTGAAGACTCCAAATAATTCTGATCCGTATTTTATGATTTTTGTTTATTAACCTGCTGTTAAACTTGTGAATTATTTCACAGTGATTTTATTTTTAGTATTTTAATTTAAAGAAAAAGTTTAATATTTTTAAACTATTGTATTTTTTTGTCATAGACCCGTTATGTATTGATAAAATCTGTTTTGTGTATTTTAAAAAGTTTATATAATTTTTTTATTTTAAATGAAACTATTTTTTAAAATATTTGAGAACATTCAGGTCTTCAGAATCTAGATTCTGACCCGCCCTTTCAAAAGGACATGTATATTTTTTGTTTAACCTTTTCTAGATATTTAATTGTAATACTTGTGTTTTTTTCTTGAAAATATTTTTTGTAGTCATATATATGTGTATAAATCTTAATCAAAACCTATTTGATTTACTGTAGAAATAATAGTAATTTAAAGTTGGTCGGCGTATACTCGTTTCTTTATAATTATAAATCTATTTTTTGTAATCATATTTATCTATTCAGATTAGACCTAGGCATCCGATCCTCAGATCAGGTCTTATTGGGTCCGCATTTTCGGTTCCTGAAAATTTAGATCCATATAGATATCTATAGTTTTTCAGGTCTGCTCGGCCTGGATCTTGTCGAACTCTTGTCGGTTCAGGATTCGGGTTCGAGTTGATTTGAGTATATAGGACCCGAAAAAAACCTGACATATCCAAACTGAATTTGAAAACTCAAAAAGTACCTGCAAATCCTAAAAATACCTGGAGAAAATATATCTGAAACTTACCCAAAATCAGATCCGAAAACCCAAAAGGTATCTCAAATTTTACCCGAACACCCAAATTATAATTTTTGGAAATCTAAAATTTACCCAAAACCTGAAATTATACCTAAAAACCTGAACCCAAAATTTTAAAAAATATCTGAAATATCCAAAATACATAAAATCATCCAAATTTACCTAATATATAATAATTTTTGAGTATTTCGAATACCCGATTGGGTCTCTTGTAGAGCATAGATCCAAGCCGAAACTTGTGGGTCCCTATAAAATAGGAATAAGAAAAAAATACATAAATATATTGGTCCACATGTATATGTAGAAGATGCATATCATAATCATTTAGAACAAAATGAACCAATAAAACAAAAAAAAATATATTTATGTTGCAATGTTTGTAGCCCTTAAAAATAGGATGTTGGTGGTTATGGAAGGTTGACTAATATTAGGCAGTTTTCATTTTGATTGCGGTTATATTATACTGTATATTTTAGGCATTTATAATCAGATGTTTTTTTTGTTGGACCCTATTTTTATCAATGAGTCATGTTGGAGAATTAATAGTATTGATGATAGAAATAAATAGGTGATAAAATAACCACCGGACATAATAAGCTAGGAATGAAAAGTCAAAATCATATTTAGTTATTATTATATTACAAAGACTGTCTAACAAACGTACATTGATCAGATTCCTCCTATTTATCTTACAAAAGCAAGTGGTATTTGAAAAGATAAACAGTATAATATTAAAACGGAATGCTCAATATAAAAACATATATTATGAGGATCGTCAAAAGATAGCAACTCATAGTACGTATATTATCTCACACAAACTTGGGGTGCACATAAAATTAGGAAAACCCCAACGAAATGAAAACCAAATACGTGAAACGTAAGAAAGCATTTAAGCATTATTCCGTAGATACGTGAAGTTATTGTTACACCAATTCAAGCAACACGCTTTCTTGACCGGGTTGATAGATGATTGAGTCATCATGTTCTTCTGCGCAGCATCTTCGCATTAACATTCTTATCTGCATCACTACTCAAGTCTCCAGTTTCAATCTGAACAGGAACTGGACTCCCAACTGGCGGGTCGGCATCATCGTTTCCTCCCTGTTCTGGTCGGAAAGTACATATAAATAAACCGTAAATATAAAACCAAAGGTAAATAAACCGTAAATATATAACCAAAGGTTCACAAAACCAGTCTTACATTGACGACAAAGTCAGGAACTGAACACACTCATGTTCGTTGAGGTTGCGTGTGATGGTGAACGTCTGATGGTTTGCAGTGAAGTCAAATGTGGTAACCCTGACTTAGAGGCACTTTAGAGTCCTTAGAAATTACTCTTTCCTCAGCTTGTTTGTCAGATTAAGACACCAGGCATGTCAGTAATCTAATTGTATAAAAAGATGTTTGAATTACTAATATTTATGTAAGAAGACTAACACATATCTTACCAACATCTGACCGGCTTCACTTGCTCTGAGGTTATGCAACTTAGCCATCACACCATCGAAACACACGAACGCACCTTCAGCAGTATCATCAGTGATTGCCATCTCCACACGATAACTACGGATACAAAATTAACAAACTCTAAGTCAGAGAACTGATACGGTGTGAATATATACGGATATACATGTTTATACAATTACTACAATACATACGGAAAACTCCGAGAGCATTAGCCTTAACTCATCGCACACACTCCAAGGCAGTGATAGTACACTGCATTTTTTTCTACATTTTGAGCAGGCAACATAGCACCATCCCTTGTCCACATCGAGTCGAACAACTTTCCCCACTACAAGAAAAACGTGTTTTTATAGCGGACGAATAACGCTATGTAACAATACGATAGCGGTTTCTTAAGCGCTGTATCATCGCCCGTCATAATAGGTCGAAGGCATTAAATAGAGGTATTTCATTGTGCTATCTTTGCTTCCATTACAATAGCGCTTTTATTTATGCAATTAAATATTATTTAATAGCATCTAATTTTCGTTATTATTTTTATTATAAAAAATTAAAAAAAATTAGAAACATAATTAAAATTTAAATTCGATAATATATTTAATTTTTTATTAAATAAAATGATTTTTATTTAAACTGGTTTAAAAAAAATATGATTTACAATTAAAAATATTAAACCAAATAAACCAAAAACCTAAACAAAGATTAAACCTAATTACTATCTAAACCTATTCCCAGCCGCCAGTCTTCTTGTCTTCTTCATCTTCTGACCATCCAGCCATGGTTCTTCTTCTCCTTCGTCCCTGGGATTTAGGCGTCGGTGAAGAGAAGACATGCTCCCTCCCAAAACGTCCCTGGCGTGTTGGATTCCTTTCTCTAGAGAATAATCTAAACACAGAAACAATTGGAGTCTTATGCTCTCAGATCTGGAGTAAAATAATCAAAACAAAGAAACAAGAACAAAGGTTACCGCAAAAGAGGAGAGGTGACTAAGAGACATGGAGAAGGGACTGCGGTGGGAGGAGGTGCGATTGCCGGATCTGGAATTCGCTGTGTACCTTCCGGGATCTGGGATATGCTCTGCGCGAGGAGCCTTGTTACAGTGAGAGGAGTCCCATGATGCAGGTCGCCGTGAACAGAGCCCAGATTCATCTGCTTTAGTTGCAGGAGAAGAAGAAAGAAAAAGATGAAGAGAGACTGGAAAAATAAAATAGAAAGAGAGGAAGACGTTAAATGAAAATGTTAATGAGAAAGAGAGATATTTATTTGTGGCCTTTGGATTATATTTCATCAATGGTTACAAATTGTGATCCTTGAGAAATCAAAATCAACCAATAAAAAAGAAGGTTGAAGATAGATAAAAGAATAGTTTTGACCCTTAGATTAAAATAGATCAATGGTCATGAGAAAAAAAACATAATATATTGTTTTTACATTACTTTAAAAAAATTTTATAAATTGTCTTAATTCAAAAATTAGATATTATAATTTAACATTTGAAATATAAATTTCGATTTGAATTTTGTGGTGATGTTATTTTAAATAACTCCATCATAGGGCTTATATAATTAGTTTGTGTAAAGTGTTAGGTTTATGATTTAGGGTTCAAATTTTTGAGAGATTAATAGTTTAAGTTTTTCGTTAAAGATTTGTGAAAGATGTAGTTTTGAAATTTGTTATATTGTTAAAACTTAGATTTAAAGTTTATATTTAGTGGATGTATGGTTTATATATGTTTGATATATATTAGAGTTTAAGGTATATAGTTTGATTGAGGAATTAAGGTTTGTGGGGTTTAGAAGTTGTATACTAAAATTAAAAAAGATAAATTTGAAATTTAAATTTAAGATTTGAACTTAGAGTAAGATAACACTAGAGCTTTGTAGTTGTTTTAATGTTTAAGGTTTAGAAGTTCGTTTAGGGTTTAGAGATTTAAAAATCCAAACATAGCGCTTTAATTAGTTTTGCTATTAAATCTTAGGTTTTTATAGCGTTTCTAAATATATGTTATTAAATCCTAAGTTTTCATAGAATTTCTAAATATATCATTCTACCATAGCGTTTCTAAAAATACAAACGCTATCTTAAAAATACGGGTATATCAATTATAGCACAATCGTAAAAAACGCTATCCTCGTCTGCTATTAAAACGCATTTTTCTTGTAGTGCCCGGTGCAAATAAAGTCAATTACCTAAACATTGTACACCAGGATCACACATCGAGTCATACGGTTCAGATGAATAGAGATCTCAGAATCACATATGGTACCTGTGATGTAGCGGAGGTGATAAAATTCTCCAGCTCCGATATGGTCAGAGACTCAATCTTTGCATATCCTTTCAGCAGTGGTGCGGTAGATGGGAGTCCAGTGTCTCTAGCGACCAACCTACAACAATATTAAATACTCAGACAACTTAAAATTTGGATGCATGCATAGACACTTAAAAAAAAATTTCTTGCTTGTAAAAGTGGACCTCCCCTGCATTTATTTCCTTGACAAAGTAGATATGCGTTCCTGACGTTGCATTGAGTAACAAAACGCCTACACATCGTATTATATAGTTATATATAATGCAACGGTATCTCATCATATATGAATAGATTCACTGAGACCCCACAATACCTCCAACCCTCATTGTTTTTATGCTAGTGGCGACAATCACCTTCGGATCACCATGCATGTCTTCAAGCTTTTTGTGGAAAGACACAGCTTCAGAGCCAAATAGACTCAAAGTGAGAGTTGTGTCACTGCAAAATGTATTTTAAGGGATTCAAAAAATATATTTATTTTTCTCCACAACATATGAAGGAAAGCATGTAATCTCAGTAGAAGTAAAAATTGAGATAAAAATACTTATCCAGCTTGATAGTTGCCATGAAATGATTATTTACTCCATTATCATCACATTTTGCCTGAAACACAATTCGCAAGATCAACAAACAGCAGAAGACTGGAGCAAATATATAAAAAATAAGGATTCTGGTGAGCAATCAGGAAGAAGATCACCAGAACCATCTGAATTCATAAGTATAAAAATCTGGAAAATTTTGTATAGCGCAAGATGAACAAACAGCAGAAGATCGAAGCTAATAATAAAAAAAGGAAACCAGTGAACAAACAGGAAGGGGATCTAGGAATTATTTGAAAGCATAACTATAAAAATCCTGAAAATTTCATAAATATACCAAAAGAACAACAAACAGAATAAGATTAAAGCCAAAAGAAAAAACTGGTGAACAAACATGAAAGAGGTTGCCGGAATTTATTTGAAGAACTAACTTCAAAATCCAGAAAATATATGAGATATGAAGAGAAGATGAGTTCAAGGAGAGTAATCTCACATCTATTTATACTGAATCCACACATCCTCTCAGATCCAATCAGCGCTTGAAAGACACATACTTGGAGGAGTGAATCAATGTGATTAAAGAGAAAGCAATAATTGAGACAGTTTCAGTCATGATAAGAAGCGCAACAGTCATCTTCATCCGCCGCATGAAGACGAATGTAACCTTTTTTCTCCTTTTTGGGCCTGATAATATTCCAATCTTTCACAGAACGTGAACAAAAGCTCAAGATGACATAAGTTTAATGAAACAATGAATTTCAGCGGACAGGACACGTGTTGGCACGTTGAGCGGCGACTTTATGACCTGGCAGCTGACGTGGACACCCTAGAAGAGAAAGAAAGGCAACTTTATATAAACTAGATCGTTTGTCCGCGCTACGCGCGGAAAATTGTGTTTTAACATGTTACTTTTGATTTTGTTGTGTAGATTAAAAATATTATAGAATATACATGTTTTTAAAGTGTTAGAAGTATAAAATACAGTATAAGAGGAGGTAAATGTATTGATTTATGTTGTTTGAATGTTGTATGTAGTTTTCTCTGCTCGTATTGGTATGTGATATTTTGTTTTATTAGTTTAGGAAAATAGCAAGATTTACTTTATAATGCACAGATAGATAGGAAGATGATAGGATGCTTTTCTTAGTTGTGGTTTGTTGATGGTCTTCTTATATGTTGGGGAGAAATTTTCCTCGAACTGATACACTCAACCTGACTCTTATCCTTCCTATGAACTTGAAGCGGTTTAATGATGCTTATTTTTTGTCAAAATAAAACTGTATAATGAGATAAACAACAGCTTTCCTGTAAATAAGAATAATTAATATGTATGTGTTACATCTTTAAGTTGATTGTTTTCTTACCTTTATATATTTAGGGGAGAATGTTTGTCACCACAACAACTTTATATTTTTGATTACTTATACTTTCATTTCTTTGAACATGGCTGCTTGGTTGTCCCATAGTGTGAGTTTCACTATCGTTGATCTATAATATAGTTATATCAGAGTGAGTTTCACCATCGTTAATCAATAACTATTAGAATGGGTGACATAATTATTATTAAAGAAAATGTTTATTCGTCTGGTAAACTTTTACTTTACTTTGTCGGTTAGAATATGTATATATACAAATATATATTCTTTTAATTAAATTGAGAACTGGAAAAAGGTTTCATTACTTAGTTTTGGTTGCTTTTTGGTTCGGAATTGTTCCTGAATTTAAATGGGATGATAGACGATTTTTGAAAAACTGCCTTGATGGAGTGTATTACTTATAGACGTATAAGAGGTACCTGATAGCAATCAATATAATCACATCTTTGAAAGTCATGTCCCAGTCCCACACTCATTTGAACTACCACAATCACAAATTAAATACCAAATGTTTCTTCTAAAAATCATTATGTATTTTAGTAAAATCAACGACTAAATAAATAAGCATACTGTTTGCAAATCAATCAATACTATTAAAAGAGCAATATATCCATTTGATAAAAGTTGTGTCCAATTATTTTTAACTAACATTTTAAAAGAATTAACTGCCATTCTGTCAAGTTCCAATTTTATCGGATATTAATATATATACACATATATTTTCATTCTTTTTTTTTGAGCAACTGTTTTATTCTTATTCAATGCTTTTGACTGAAAAAGGTGATGAGTTGGAAAATCTAATATAGTCCACAAAACACACATTTCATAAAAAGAAAGTTGATGAAACTCTTCTAATAATAATAGGTGAACAGTGATGTAATCGTAGTGTGTTCCTAATATAATTATTTCATAGATTTTCGTGTATGGAGATTATGAAATTGTAAAGGGCCCATCATATGGTTTGTAAATCGATGATCCAAAGTTCCAAACTATATCTACTCAACTATCTTTTAATCAGTCAATACTCAATACATATTTTGTAATCGTATGTCCAAAATTATCGGTGCCCACTTTTTTTAATAGAAAAGATTAACCAACAGTTATATATTATATAACAATTGTTTTTTTTTGGGTTATACCATTTTACTCCCTTCAATAGTATTCCACCCAAAAAAATCAAATATTTTTTATATCTCAACCTTTTTCTTTTAAAATTTTATTTGATTAATATACATCATTTATTTATTAAACCAGATATTAATTTCTTCAAATTTTTAAAAAATTACACAGACATTAAGCTTATCAATTAGCAAAACACATGATGCTAAAAATAAAGTTTATCAGGGTTTAAATAGTTTTTAAGAAATAAATATTCATATAAACTCATTTAGTTAAATTGGTTTAAATAAGTCATTCGATTAAAATATATTTATGAAATGAAGATCATATATCAATACTATTAAAACATCATCATGTATATTGATATAGGTGTGGTCCAACTCTTTTAATGCAATTATTAAAACTTTTTATTAATTTTTAAGGAAAATATTATACAAAAGAAAACATAAATATGACTAAAACACAAATATAAAAATTAAATTTCTAAAAAAAATGTAAAACAAAAAATATACCTCATAATCTAAGAACATGGACAGGAACATGAACAAAAAAATACAACCTCAGAACCTCAAAAAAATATCTATTCTATTAAAACTGAAACATGAAATATTGATATATGTGTGGTCCAACAATTATTTTTCTATATCTATTCTATCAAAAATATATCTATTCTATTAAAACAGAAACATAAAATATTAATATATATGTGGTCGAACATTTATTTTTCCATATATATTCTATTAATACATGAATATGACATATTTGTATATGAATTTAGCCAAAAAAAGACATATTTGTATATGTGTGGTATTTTAATAGTATTGATTAAAAAAAATTATTAATCATTTAAGAAAAATATTATACAAAAAAATTCAAATATAATATTAAAACAAAAAATATAAAAATTAAAATATAAAACAAAAGTATTGAAGTTCTCGTCTTTCAGAAGTTCTTTCCTTAGTCCTTGTTTCTTTTAAGCACCAAAGTCTCAAATTGGGTAGTTTTTTAACAAAGTAATTTTGAAAACAAACGAAACTCAGTTGAAATCATTAAATCCTTAAATCGAGGATGGGGACCACTGGAGACAATACACATTCCATTGTTACTCTCCTCTCACTTTGTTCTCAGTCAAGGCATAGAAATGACACAGAGTAAAGTGTCTGAAAGGGGCAATTGATTATAAATGCATTTTGTTGAACTCACGAAAAACCATTGGCTTTCTTTTTTTGGACAAACTCCTCATTCAAGACAATCACGCCTCCTCTTGTCTTCTTTTCAAAAAAAAAAAAAAAAAAAAAGACAACTGTATTGAATTGATAAAAATTTCAAGATGTTAACTAATACATATTGTAATATTCTTCTACATGTGAAAACTTAATTCTATGTAAAAAAGAAAAAAAAAAGAAAAAAGACGATGGGAGAAAAAGACGCTACGATGCTTGACGTGGGCGATAAGGTTCGGCCGCCGGGTGAACCCCCAGATCAAGGGAGGACGTATGCGGAGAAGGTTACTGGTAGGGGTGCGGGTGGAAGACTGAAACCGGAGGACCTAGTGAAGGATGCGTTTGTTGACGAGAGGATGCGACTGGAGTTTTCGGATGGTCCGGATGGAGAACCGGTGATAACGATTGAATCGGAGGTGCTGAGGGCGATGAATGGATTGTGGAAACAGTGTATGATCGTGAAGGTGTTGGGACGCAGTGTTGCGATCTCAGTACTTGCGAAGCGGCTGAAGGAGTTGTGGAAGCCGAAAGGGGGAATGACGGTATTGGATCTACCTCGACAATTCTTTATGGTGAGGTTTGAGTTGGAGGAAGAATACATGGCAGCGTTAACTGGGGGTCCTTGGAGAGCGTTCGGTAGCCACCTAATGGTCCAAGCGTGGACACCAGAGTTCGATCCAATGACGGATGAGATTGAGACAACACCAGTATGGATCCGACTGGCGAATATTCCACTGAACTTTTACCATAGGGCGATTCTTTGGAATATAGCCAAAGGGTTTGGAACTCCGGTGAAGGTGGATATGACTACGTTGAATCTCGAGAGGGCACGCTTTGCTCGCATATGCGTGGAAGTGAATTTAAAGAAACCTCTTAAAGGAACAGTTCAGATCAATGAGGATCAATATTTTGTTTCTTATGAGGGATTACCGAACATTTGTCCAGTTTGTGGGATCCTTGGACACACAGGTTCTACTTGTCCTCGTAGAGTACCGGAGAAGCAAGTCACCGTTTCTACGGCGAACAGGTTGGAGGAGGTTCGGGTGGAGAAACAGGTGACTGAGAACTTGGGTACTCAGAATGTCGGAGAAGCGAGTCATGGGACATCGACGGAAAATGGATTCATCGAAGTAGGAAGACCAAACCGGCAACCGGAGAGGGAGAAACAGGCGCTCGTGTTTACGGCGGGAAGCGCTAAGGGCAATTTAGGAAAGAATCCAATGGAAATCTTGAGACTTAAAGATACGGAGAATATTACGATATCAAACAGTTTTGGTAGTTTGGCTGAGGATCAGGATATCGCAACCTCTAAGGAAGGTTCTGATTTGTCGGAGGCGAATAAGGAGAACTTTCTGATATTGACAAATAATCAAATTGGAAAGAGTGGCGCCCAAGCTAGCGGGAATCGTTCCGAAGGTTGGAACGTGAAAGGAGGAGGCCCAAGTTTGAAAGGCCCAGGAGGGAGAAGTGGAGGTTACCATAAGTCGTTGGACAGGACTGGGCCCAGTAACAAAAAGAAGAACTATGGGCCCATGAAGGGACTGGTTTTTGGTCCAACGAGGGAAGAAACGCAAATGTCAGTCTCAGGGAAGAGACTACGAGTTGAACAAGAGGGGTTGGGTCGTGCTGGTGGTGTCTTTGGGAAGAACAGCACATGTGGTCCGTCGGTGGTTCAGACTTTACCACGCTCGAGTGAAGAGATTGTAAGAAACCATTTGGGTTTAGAGGGAAACCGGCGAGAACATGAAGACACGACGGAAATCTCGCCGGCGAATATGGAGGAGCAGGGGATGGCTTAACAGTTTGCCCCGGTAGTTCTTATCAAGACCACTATATTAAGGATGAATTGTTTATTATAGAATTGCCGGGGGGCGAACAAACCTAATTTTCGACGTTCGATTCGTTATATGCTGAAGAAGTTTGATTCGGATGTGTTAGCTCTATTTGAAACCCATGCAAGTGGAGATAGAGCACAACGAATTTGCCAAGGGCTAGGCTTTGATAACTCAACTCGAGTGGATGCGGTGGGGCAGAGTGGAGGTATCTGGCTTTTATGGAAATCAGATGTTAGAACAGTAGAAATAGTGAAGAAGGCTGAGCAGTATATTCACGCTAAAGTAACGAAAGACTTGGATGTATCTCACCTAGTGGTGGTGTATGCAGCACCGTCAGCTAGTAGACGGAGTGGGCTATGGGATGAGCTGCGTCACCTAGTTAATGCAATAACTGAACCGTTGCTCATTGGAGGGGATTTCAATACGATAGTTCGTACGGATGAGAGAACAGGGGGTAGTGGAGGCCTGTCTCCGGACTCACTAGCGTTTGGTGCATGGATTAATGATTTATCCCTGATTGACATGGGCTTTACTGGTAACAAGTTCACGTGGAGAAGAGGGCGAGTGGAGAGTAATTTTGTAGCCTAACGCCTAGACAGAGTGTTCTGTTGTGTGTCAATGAGGTTACAATGGCATGAGGCGAAGGTGACTCATCTTCCCTTCTTAGCATCAGATCATGCTCCTTTGTATGTACAGCTATCCCCAACTGTCAAAGGAAACCCGAGGAGACGTCCGTTCCGCTTTGAAGCGGCTTGGTTACAGCATGCAAGTTTTAAAGACTTGCTGGTCTCCTCTTGGAACAATGACTTATCAACCGAAGTGGCGTTGCAGAGGCTTCGAGTTCAGCTGCGAAAGTGGAATAAAGAGGTGTTTGGTGATGTCCAGAAGAGGAAGGAAACACTTATCCAGGAAATCAAGGAAGTTCAGGAGCAGATTGATGTACAGAGTACCGACACCTTGTTAGAAAGAGAAGAAGCGTTTCTCAAGGAGCTTGATGTGATACTGGAGCAGGAGGAGATGCTTTGGTATCAGAAATCTAGAGAAAAGTGGATAGTTCATGGAGAGCGTAATACTAAATTCTTTCACACATCCACAATTATTCGACGACGGAGGAACCGAATTGAGATGCTCAAAGATGACGAAGGGCACTGGGTGTCGAATGGAGAGGAACTTGAGGCGCTGGCAATTGCATATTACAAACGTCTTTACTCGCTCACCGATGTGGATGCCGTGGTGAACAAGCTACCGCAAATGGGCTTCATACCTCTAGCGGAGACGGAATTGGTGAAGCTTAAGAAGGATTTTACAGCAACTGAAGTGGTCACATCTATAAGAAGTATGGGGAAATACAAAGCTCCTGGTCCGGACGGGTACCAACCCGTGTTTTATCAAGAGTGCTGGGATGTGGTGGGACCTTCAGTGTGTAAGTGTGTACTAGATTTCTTCTCCACGGGAGTGTTACCGGAGAAGTTGAATGACGCTTTGGTTGTTCTCATTGCGAAAGTAGCGAAGCCGGAGAAAATTACACAGTTTCGCCCCATTAGTCTGTGTAACGTGCTATTCAAGAGCATCACTAAAGCTATGGTGTTGAGATTGAAGCATGTGATGCCACAGTTGATAGGTCCAGCTCAGGCGAGCTTTATACCAGGACGTTTAAGTACCGACAACATTGTCATTGTCCAAGAAGCAGTCCATTCCATGCGAAGGAAGAAAGGAAAGAAAGGTTGGATGCTACTGAAGTTGGACTTAGAAAAGGCATATGACCGGATACGATGGGACTTTCTCGAAGATACTCTCATGGCTGCGAGACTACCAGAGACATGGGTCCAAAGGATCATGACTTGTGTTACTGGTCCCTCTATGACCCTGTTGTGGAATGGAGAAATGACAGAAGCATTTAAACCAGAGCGGGGGTTGAGACAAGGGGACCCATTATCACCTTACCTATTTGTGTTATGTCTCGAGAGGTTATGTCATCAAATCGAAAGGGCCATTGAGTCGAAGGAATGGAAGCCTATTAGTCTTTCACGCGGAGGACCTAAGTTATCACACATATGTTTTGCAGACGATTTAATATTATTTGCTGAGGCATCGGTGGCCCAGATCAAAGTGATCAGAAAGGTGTTGGAAACATTTTGTGTGGCTTCAGGACAGAAAGTGAGTTTGGAGAAATCTAAAATCTATTTTTCTGAAAATGTAAGCCGGGATTTATCAGTACGCATCAGTGAGGAAAGTGGTATCAAAGCTACCAAAGATCTTGGTAAATACCTAGGGATGCCTATTCTGCAGAAGAGAATAAACAAAGATACATTTGGGGAAGTGGTAGAGCGAGTTTCCTCACGCTTGGCGGGATGGAAAGGGCGGGTCTTGAGCTTAGCAGGGCGCATTACTCTCACAAAATCTGTCCTCTCATCAATACCAGTCCACACCATGAGCACGATCCTCTTGCCGAAATCGACCCTGACTCAATTAGATAAAATCTCCAGAAACTTCGTGTGGGGAAGTTCGGGTGAGAAGAAGAAACAACACCTCTTAGCCTGGAGCAAAATATGCTTACCAAAAAGGGAAGGAGGACTCGGGATTCGAAAGGCAGAGAATATGAATAAAGCTTTATTGTCGAAGATCGGTTGGAGGATTATGCAGGATGACAAGAGTCTATGGGCGCGTGTCATACGAGGAAAATATAAGGTGGGCTCTGTGCATGATCAAGGGTGGGCTACTGCAAAGAGCCACTGGTCTTCTACGTGGAGGAGCGTGAGTGTGGGTTTAAGGGAGGTAGTGCTACCAGGAACAAGCTGGGTTGTTGGGGATGGCACGTCGATTCGCTTTTGGTGTGACAAATGGGTGACGAAGGAACCACTTCTGGATCTTAGTACTCTGACAGTCCCACCAATGCTTAGAGAAGCCACAGTTCGAGATTTATGGAGAGATGGAGCTGGCTGGGATATGGAGCGGATTGCAGTCTATGTTCCACCAGAGATTATACTGCAGTTGACTTCTATAGTGGTGGATAATGTGACAGGTGCAAGAGATCGACTGTCTTGGGGACCAAGTAATGATGGGAAGTTCTCTGTTAAATCGGCGTACTTGAAGTTAACTCAGACCACCACCCCAAGCGTAAATATGGAGAACTTATTCATGAAGGTGTGGCGACTACGGGTTCCAGAGAGGATTCGTGTTTTTCTTTGGTTAGGAGTGAACCAAGTGCTAATGACAAATTCGGAAAGAAGGCGACGCCACTTGTGTGAGTCGAGCATTTGTCAAGTATGTAAAGGTGGGGAGGAGACAATTCTGCATATTCTACGAGACTGCCCTGCAATGTCAGGGATTTGGATTCGTCTGGTCCCTTCTGGAAAACGCCAAGAGTTCTTTTCACGAACGCTATTGGAGTGGGTCTTTTGGAACATGAGTGGTATTGGCACGGTTGATGGTGTTCCCTGGCCAACTGTTTTTGGTATGGGAGTGTGGTGGGGATGGAAATGGCGATGTGGGAATGTCTTTGGTGAGAATGGAAAATGCAGGGATCGGGTGCGGTTTATCAAGGAACTAAGTAGAGAGGTAGATAATGCCCACGATAAAAGGGAGGATCAACCTGAGGAGGTGCGGAGAGTAGAGAGACACATTGCTTGGAAGCCCCCAAATACAGGTTGGGTCAAATTGAATACTGATGGAGCTTCGCACGGGAACCCTGGGATAGCGACAGCTGGAGGCGTACTACGCAATAC
Organism: Hirschfeldia incana; assembly: GCA_026261945.1. Classification (NCBI taxonomy): domain Eukaryota; kingdom Viridiplantae; phylum Streptophyta; class Magnoliopsida; order Brassicales; family Brassicaceae; genus Hirschfeldia; species Hirschfeldia incana. The sequence continues at coordinate 937,575 of JABCMI010000078.1, read as the reverse complement.
GGATGGGAGCTGGATCCAAGGGTTTGCCGTCAATATTGGTTCGTGTTCTGCACCGTTAGCTGAGTTATGGGGGGTATATTATGGCTTGGTTACAGCTTGGGAAAGGAGAGTTCCACAAGTGCAACTAGAAATTGATTCGGAGTTGGTGGTTGGTTTTTTGACAAAGGGAATTAATGAGTCGCACCCTTTGTCCTTCCTAGTACGTTTGTGCTATGGCTTTCTTTCAAGGGACTGGACAGTCCGTGTGTCACATGTGTATAGGGAGGCTAATCGTCTTGCCGACGGATTGGCGAACTATGCCTTTTCACAACCATTAGGGTTCTATTTGTTAGATTCTTGTCCTGCAAGTGTTCTTTTGCTTTTGTCGGAGGATATTAGAGGCACAACGTGTCCGCGACGAGTCCGTTTGTAGTTTGTTTTAAATTTAATAAAGTTGGGGAGACTTGTCTCCCCCTCCATTACCAAAAAAAAAAAAAATATTCTTCTACATGTGATAGCACCAAACCTCTAACTAACGAAAAAGGACAGAACAAAACAAAAGAAGAAGAAAAGGAAGAAGGACACAGGAATGTACATTACAAACACAACAATCTAAGAAAACACCAAACTAATTCTTGGTGTCATCATCAACAACAGCGGCTGCGGCTTTCATTGCAACGATATCTGATTTTTCATTAGCACATTCCTCAGGAGCCACTGCCATCGACCGCCTATTACCACAAATTATCCAAAGATATAACGCTAACACCGCACCTTAAGTTCCACAAACAGCACCTTGAACCAACGCACAAGCATTATCCAAACACAATTGCTCTTCCCCTTTACTCCCACCGTCTTCTCCTCCTCATCATCCTTAACAGTATTGGAAACAACTGCGTTTGGATCAAGAGGCTCCGAGTGAATCCTCATTAAAGGATGTTTCAGCTTAAAGCTCCATGAGTGGAGATAATGCGGCTTGGAGGAGTTTCCATTTGCAGATACCAAACCCACCATGAACTTCTTTCCTTTCCATATCTTAGCCAACTCTACCGAGCAAGACACGAACGGATCCACCGGCTTTGAGGCATTTGATAGACTCAAACGAACCTCTATTCTCTTAGAGCTTGCCTCGTAATCAATCCAGCAACTCACTTCACTGAAATAACCACCAAAAGATGATAAATTTCTAATCCTAGCAGATTGAGGTCTACCAACTATAACCCCCACATGGCTTCCTCCTCTCTTGGAGACACCAAACTCAACGGCAAATGGAAACTCTTAATTGATAAAAATATTATATTTTTCTTCTTTAACCACTGATATCTTTGTGTCTTGCGTGAACTTTCATTCAAAGAAATATGATGACAGAATATCTATATCTCACCATCGAACTGAGAACTAAATTCCCTGTTTTTGGTTAACGCATTCAAAACACCTGTTAGTGACACTGTTTCATGAATGACCAAAAACTCAAAATCAAGATAAACACATATTACTTGGATCGGGACGTAACTGTATGTTACACACCAGTCTGACTTAATGAGATATGAGCAAAAAAAATGCAACTTAAGTTTTTTAGGAAACATTTAAGCACTGATATAGAGGCCGAGTGAAAGAGCAAACCAAAATAAAGGTAAGACATTAACATGAACTTGATGAACTTTGAGTAATGAATATCTAATATATGAAGAAGAAATCATCACCATGAGAACACTGAAACAATTTATTTCAAGTTTGACTTGATGTGGCGAAACATGGGAAAACACTAAACGTTAGTATCAGCAATGGGTTGGTTATGCTAATCGGGAAAACTGATTACCACTGCTAGACGTTTTGGGTTCACAGTTGTGACCAAGAGAACGGTAGGACTCCGTGGGAGTGCCTTTACTGGATGTGAATTTCTTGTAAAAGTCTTTGCAGCCTGGTCTCAAAGTACAGCTTCATAACAGGTACGCTGCAAAAATATATTTTAATGAGTGTAAGTTTTATTACTCTCTCATAGAGACTAAGCTTTGCAGTACATGAGGCCGTGATCATAATAAAAGTAGACACATACTCTTTTGACTGCAAATATACCAAAACACGACGCTCATTATTTCCGCTTCATCAGGGATATGGCAGTCAATGAGAGACTGTCCATTCACCAGCATCAAGTGGCCAACGACATCTACAACGTTTTTCATGAATATTTGTAGATAAATGAAAATATAAATCAACACACAGATTGGCGAAGCAAGGGGAAGCAGATTTTATAAATAACACACATTTAGAGTGGAAATCCTCATGTGAGTGGAACCTGAACCTGCTAAACTCTAACCAGAAACACGATAAATCTCCTTCCTTTTGGCAGCTTTAAAATTCTGAAGCCTGAAGGGTGTTGTAAGTTGCTCCTGCTTTGAGAGTAGAGGATATGAAACCTTGCATCACGGTCTCCTGCAGAGGTAAAAATAATCCAGAGTTTAAAGAGACTGGTTTATACTACGGTGGAATAAAAGTTGGGAGCTCTATCCCAATAAGGCCTCAACATTTTTGCTATGTTTCCTGCCTCCCAATAATAGATTACCCGAAATCGAAGCCCTGACTCAGCTGGTCTTGAAGAGATGTTGTTTAAAGAGACAGTGACAGGAGATTTTCCGGTGGTAAGCTGAGACTCTCCGGTGGATTTCACTGCCATGGATGTAGCTTCTGCATTAGGTTTTCGATTTGGGATGGATTTAGGTTTAGAGATAACTCTTTTATAGAGGAGAAGTATCAAGGGATGATAAAACAAAACATTAATATTAGCTTTAACATCATCATTGATTGAGAAGGTAACGGAGAAAAATAAATCAAACATTGGAGAAGATGGAGTGAAAAAGTCGAGGAGAGACAATCGATGCTCAAAGTTTGTTGGCTTACACTGGGGTGGGCCGAATGATATATAAAAAAAGAATCCACACAAAAGCCCAATTTAACTTAACAACAGTGACGTGACAATTTCAAGCTTTCTGATTGGTCTTAATTTCCAATCCGACGTGGCATAGCTTAGAGAGGTTTATTAAGCCCTTTTAATATAGTAAGATATAGATATTTGGCTTGTGTGATATTTTTTTTTGGCCTTTTGGTCTATTTTGGATTTTGGTCCTGCATATCTCATTAATAGTATTTGAGAAACATTAGAAAAAATTAACTTTTAATTCATGTGTGATTTACAAGAGTGTCATTTCCTATGTATCATCACCACAAACCTTCTCATAGACTAATTTTAATAACCCTTAAATTACTCGACTAATTACAATAAACTGTCATTAGACATTAGATGGTTACTTAACTAATATAAGCTTTTACTTATTGACTAACTAAATAAATCATGTCTACGAAATTAAGTTATAGCCTGCGGTTATGACCCGAGTCATGGGATAATATGTTGATTAACTATTTTTATTATGACATGGTTATCATATTTATTCTTACATGGTTATCGTATTTATTTTTTATCATGTTCTGAAATATGGTTTCAAAATATAGTTAGTCATGACGCAACGCTTAGTTAGTCATACCAAGTAGGCATGTACTATGCTTATGGATGAACGACCAATACGACTGTTAAACGCAAGTCTCTAAGTATATAATATAATATTTGGACCGATGATGCTGACATATTATAACTTAGTTAGTCATATTTTCTGTAAGTTATTTTTACTAGATTATGATATTAACTATCATCACACGACCCAGCATCATCATTTTCATGATAATATAAGCCATTATAGACATTATTTATTTTGTATGATTTGATACACTGGTTTATATATCAAACCATTTTCATGATAAATTAGTGTCCGGTTTTTCTAACATGTTGTTACTTAACTTGCTAAGTTTGAAGATATTTATTTTTACTAGAAATCTGATACCTATTATCTTGAAATAAATATGCCCAATGATTTGATTTGGCAACGCAAATAAATGACGTCAGACCTTTAGAAAAAAAAAATATAACTATGAATAACATTCATAGCCATCAGATTTAGAAAGTACTTGGAATTTGGCACTAATTGGTTTAAAATTTTAATTTTGTGAGGATTATATTCTCGGCTAGTTTCCTTTGTTACAACAAACAGATAGTCAAATCAAACGGAACAAGACAATTCCTTGTGTTTCAAACAACATTATTTGATCAATCATCCTACGTTAATCATGTTATTTATAAGCTTAATTATGTCTTTGATTCGTATATGATAAATTAAAGATCTTCAATTATTAATCAATCACGTAGGAATATTACTGGTTTTAAATGGTATTCTTATCTATGTATCACAAATTTGGTATGTGAATACAAATATGACTACAGATTGATTATATTCGAAAATGTTAACATAATTTTAAAATGGTATTATTAATACATATGCATTGTTGATTAATACAAAGATGATAAAGAAATGGTTTACTAGCGTTTCAAATATATATTGTACATATTATTTTAAGAAAATAAATTATTTTAGGATCATTAATAAATTTTATTATTTAAGAACCATCACACAATTGGACTGTGAATAAGAATATGACTACAGATTGAAATTATGTTCTAAGAAAAATACTTTTAGGATCATTAATAAATTGTATTATTTAAGAACCATCACACAATTGGATTGTGAATAAGAATATGACTACAGATTGATACTATATTCTAAAATTTAAACATAATTTAAAAAAATGCTATTATTAATACATATGCACCATCGATTAATACAAAGTTGAGAAAGAAATGAATTACTAGCGTTTCAAATATATAAAGTAGGTTATAGTTTTTAAATAAATTAGACGGTAGGTTATATCTTTAACATTTAATCCCATACATATGATGTTTTAAATAAATTATTTTAGGACCGTTTATAACTCGGTTAGTTTCCTTCGTTATAACATTGGAGATCAATATGGTAATACTGAGGCAAATATAGTATTTCTGAAACAATCTATTGCGAAATAACATTCATTGCCATCAAATATAGAAAGTGCATCGAATTTGGCACTAATTGATATTATTTTGATTTTGTGAATGTCATATTTTATGTTAGTTTCCTTTGTTACAAAATTATGATCGTTAGTATCAGACGGAACACAACAATTATTATATTTTCATTAATTTCTTGACTACGAAAAATTGTTCATTGCCTAAACATGTGTCGAGTTGACCATAACAATATTTCATTTTCCAATTTTTATAACATACCTTACACATATGTATCTATTCACAATTAATAAGTGAGTTAATAGAGCATGAACTGCTCATTTGTTTCTAAAAGTTTGAAAATTATATATTCATTTTACATATATAAGATGCATACACTTCGATTGCGGAAATGAAATATCAGTTATAATTTCCTCGGTTTTTTTAAATCACCCAACGGGTATAATATATGTTTGGATTTTTGTCGGTTTTTTCCGAGGAATTACCTTTCCTCGGTATTTCATCAGAAAATACCGACGGAATTTGAGTTCTTCGGAATTCCATCGGTTTATTCCGAGGAAACACGAATTTTTAGTTTCCTCGGTTTTCCTCAGAAATTTTTCGGAATTTTCCGAAGATTTCATTTCCCCTCGGAATGTCTGTCAGAATTCCGGTGTTTTTTTGTAGTGTAAATTAAACTCATAATATATTTCTCATAAATGCATAAATATACTACTCATATCACTATAAAAAAAATTATGTGCCACGAATAAAAGACACACACACACTCACCTTATAAAAATAGGAGAACGTTAGCTCTCATGTATCCAAGAATCCTCCAATTTAATATTTTTTTTTCAATTTTTGCGTTGTTTAGGTTTGTTTTGTTTCCGTGGTATCCACAATTAAGAATAAAACTTAGGTTCACCCCCTGTGGTGAATTCTTAAATTCACCTCAATCCTCTACACCAATTAAATTGCCATGTAGGATTAGTTAAAAAAATAAAAAAAATAAGGAAAACATGAAAACTAAAAGAACGTGATCTCTTTCTTCTTCATCTCCACAGAGAAAATATGAAGCTTTGTTTGTCAAATTTAAATCTTCAATTCTATAATTTCAAATTCAATTTTGACTTTAGTTTCTCAGAATCAAATTAAATCATGTTCTCTTATGAGATAGATAAACAATTATTTGCATCAATTTTTAAGCCCTAAATCATAAACTCAAATCGTAGATCCTAAATCCAAATCATAAACTCTAAACACAAATCCTATTTAGATGTATTAGGTTTGGGTTTAGGGTTTACAGTTTGGGTTTAGAGTTTACAGTTTGGGTTTAGGGTTTATAATTTGGGTTTTGGTTTAGGGTTTACAGTTTGGGTTTAGGGTATATGATTTGGATTTAGGGTATAAAATTGTATTTGAAAACACAAAATTGGAGATTCAAAAAGCTTGACAACCAAAACTTCAGTTTTTTGATGTGAGAGATGAAGAAGAAGAAGACGGCGTTTTTTTTTCCACATGTTTTACTTTTTTTTTCTTTAAAAAAATATTTCATTTTTCACTAATCATACATGTCACTTTAATTGGTGTAGAGTGTTGAGGTGAATTAGAGAATTCACCACAGGGGGTGAACCCAAGTCCTACTCCACAATTAACGTCGGTTTTGCTTTCTTTGGTAGACTTACAGGTATTAAATTCAGGTGGGTAAGGTTTTAATTATTGTAATCAGGTTGATTTTTTGGGTCTGAAAGGCGTCTAATGGTTAACAATGTTTTGGTATATAGTAACAAAGTTAATTCTTGTTTATGTATTAATAGATGTTGGTGTATTGGTTCAGGGTAAATAGATTTCAAATCTTTTATCTATGGGGAAACAGGTTGTTAATATTCATTCGATAGACATATAGGACGAGTGTTAAATTCTGTGGAGAATTGGTGCTATATGAAAATTCTCGGGAGGAAATAGATCGTCAACCCCTCCTATTATTATATAGGATTTGATTTGGAGAGTATTAACATTAGCATTATGATTTTATCATCCAATCAACATTTTTACGAAAGCATGTAAGATAGCATTTACAAGATGCAAATGCTCTATAAATAATTAAATATTCTCTAATGTTTTTATATGAAGTTTTTGAGAGAAGTTATACTGTATGTAATATTATATGATTTTTATCTTTTTAATATCTATATATTCAAAACTATAATTTGTTTAAGTTTCTTCAACCTGCACCATGCAAAGGTTATCACCTAGCATGGACTTGTATATATCTAAATAAATTCGAGCATTGAAGGCTACAAGGAGGTCCCTAGCTACAACTACGTCTTGGTTCTCCCTACCATTATGGACAACACGTGACAAATCACCGATTATTTATTTATACTTTGTCTTGTGTTGGAATTTATTTTCATATCTTGTCAACTATCTTATAAGACAAGAATGGTGGTTTGTCGTGTGGGAAGTTAGGGTTTAGAACGGTTGTTGACAAATTTTGTACTCTATTACCTTTCATATAGATACATTGTTCTTTTAAGAAAGTATAGTACTTATTACATTTATCGGTTATCAAATTAACCAAGAGATAAAAGTGGTTGCCCACTTGGGCTGCCAAAAAAGAAGTAGTTGCATACAGCACACTTCGACCATCAAGTCACACGCCAGCTAGCCAAAGAGACTCACCAAAAAGCCCTCTTCAATATATTATCTTTGTCCATTCGTTCTGCAACAATAATAGAAATGCAGGCTTAAGATTTAAACAAAATGGCTATCGGAGGATTAGCTCTTGATGTTGCCGGCGGCAGCGGCAATATAGACGCCAAGATCACAGCCGCGGTTGTCATGACATGTGTTGTGGTCGCTTCAAGTGGTCTCATCTTTGGCTACGACATTGGAATATCAGGTTAGAATTTACAGAATGAAAAAAGAATAAGTTTCGTAAAAGACATGAAACGAATTTTTTTTAAATTTATTTTTAACAAAGGGGGTGTGACGACGATGAAGCCGTTTCTTGAGAAATTCTTTCCGACCGTTCTTAAAAGAGCTACTGAAGCTAAGCCAAATGTATACTGCGTCTATGACAGCCAACTTCTAACGGCCTTCACATCAAGCCTTTATGTTGCTGGCTTAGTCGCGTCCTTAGTGGCTAGCCGTCTCACGGCAGCTTACGGTCGCCGCACCACCATGATTCTTGGTGGTTTGACTTTCCTATTTGGTGCCGTCATCAGTGGCTTGGCTGCCAACATCGCCATGCTCCTCTCCGGACGGATTTTGCTTGGATTTGGTGTTGGTTTCACCAACCAAGTAATATTTCGATTTAATTAATTCCGTAATCTATTTTATTTTATGCGAATATATGGATAAGTATCTGGCCTATAATTTGATTTTAAGTTCCTTTTTTCTGATAAAAAAATCCAATCAATTTATAAATTTCGGTTTGGTTATGGTTGGGCTTCTTAAAATATAGTTTTGATTTTCGGTTTGTAAAAGCCTAAAATATAAATAAATAATGATTCAAATCATATTATAGCTATGCATTTAAATATGTTTTTTATGAATTTCGTCTTCATTCGATTTGGAATGGTCTATTCTGGTTTCACGGGTTTTACTATTAATCAAACCATAAATATACAAACTTAATTAGGTTCGGTTATGATCGGTTTAAGCAGTTGGTATGCTTTGTTTTACATTTACGGTTTACGGTGAAGAAATTATTAATTTTTGAATGTCTATGCTATATGCTAGGCTGCGCCGGTATATCTATCAGAGGTAGCACCGCCAAAATGGCGTGGAGCTTTCAATACTGGCTTTCAGTTCTTCATTGGCGTCGGAGTTGTAGCAGCCAATTTTTTAAACTACCTCACAGGCAACCACCGCAACGGCTGGCGTATCTCACTCGGCCTTGCCGCTTTACCAGCCGTTATCATGACCTTTGGATGTCTATTCATCTCCGATACGCCTTCAAGCCTCTTGGCGCGTGGTAATCACGATCATGCTCGCGTGTCACTGTTTAAAATACGTGGAGCAAAAAATAGAGCTGACGTGGAAGCTGAACTAGCAGAGCTAGTTAAGGCAAGCCAGTTAGCTATTGAAGCTAGAGCCGAGCCGTTTAAGACGATATTGAATAGACAGTACAGGCCTCAGCTTGTGGTCGCTGTGGCAATACCTTGTTTTCAACAATTAACCGGTATCACGATAAATGCGTTCTACGCGCCAGTTCTGTTTAGATCTGTCGGATTTGGTTCTGGTCCGGCTCTTATAGCCACGCTAATACTTGGGTTGGTTAATCTTGGTTCGGTTCTTGTTTCAACAATGGTTATTGACCGGTTTGGTAGACGGTTCTTATTCATTGCTGGTGGTATTCAGATGTTTGTCTGTCAGGTACGTTCTAACTAAGTTATGAATTAACTAAATATCATTTACACGCATTTTTTAATGTTTATAGCTGATTGTTATTTTTCATACGACGAATTCAATATTTTCCCATAAACTTTATGTTAAATAATTTAAATGCAAATTTTTTATCATATAGCTCTTAACTAACTCTAGTTTCACGAGTGTGCCAATAGTAATTAAGAACATGCCCCTGATCAGAAGTGTTTAAAATTTGAGGCATTTCCAATACTACACTCATCCCGTACTTCTAAAGAACAAAACTTAGGTTCACTCCCTAAGTTGAACCTCTAAATTCACCCACCAGTAGAATTTAGTTATTCTAAATTTGATATTTAAAAAAAAAAATTAAATAATGACCCCATTTAATAAACTAAAGTTATGTTTTTAGATAAATAAAAAATAGTAGCAATTATAAAAAAAAAAGATTTTTTATAATATTGATAAAGTCGTCGGCAAATATTAAACTCTAAACCCTAAATTCTAAATACTAAACCCTAAATCCTTAGAAAAATTATGAACTCTTGGGCAAATCATATACCTTAAAGCGTTAATCCTAACCCCTAAACCCTTTAACTAAACCATAATATTAATCCCTAAATTCTAAACATGAAATCCTAAACCATAAATTTTTCGACAAATATTAAATTTTAAACCTTTAATCCTAAACCATAAACTATTTTTGAATTTAAGATTTAGGGTTTAGTATTAGTGGTCATAATTTAGGATTTAGGACTTAGGATTTTGCTTATAATTTAAAGTATGGTTTAAATTTAAAGGTTTAGGGTATATGATTAACTCAAGGGTTCAGACTTTCCGTAAGGGTTTATGGTTTAATATTTAGAATTTAGGGTTTAGGGATTAGTATTTGCCAAGAAATTTATCAATATTATAAAAAATCTTTTTTTTTATAATTGCTACTATCTTTTATTTATCTAACAACATAATTTTAATTCATTAAATGTGTTCATTATTTAGTTTCTTTTTTAAAAGATATCAAATCTAGAATAACTAAATTCTATTGGTGGGTGAATTTAAAGGTTCACCCTAGGGGTGAATCTAAGTTTCGTTCATTTCTAAAACGTTTTGGTTTATTTTGGTCTAACTATCTCTAGAGGCTCTAACCAAAATTAAAACTATCTCTGGAATATTAAACTTTTATGTTATGTTTTAGTAGAAAATTCAAAATAAGTTTCAAATTAGGTGACGTTTTAGAATATAATTTTGTAGTCACCTGCACATTCATCTAAATCATCTTATATAACGAAACAGGGAGAATATTGTTTTGTTTTGATTGCCGTTTCTTAGATTATGCTAAAAAGGAACCAAAAAACTAGAGATAAAATGCTAAAAGGTTACAAAATAAAACAGTTGGTCCGTCCTTGGACTTCAAAACAAGCCTGCATTGCTAACTCTCTCATGTATAGGTGGCAGTGGCTGCATTACTAGCGGCGACAGTGGGAGCGGCCGGAGACGGAGAGATGACGAAAGGCTACGCCGTCACAGTTGTGGTGTTGTTGTGCATATATGCAGCTGGATTTGGTTGGTCGTGGGGCCCACTGAGCTGGCTGGTCCCGAGTGAGATATTCCCGCTCAAGTTACGCCCGGCTGGTCAGAGCTTAAGCGTTGCCCTGAACTTCGCCGTAACGTTCCTCATCGCTCAGACTTTCCTTGCAACCCTTTGCCATTTCAAGTTTGGTGCATTCTTGTTTTACGGTGGTTGGATCTTGTTAATGACGGTTTTCGTGGTGATGTTCCTTCCGGAAACAAAAGGGATCCATGTGGATTATATGTACCAAGTTTGGGAGAAGCATTGGTTTTGGGGACGGTTCACCAAATCAACTTCAACTTGAAAATGAAAAAATGATGCACTCTTTTGCGGCTTCCATGGATATTAGATATATATCTTACTTTCTTGATCAAGTTAGTGTCGTACATGTATATTTCGATAAGAAACTTTCTATTGTTGTGTTTAATCTTGTGAGTTGATATAGTTATTCTCTGTTTGATATCTTCAGTAAACTAGACCAATTACATGAAAGACTTTACGTTTCTCACTCTATTCTTGTTTAATCTGAATTCGGCAGGCACATACAAGAAATATTCACCAATACGATATGGTGATGTAACTGAAAAATGTTTATATATAGATAACCAGAAGAGATGATTACAAGAGAATAATCACGATGATTAAGAAATTGATAAAATATAATATTGTATCCTTATTTAATGTATAACTATATTTTGATCCGTGCTTTCAAAAAATAGGTTTATGTTTGGTCAAAAATTTATATAATCACATTTATATAATCTATTTGTATATGCATTTATATAATCTGTCTCATATATGTATTTTTATATCCAGATTTATGTTCGGTTAAAACTATATTATACATGTATCTTTAGGGTTTTAATTTTGAATTATATATTTTAACTATAAATCAATGTAACATTTTTATAGTTTTGGTTGGTGTTTTGAAACTCGACTCGGATCTGTGGTTGAACGGGTTACCGGTTGGTAACCTGATATTTTTAATATTGTGATTTTTTTTAATGATAAGACAAATTTGATGATAAGTTGAAAATTTGTTAAAAAAATATTAATAATTTTCAAAATCATTTTAAATGATATGATTATTGTCAAAATTAATAATTTTATAATTAACTAAAATCTTAAAGAATAATCAGCATGCTATTATTTAATTTAAATAACTTACTAATCTAACCATACTCATAACGGAACCAAACGACTTCACCAAAACTTTGGTTATGTTGGGCAATATTCAACTGTATTATCATTTCAGATCAGGAAATAAACAATAGTAGATGAGATTAGGTTTAGGAAAAATCGGTTTAAAACCAAACCTTTTAATAGTTAAAAACGACGTAGTTTTAAACATGACCGATTAGAAAAATACTAAAACGATGCAGTATCAAACATCGAAATAATCACATACCGAAATTGAATTTGGAAACCGGTGGTTAATGGCAAAGCAAAAAAACAATTAAGAAGAAACATGTGCAGAATGTCCATAATATATTTAATGAATACAAAAGAAATACTCATCAGTAGAGATAAAAACAAAGTAAAAATACCAATGTGTTTCTGTTTTAAATGTATAGATTATTTATATGAAAATAATTAAATAATATTTTATTGGTTAGTTAAAAGAGTAAGAAAGAAATTATGTATAAAAATTGTATTGGAAATGTAGAATTGCATTTTTTTGAACAATGAAAAAAAAGGTAGAATAACACTTCTTAAAAACAGAGGGGTAAGAAGTATGTCAAATTGACAAAAACAAGAATAGCGGTGTAAACCTTAGCTCTTATGCCAAATTGTACGTGTTTGTGAATATCCTTCATCGGCCTTCGGTCTCCCCCTTATCAAGATATCATAGTGATTAAGCATCTAATCAAGATATATCCAAAAATGTTGATTACGAACATAGAATCTAACCATTGGGACTTTTGAATTTATTTGTATTTGGCATAGTACTAAGTTACTCTTTGTTAGAAAGATTAGCTATGACTTTTTTTCGCCAACCAGCTATGATTACGATCTACTAATCTTTTCTCTCGACGGTTACTTATGGAAGTGATGTGTATACATCATACGTGTGTCGTGTGGTAAGTAGAAAATAACTTGTTTAAGCTATCTGACTTGATCTATTTACAATGACATTTGAGGAATGCATTTCAACTCAGGAGAGTACATGCAGGTTATCTGCAGATTATGGCGGGGCAGGTAGAATTGTTTTCGTTGCGGGTTATGCGGGTCAAATTTTTTTTAACCAAAAAATTACTCAACACGCGGTTTGTCAGTCAAGCGGGTGGTTTTGACCCGCAACCCAGAACTACCCGTCGAGCATCATTTATTTGATAAGCTCGATGTGTAAGGCATTTTTGTTCGTTTGACACTGAAGACATTGACTTCGTCAATGGACACCTCTGCTTCATATGCTAAAGAGAACAACATCTTGTTAGTTGCTACTCTTGGTGTTGTTCTATGTGACCAAATGACACCATCCAGTTCGTCAAGTGACCTTTCTTAAGGTCAAGATGCTTCTTGATCACATCGATGATGATTATGTTGGTTGCTTCATCTTGTTTATTGCCTTTAGGGTATCTCTGAGTGGATATTCTGAAGAGAATTCCCCATCTTTCCCAGAATCCACATACTTATAAGACAAAACTTTCAAAATATCATATGTATCCCATTAGATTTTCAAAAGCCATATGATTGAAAACTAGAAAACAAATTATTCTTGCCAAAAATCATATTCTTAACCCTTTTTAATGTATAAATGTAGGGAGAATTTTTCAAATGACCACATTCTCAATAAACGTTAAGAATATTGCACCTATGATGAAAAAATTAGATTTCCCAACCTTTTCTTCTTATTCTTCCGTTTTTATCCCTTTTTGTCATCGGTAGTCGGTGAAAAATGATATGTACGAATGACGTGTATGAAGAAGCATCTACAGAAATCGCAAAATTTCAGGTCATGGTTATTGCACAATGGTTATTATCGCAGCGGTGGTGGCTATAGATCTGGTGTGAGCGTGGTGATTGTCATTGTAGTATTTACGGTGGTGGTGATTTCAAAGAAAGTGGCGGTTGTGAATATGGAAGAAACAATGATCTTTTCTAGCAGTGATTATTGGGTTTATATGGTGGTTGCTGGCGGGATGCAGTTACAGAAAAAAAAATAATGGTTATGGAGAAAGAAGTTGACAAACAATATAAATGGAACGGATCCAACTAAATTGCATTGTTCATATTACTAAAAGTAACAAATAGTGAAAGAGTTGATGATAAATATAAAGGCGGTAATGGTGATTCAGAGGAAGAGTCAAAGAGGCGGTGGTTAATAGAAAGGAATCGAAGGTAAATACGAAAGAGGTAGGAAAGATATAATTATGCAAGAGTGATTGTGGTTAAGGAAGAATCAACGGTGGGTGGTAAGCAAGAAGAAGAAAATGTTAGATCTTTATTATGAACCGGTAAAACAAGGATAATATAGGTAATATTGTAAAAATAATGGAGACATTTTATTTTTAGTTAGATTTTAAATTATGGTTTTTTCTGTGCTACTGAGTCCAATTTCCCTAAATTATATGTGCACAAAAGAGAATGTATAATTATTATTTATATTGTTTTATCATTAAAGTAAAACTAAAATAACATATGAATTACCAAACAAACATAATATTGTTAAAGTTGTTAATAAAAGGAAAAAATTGCCAAAACATAACAAAAATTCAGCATGGTTGTTCCTTCGGTATAAATTTTTTTAATCTAATTTCTCTCTTTTTCCCTTTTCAAATCTAAAATTTAATAAAATAAATAAATTTAGGAATCAAAAAGTTGTAAAAGATAGAAATAATTGATAAAACACCTATATACACAAACTCATATAGAGTTATTTGATTAATCTAGAGTTAGTTTTTGGATTTTGAAAATAATTATACTAAAGAAACAACTTAGGCGGGGTTATTGAAACATGAATTTTTGTGGAGTTTGATGAGTAAAAACAAATAAAATTTACACCCCAAAAACAAAAGATTTTAATCTATACTATTAAAGCATCTGACTGTTTGTGAACCTACTCCTGAAATTTCAACGGAATTAGAAAACGTTCTCAAAATTATTTACAAAACAGAGCTTTTCATTAACATCTTCAAGATATTTACAAAACATGACTTTTCATTTAGCAACTACTAAAATCGCAGGCCCCAGAAAAATACTGCATTTCTATTTACACCCCGAATGGGCTTTCGATATATCTTTAATAACTCATCTTAATTTCGATGGAATGTTTTATAGAAACAAAAATCTATATTATTAAAGTTGAAATACATTTTAGAGATGCTTGGAAACAAAGATAGTAGAATAAATGAGATATGTTTGGAAACATGAATAGTAGAGATGTGTACTTTCTTTTATTTACATATTTAGCCAATGTATTTTTAATAAATTAATAATAAATGAGAATTATTTAGAAACATGAATAACATATTTAATACTTCTTTTTATTTTCACATTTAGCCATTATTTTTAAAATAAATAAAATAATATTCTTTCTATATTTATTTTAATTTACAATTCTGTCTTTATATTTATAATTCTTTTTATTTAAAATTTCTTATGGTGAAAATAAAAACACAAACTGAAGTATAAATAGTAAATTATAGAGACTTCTATATTATATAAAAAATTTTAAATACATTATTATTACCTTATTTAGATTAGTCAAATATAAAAAAACTTTAAGAGTTCAAATCTGAAAAAAAAAATCAGAAAATTAATAATAATTCATAGAAAACTAATGCAAAAAAATTGAAACATGGATAAAAGTATGTCAAGAAGAAAAAAATAATGGCTTATCACTTATGTTATTATTAAAAATTGGAAATACATTAAATTATAAAAATTATCTACTTGGATCAGTTTTAACATATACAAAAATGGACTAATTTAATTACCTACAATTTTTTTTTGTCTAAAATAATCATAAAATAAAATTTAAAATTTTATATAAATATTTAAAATCAAAATAATAATTTAAACTTGATTTAAATAAAAATTGATTTAACAGATGCATATATTCAAAATTTTATTTTTACAAAAATATTTTCCAATACCCATTATTAAAAAAATCAGTAAATATAAGAAAAATACAACAAGAAGACCAATTTCATATACCAATTTAAATTATGGTTTTTATATTTCATATTAAATTTTAAGAATATAATATATGTGATTATTTATAAGATTTTTCACATTATTAAATATTTGAAAACATTTATTAAATGAAACCTCAAAATAAAATCAAGTTGAAATAACAAATGATTAAATTGACAAAATTATGATACAGGTCTGAATTATCTCAACTTCTTAAAAATAATTTCATTTAAATAAGAAATAAAATATAGAAGATTATAGAATTTCTTTTGAAATGCAAAAATGAATTTTCAATACAGAGAGTGTTGAAAATATAAAATATTTTATTTGAATTAAAAAGAATCAGTGTAAAATAAGCTTAACTTTGAGTTAAGTAAACAAATTCATATAACATGTTAGAATTATTTAGAGTCTTCAAAAATTTAGTCATATTTTAAAAAAAAGTCATAGAAGTAAATTTAAGAGAAATTTCATAAAAATTTAAAATATATAATTTATCAAAAATAATAATTTTTATTACGTAAAATAATTTTTCAACAAAACATATACCCGCCTTTTTTAAGGGCGGGTCAAAATCTAGTTCAAAATTAAAATCGACATATTAATTGGTATTGAAATGGAAACGGGATAGACATAAGATGTGATTTAAATAAGATTTTCCAAATAGTAATCCTAATTTATTAATAAGATCCGGTAATAAAGAGATTATTCCCAACCTTCTCTCCAAGTTCCAACTTTATATTTTGTTTAAACGCACATATTTAGTGGTGCGATCAAAACAAATCCATGAATATTCTTAACAATAAATGTGAATGATAGTATATAGAAATAAGATTTTGTGATTTAAATAAAATTTTCCAAATAGTAATTCTAACTTATTAGTCAGACCCGGTAATAAATACCACATTATATAATGTGCTTTTGAATTGATACGATAAATTTAAACCTGTTGCAGCATATATTCTAATAATATTGTGGTATTTAATTTAGTTTCCAAATGCAATTAGCACCGAAAATTATGTTGCAAGCTAAACAATATCTCGGCATTAAAACCTTAAACATACATTCCCAATTCATTATATAATAGTATTCTCGATTCATTAGTTGACTCATACAATTTTCTTTTTTTTTGTAAAATACACATACACTTTTTGTTTTCATATGGTTTTAGTGTTTTATCTTCTTAACGAATTAGTTTCTAATTTAAATTTCATGTTTGTTCTTATACATGTCTAATAGATCCTGGGATGATGGGTAGCATAAGGCAGGTCGATAAACCCTTCCTCTATTATTTCCCGAGCACCGTAGTCTCACCATGTGATCATCTATGTAACAGTACTCCATAGCTTATATATACATTTATCTCTCACTTTTAATCTTCTCTCGATTGATTAGTCTCTCTATATAGATCTAATATTCATGGTGAATTTTCATTTTCAGTAAGAAGTTTAAGCTTAAAGGACATTTGTATCCATGTCTTGAACCGTATGAGGAAGGAAAAATTGATGGAAATATTTGATTTTTAATTATTTTTGTGAAACTCAACTGATTTTTTCTTTGTGGGTTTATATTTTGGATTTGTTTGGATCATCATAACTAAAGATATATTTGTAATTAGATTTTAATAATTTTTGGTGAATATTTGTGCAGCTACTAACAGGATTAACAAATGAAGAACTCGTGAATTTATATGTTGTTGAGTGTGACAGTTGGTGTTGTAAACGGTGTGTCTAAAATTTCTAAATCATAGATGAGGTATGCATAACTGAGGTATACTTATCACGTGTATATTTTAGTTAGCCATTTTGTAAAATCCTGATATTTACTTTTCATGTATTTTACAAGGTTCCTCTTTTAATTGAGGCAGAAGAAAGCTCGGTTTTTTTTCAACAAAAGAATAACCTTCTGAACTCTTACAAGAAGAGATCATATGTTTTTTTTCTGTGCGTTGGTGTTTCGTTCAGATTTTTTTAATTTAATTAATTATTTTATTTGATACACATGTTATTAGTATGTTCTTACATTAAACTGGCCGTAATAATAATAATATTTTTTCTTTATCATATTACAGTCAGCTCTGCAAAATATCAACCCAACGATAGTTACTATTGTATAAATATCAATGGGGGAAACTCAATCGTTTGTTCAAAGTCCAAATAATGCAGTCCGCCAATTTTTGCTTTAAATTTTATATTGTTATTGACATAAATTGGTGGAACTCAATCGTTTGTGTACTATAATGATTTAATAGTATTGACGGACTGCATTATTTGGACTTTGAATGCGTTTAAATTATGTATAAATTATCCATAGACTTATTTTCTTAAAAAAAATTATCGAAGAATTAACTTATTCTTTTATATAATAAATTTATTATTTTTTAACTATTCACATCCTCGCATTAAAATATACTTCAGGAAATAATAGTTTACATTTATTGTAATATTACAACCAATTCAATATATGGCAATTATAACTAAGCCTAAAATTAAATCTAAATTCTAACATATTTCACAGAGATATCATTTCATTTTTCTTTAGGTTATGAAATCTCTTAGAGATTTTTTTCAAGTTTCGTCAGTGTTTTGAATCCTGATCCAGACACTGAACCGAATGTTTTATTGGTCACTGGATCATCGGGTCGACCTCGGATGAATCGTGGAATAATAAATGAATTAATCTTATTATATAATAATCCCATTATAAAAAATGTTGTCAATATATATAAGAAAAGTACAATACAAAGCTCAATTTGAAATACTAACTCAAATTATGATTTTATATTTCATATTAAGTTTAAAAATATAATATATTTAATTATTTATATGATGGTACATATAAAATACTATTAATTATATGATTACTTATATGATGGTACATATAAAATACTATTAATTATATGATAAAAATATACAATATATAATAATGACTAAGGATGGTTTTCCGGGTACCCATACGGGTTTGGTTCAGATCGGTTTGCGTTTTGAGTTTTCGAGGTCAAAGATTTCACCCCTATTAGGATGTTTCTAAATTTTTGTTTGAGTTTGATTTAGATATTTACGGGTTTTGGTTCAGGTTTGGATTTCCCATTTAAATTATTTTAAAGTTTTAAATCACTATATATTTTAAATTTCTCAAAATCTTTAAATAAATATATTACCTATAAATTTAAATAACATATCTCAAAATACCTAAACTTAATGTATCAATTGATTTGATTTAAAATTTTGGATAGGGAATCAATAAATATTTTAAGTATTTTTGGTGATTTGAGCATACTTAAACTATTTCAGATATTTATTTTTGACTATCTATATATATTTTCAAGTATTTTAAACCAATTTAAAAATATCATTCTTGATGTTTTATGTACGTTAAATCTAAAAATAATTAATGTATATGTATCATTCTTGAGTATCATTCTTGATGTTTTTTTTAAAGTTATCCTATTATTTTCTTTAGAGCACTTTTTATGGATGGTTTTTTGCTTTCAATAATTTATGGACTCTTTATCCCTATTATTTGTAACACGAATTTAGAAAGCAATATAATGTTTCTATTTATATATAATAACACCAAATCAATCAATCAAACTCCGGTTTCAATCCTTACAACTGATAAACCTAAAAATACAAATCTTAAAAAACCATTAAAACAGTCGATACATATTTTATATTGAAATACATTCGTTACAAAAAAAATGAAAAAGGAAACAAACCCGCGCTTTTAAAGCGCGGGTAAAAATCTAGTTAATTACAAAACATTCTCAAAATAATTTACAAAACAAAGCTTTTCATTAACATTTTTAAGTAAATTACAAAACATGACTTTTCATTTTGTAACAACTAAAATCGCAGGCCCAATTAAAACACTGATTTTCTATTTACACACCGAATGGGCTTTCAATATCTTTAATTCATAGAATAGTAATGAAAAAAAAAATTAAATGTGTTACTTCATTTTAAAATAAATTAACAGAAAATAATATGTTAATATATGAATGGTGCACGTACATCAAATTGAATCAAGTTATAAAATTATTATCAAGCATATGTATTATAAAAAAATATACTACTCTATACGCAAATTACAAAACATTAAAGATATACATGAATTTGACCCTTGATCACGCAAATTCTTAAAGCTATTATCTATCCAAATATAAAATTTCTCTTATTTTATATATTTGTTATATATTCATAAAATCTTGGAACAAAAAACAAAACTACAACCGAATATATATTTTAGGATATTTACTATTAAAAAGAATATCTTAAGCATAACAAATCAGCAAATATTTTCAGATAAATAGCTTCTCATATTTTTGGTAACAACTTTACTGTGAATCTTCTTTAATTGAAAATCAAATATGTCTAACGTAATCTATCGTAATCTATCCACCACATCAAACAATTATAAGTATTTCAATTTTCCTAATATATATCTCTGAGAATCTTTCTCAATTATGAATGATATTATCAAAACTTTTTGAGCACTACTCTTTCATTATATAAAGGAACCAAACCATCGTAAGCAGTTGACATTTTCGTTTGAGTATGTTAAGTTTTCATATTTTTTTTATCAATTGAATATCATTGTTTTATGTTATTGTGCAGATCATATACTCTTATTCTATATCGTTTCAGTAACACCAACGTTTTTGGTTTTTAAATCTGGTAAATGTTCTGTATTAAGTTTGTTTCAGTTTTCATTTGTCTTCTTAATCGTTTGATTCTCACTGTTTTAATGTTATTTTGCAGATCATATACCACTCCTATATCATTTTAATAACTCTAGCATTTTTGTTCCTAAATCTGGTAAACCATAATATTTTATGTATGTTTCATTTTCAGTTTTCTTTTTAATCATCTGAATCCCAATGTCTTTATGTTATTCTGCAGATCATATATCTCTTCTTTTATATCGTTTCCATAAGACTAATATTTTCTGCAATGAATCCGGTAAATTATTGTGCTTTGATTCAATGTTCAAAAGTTTTGTGGTTTAAATACTTAACTTATTTGTGTAAATACATGTATATTTGGAGATTGATACTAATACTTGAGTGTGAGTTTCCAGTAAGTTACATATTTTTTAGCTCACAGATTTTGGACAACGTTTTGTAGAATGCGTTCACAAATCCTTTTTTTGGTAAAAGTGTATTCACAATCTTTTTTCTCTTTTGTACTTTTCTTCTTATCTTTTTGTATTTCAGCATACTTATATGGTAAATCTCTATAAATTTAATTTATACGGTTTTGTTATGCTTATGATGCATGTTTTTTTTTTCCTTTTCCATTTGTTTTCTTAGATTTTGGGCGGAGACGATGGTTTAAACGCTGTAACGAAGAAAATCTAATGAGACCGACTAATGCTCTAGACGTTGATCTTTTTTCTTAATTGTTACAAGGTGCCTGGTGAAGGTGTCCATCATCAGCAAGTCTCTTCTTCCTTTGTTCGTGTTCATTTATTTTAAGAGCGCAAGATTGATTGTTGGTTAAATTATCTTATATATTAAGCTAATTTTGTTTTCTGTATTTTTCCAAATCAATGGGAAAATATTTTAATTCTTCTTGCCCTTAAAAAGAAAAAGTGGGAAGATGATATTGGCTGTTTTATAGAGCTGCAATCAGGTTGAAGACAAGCGATGCTGATTTGTGGAAGATGATCGGAAACCTTCGCCGTTCACTGGTGGCACACAATTCAAGAAGCTGTTTCATCTTCTATTTTATGCAGCCACCTGTGTAGTTTTTTTTTGTAACAGTGACACCTTTTCTTTTTTGATATATGATAAGCTCACGTGTTTAGAGTTTTTGGGCCATTAATTCTCTAAACTAAATTAATAATATTGGGTTGACAAAAGAAAAGCTTCATCTAAAAAAATAAAAGAAAATGAGTACAAAATGAGATTGTTTGGAAAATTGATTAGTAGACAATGAATTCTGTTTGGACACAAGAAAAAATATTTTTCTTCTACCAAAATCGAAATCAGTAATTAAATTTACTCATCGATTGACTTCTCCTTAATACAACGCTAAACTAAATACTATCTATACTTTTATTAAAAAAACATGTAAAAAACTTACTCATTTTATTAAGTATAAAACTTTTCTAAAATGAAAATTTAATAAATAAAGTTGATATGATAAATATGTAAGAAATAAAACTGATATTATAGATTTATAAGATACTATAAATATGATATTATAAGAATCATTTGAAAATAATTAGTCTGATTTAAATATTCTTTTATCTATCTATCTAGGCCAACTTTAAAATATACGAAAGTGGATCAATCTAATTGTCTAAAAAATCTTTTTTCTAAACTAACCATAAATCAAAATTTAAATTTTATATACATATTTCAAATCAAAATTATAATTCAAATTTAATTTATATCAAAAATGTTTTAAGTATATATAAGAAAAATGCAATACAAAGCTCAATTTCAAATATCAGCTCAAATTATAGTTTTTATATTTCATATTAAGTTTTTAAAATATAATATATGTAATTATTTATATGATGGTACATATAAAATACTATTAATTATATGATTACTTATATGATGGTACGTATAAAATATGAGTAATTACATGATGATACATACAATATATAATAATGACTATGGATGGGTTTTCGGGTACTTAAACGGGTTTGGTTCTGATCGGTTTGTGTTTTTGGATTTTTGGGATCAAATAATCAATATAAAAGTACTGTACATTTTGATTCAAAATCATTTATTTTAACAACAAACTACACAAAAACAATATCAATATAAAAGTATTGTAAATTTTCGTTCTAAATAAAAGGATTGTTGAGGAAATAATACATGTATAAATTTAAGTTATTCTAAACTTTTATATATACAATAATTTGTTTTTATAGACTGAAAAGACAAATCAAAATTTTCAAGGAAATCTAGCGCTTTGAATAACGGGTCGGGATCATAAAAAATTAAATACAAAATAATTATCAAGTATGTTATTTCATGCATAAAATATTGGTTTAATCATCAAATTCAATAGGAAAAATTAAATACATATTTTTTTTTGTCGACAATTAAATACATAATAAGAAGCAACATATATATATATATATACAGTATATTTTCTTTTGGATTTGTATACAATCTGTGGTTTTGACATGATTATTATATTTACGCTAATTTTTTTTATATGCAGATCTTTGTTTCAGTAATGAATAAAAAACAATATGCGCTTATAATAACATCAAATCAATCAATCAAACTCCGGTTTCAATCCTAACTACCGATAACTTAAAAAATACAAATCTTTAAAAATCATTAAAACAATTGATACATATTTTATGTTGAAATACATTCGTTACGAAAAAAAAATTGACAAAGGAAACAAATCCGCGCTTTGAAAGTGCGGATCAAAATCTAGTAGAATCTTAAAATCAATAAAAACTAAACTTTTCCAATAACCAATGATTTTGAGTTGAATTTGAAAGTCATTATCCCAATAACAATTGATTCTACTTGGATTTTTAAAATTCATAAACCAATAACAATGAAATCTCAAAATTTAATAACTCTTCTAAAATTCTTCTACCAATAACCCCTCCTAAATGGTGGTATTATACTAAACGAACAACCATGTTGAATTTTTGTTCCGTTTTGACATATTTTCCTTTATACGTCCAATTTTCAATACTTGTATATTGAGAGATAGATTTGTGTAAAGTTTGTGGATTTTAAAAGTTAATAAATTTTGTTATGTGAATTGTGAAAATATGACGTCTAAAATTTATCATAACTTTTTTTAGATCAGTAAAGATATCATGAATTTGTATTACTTTTCTCTATCATATTTTTCTAAAGTAAATATGCTAAGATGGATATTATATTAAGGGCAATTTTTCAAAATCGAACAAAAATTATAACAAATTTCTTAAAAAGTGGAGTTTTGTTATCTTTTTTATCTTAAAAAATATTGATGCAAGAAGCAAATTCAAAGATGGAAGATGTTACATGTTTCCAGTAGACCCTACCAAAATTAAGTCTGTGTTAATATAGTCAAGGAAAGTGACAATAACGACAGAGAAAATGAGAAAATTTGTCCAAGTAAACTGAACCATTCATCTTCTGCCCCTCTTACAAAAGCCATATGCATGTTCACAACGAAAAACTCAAGAAAAAAAAAAAACAAAACAATTTTTCTGAGCATGAGCTCTACTAATGATAGCTGTTTCCTTTTGATTTTCTTCTCTTTGCTAGTTCTCTTGAACGTTGATTCTTCAGATCTCACCAATTCCACCTCTTGTCTTCGCCAATGTGGAGGAATCACCATCCCTTTCCCATTTGGAATAGGAAAGGGTTGCTATCTAGAGAAGTGGTACAAAATCGAATGCAAAAATAGCTCTATTTCGAGGATGCTCGAACCTTTTCTTTCTGTAATTCAAAAGCAAGTTGTGAGTATATCTCTTCCAAGTCAATTCAGAGGTTCTTTCGATTACCTGCCATACGGATCAGTCCTCGTAAAGAACCCAATAACTTCAAAGGGATGCTCAGACGATGAAAGAAAGAATGAATCACTTTTAAATTTGACGGGTACCCCTTTTTACATTGATAGCGTCTGGTTGCAACAATACGGCATCATTAACAAATGTCGAGCCAAACATGGTGGGATGCAGGTCTACTTGTGGCGCAACAAACCCTATGGCTTCAAAAGATTATTTTGCAACAATAAGTTGTAATAACAAGGCGCTGACTTCGAGCAGGGTCTTCCAACCATGTGTTGAAAAAAGTTGCAACGGTATTGGATGCTGCAAGGCAAGTATGCCCGATGATGTTCAACAGGTTGTTGGGGTCAAAATAGAAGATAGCAACACGCGGACTGGAGGGTGTAGGGTTGCTTTCTTAACAGCCCAAGCATATGATATGTTAGATGGTTACAGTTCACAAAAGATTCATGATCTGCAATATTCTACAGTTGAGCTAGGATGGTTCATTCATACAACGAATCTTTCATTCGTTGACTCTTTGGGATGCCAGAACATGACAAATTACACTAGGAGTGTATTTCCTGATCCAGCAACGCATTGTGTATGCAATAATGATGTTGATATAAGATATGCAAGTTGTGCATGCACTAGAGGTTACCGTGGTAGCCCATATACTGGATGCATAGGTCAGTAATTATATTTAAATGTGTTTTTAGCCTTAGTTAAAGCATAGTTATGAAAGCATCGTTTTGTTAAAAATTGATTCCTCTCTTTGTCTAGATATCGATGAATGCCAAGGATTTGATAGCACTGGAAGCCCCACCATGCAGACCTACTGTGAGAGGGGAAGGACTTGCGTCAACAGGCAGGGAGGCTATGATTGTGTATACCCAAGGACTCGACTAATTGGTATTGGTACATAGTAATTTTTATAAAAAATAAAATAAGCATTTATACCACCATCTAATACATCAAGAAGAATGTCGCAAATCATATATATATATTGTGGGCTTGTAGGGATCGGTGCAAGTTTTGGCTTATTGATCTTTATTGGTGGAATGTATTGGCTATACAAATTTATCAGAAAACAAAGGAGGTTAAATCAAAAAAGAAAGTTCTTCAGACGTAATGGAGGTCTATTGTTGCAACAACAATTGACTTCGACCGAAGGTAATATCCAGAAAACAAGAGTGTTCAGCTCGAGAGAGTTGGAAAAAGCCACGGAAAACTTCAGCTTGAATAGAATACTTGGTCAGGGTGGTCAAGGTACTGTGTACAAAGGAATGCTTGTCGATGGTAGCATTGTCGCGGTCAAGAAATCCAAAGTTGTGGACAAAGACAAGCTAGAAGAGTTCATCAATGAGGTTGTTATTCTCTCCCAGATCAACCATAGGAACATTGTGAAACTATTGGGGTGTTGCCTTGAGACAAATGTTCCAGTGCTCGTCTACGAGTTTATTCCCAATGGCAACCTTTTCGAACATCTTCATGACGAGTTCGAGGATTACACATTCACTACGTGGGAAGTGCGTCTCCGTATAGCTGTAGATATTGCAGGAGCTCTTTCATACTTGCACTCGGCTGCATCATCTCCAATCTACCATAGAGATGTCAAGTTTACAAACATAATGTTGGATGAAAAATATCGAGCCAAGGTGTCTGATTTCGGAACTTCAAGATCCGTGACGGTCGATCATACCCACTTGACAACTGTAGTTTCAGGTACAATGGGATATATGGATCCTGAGTACTTTCAATCTAGCCGATTCACAGACAAAAGTGATGTCTACAACTTTGGAGTTGTCCTAGCAGAGTTAATCACCGGAGAAAAGTCGATTTCTTTTCTGCGGTCTCAAGAAAACAGAACACTTGCAACTTATTTCATTATTGCTATGAGGGAGAATAAATTCTTTGACATTATTGATGTACGAATCAGATCTAGCTGCAAGTTGGATCAAGTTACTGCAGTGGCAAAACTTGCAAGGAGGTGCCTAAATATGAAGGGAAAGAAACGACCAAACATGAGAGAAGTTTCGATTGAGTTAGAGGATTCATTCCTCTCTTGGAGATATGCAACAACATGAATATGTTAGCGAAGACGTGGAGGGAGTTGTGGAAGTCAACATAGGGCTAGAATCATGGGACAATGTGGCTGTTACCGCTCCAGCTTCTCAGTTTAACATCATTGAATCGTCTTCTTCATACTCAGATGTTGAACCATTGTTTCCTCTTCATACACAGTAAAATTCCACCTTACAAAGCACCGGTATAATCACAAGCTTTTTCTTTTACGTTTCTGTGTGAGGTAACCCTTTCTATCAATATTTTCCATGTGGGTTATTATAATGAACATCTTTTGTATCCACTTTTGTGTACTATAAAACTCATTAAGTGCAAGTATTTTACAAACTTACTAGGATTGTGGTCCATGCTATGCATTGGCAGTAATGTTTAATATTATTGATATTTTGTACTATTCCAAATCAGAATTTTATTAGAAGAGTGTTAATTCTGAACAACATAAATATAGTACTTATCACTTATTAGTGAAAATAAAATTATTGAACTTTGGATATAATATGTGTATTAGCTTCGACATGCATAAAAAATCCATTTTTATTAGATATAACAAAGTATTAAAATGACAATTTTTATTTAGATAAATTTTAATCGTACGACATTTCCTTCTTGACTTTTTTTATGGAATGAAAACATAATCATATACACATATTTTGATATAGGAAGTGGTTATGTCTAGTGTATTTTTATAATTAGTCTCCTTCAAAAGTCCATAAGAGCATGACCAATGGTGTCAACTATATTAAAATTAATCTTTTAATTAAATATTGTAATTTTATAAATGGAAGGGTTTAATTGGATTAACATTAATATTAGTCATGTGTCAACAAGAATGTCTAAAATGAATTTAAGGGAACAATAGGTGAGCTTTTTTAATTCCTCATTGGCAATTTTTCCAATATTTATCTATAAACCCGAGAAACTTTTAAAAAGAAAAAAAACCCCAAAATCGAATGCCGGCTAGAGGAAACCTCAGTGATTACTCACTAGTAAGACTACTAACAATAGAGCTGTTTAATAATTTTTTCAACAGCTTAATATCTACAATATCTTATACATTATTTGCACAATAATTTTGACACATGTTCTTTTTATATTTACTTTCAGCAAATAAATATAACATGGTACACTAAAAAGATGGCATGACATATAGTAAAATGTGACATGATTGATTATATTTAATACTGATTTATATTTTTGGTAATTTTCTTAGAATAACGCAGTAAATTATAGATCATCATACCATTTGCCACTGCAGTAACTTCATCCAACTTGCAGCTATATCTGATTCGTACATCGATAATTTCAATGAATTTATTCTCCCTCATAGCAATAATGAAATAAGTTTCTAGTGTTCTACAACTTTTAAATTGTAGAAAATGGGAAAATAAGTTTTTGTAGGATTTTTTTAATAATAAATAGGAATACACAATATTTCGAATATAATTTTTATTTCTAATATTATTAGTTTCTTTTATATATCTACAAATTTTAGAAATATAATTTAGTTTCACTTTTTTATAATTCTATAACTTTTATATCAATTTATTTAATTAATTTATACAGGTTGGCTTTATATATTTAATCCAAAAGAAATAGATAAAAATATATCTGAGATTATAATTTTAAAATATAAACAAATTTATTTTTAAATATAATTTAAAATAAATTATTCTAGTTTACCTTAATTTTATGTTCAACGAAATCATTTAAAAAAATATTAGTAAAATAATAAAATATAATAATTATATATTTTTTTTTAATTTTAAATATAATTTATATTTAAAACTGTTATGGCTACACATGGTGCATGAAAACATAAGAGAGAAAGAGATGTCTCATGGGACCCACATACAAAGTTTTATTGACTAATAAAATATATGTGAATCTTTTCTTCTCTAAATTATTAAAACTTGATTATTTCATGGGAACCTTTTAAAATAAAAAACAAATATACTAAAATTCACCATTTTTATGATTTATACATAGAGATTAGTCTCATTGTTTTGGTTATATAAAAAGAAGTTATCATTTTCACTATTATGTGATTTTATTTGTTTAAAGATGATTTCTATTTTTTGTATTTATTATTATTTTTAAAAATATTAATTATTTAATGTTTAAAATTTTTTAAATTGTATATTTTTTGTTATTTTGTTTAAAATAAAATAAAATATGAGATAAAATAGTGGGGTGGAGAGTTAAATTTTATTAACAAAATCATTGTGGGGTAAAAATTAGATGGTTGTTGAATTACTATGTCGAAGAAAGTGACGATGATGTGAAATGTAAAAAGTGCAACTTAGGGTGTTGAAATCATGAACATTGTACATATTCTGACAAGTAAATCTCAATGTTCAGATTTGTGGATCTCTTATCCACTATATATTATTTTCAAAGTGATTTTAACACTATCTTTGATATAATCAATTTTGTTAAATAAATGTGATATGTCATACTAAAAAGATGACATGGTGTATAACTCAAACTAACATGAATGATTACATTTAATGATAACTTATATTTTTGGTAATTCGTTTTAGAATATGTTAAATATCGATTATAAATTTGGTAATTTTAAAAAATATGGAATTAAATTATACATCATCATTAAACTAAATATATTCAAGTGTGAAATTACATAATATAAATATAATAATATTTTACAAATTTTGAAATACGATATATTTTTATTTTTATAATTATAGAATTTTGCTGACAAAATATTTTAAAATTTGCTATGATATTTTTAAAATTATAATTTTAATTGTATTATCATTTGTTTCTTTTATATATCTACAAATTTTAGAAATACAGATTAGTTTTACTTTTGAGAATTATATAACTGTTATTTCAATTTTTATTAATTATATATAAGTTAAGTTGATATATTTTATAAAAAAAAAGATAGATAAAAATCTATAGAAGATTATAATTTTAAAAACATATTTATATATATATAATTTAAAATAAAAATTGTTTATTTTCTCTTAATTTTGTGTTAAACTAAATCAAAATTTATCTCAAATTATTTGTAAAAAAATAAAATTTATCATATTAAAACAAGTTCATGGCAATTAAAACAGATACGAATAAAGCGTACGATCTAGTGGAGTGAGATTTTATTCAGGCACTTCTTCACAAATTGGGATTTGATCCACATTGGACGAAACTGATGATGTAATGTGTATAGTTAGTTCAGTACGGGTTCTACTAAATAGTCGACCAAGGAGGCTTATGATTCCACAAAGGGGTCTAAGGCAAGGGGACCCATTATCTCCATATCTCTTTGTTTTATGTACTGAGGCTTTGATTGCAAATAAAATGAAAGCGGAGCGTGAGAAACAGTTGACGGGCATGAAAGTGGCAAGAGCATGTCAACGAATCTTTCACCTTCTTTTTGTGGATGTTAGTTTATTTTTATGTAAGGCACATAAGGATGAGTGTGAATGTATCCTTAGGATTTTGAAGGAGTATGAAGCAGTTTCGGGTCAACTGATAAATTTTCAAAAAATTTCAATTCAAGTTGGACATAAAATTAAAGAATTCAAAAGACAGGAGATGATGGATATATTGGGGATACAAAATTTAGGAGGAATGTGATCTTATTTGGGTTTAGCGGAGAATTTAGGAGGATTCAAGATTCAAATATTTGGATTCGTGCAAAACCGTTTAGATACCAGAATTAATGGGTGGACTTTTAAGTTTTTTACTAAAAGCGGAAAAGAAGTTGTGATACAATCAGTGGTTACGATTTTACCAAACCATGCCATGTCTTGTTATCGGCTCCCAAAAGCAACTACAAAGAAACTGACGAGGGCTGTGGCTCAATTTTGGTGGAGCCGTGGGGGAAGTACAAAAGGTATGCACTTGAAGTCATAGGATAAAGTGTGCCTCCCGAAGGATGAAGGAGGACTGTGATTTAAAGATTTTACTGATTTCAATACGGCGATGCTTGATAAGCAACTTTTGTGTTTGATAAACAAGCCAAACACTATGTTCTCACGAGTGTTGAAGGACGATATTTCAGGAAAGCTTCACCACTAGAGCCGATCCGTTCATATTCCCCATCAAATGGCTGGAAGAGTATTGTATCTGCTAGATCTCTGGTTAGCAAAAGACTAATTAAAAAGATGAAACAAGTTCATCGATCTTAGTATGGAATTATCCCTGGCTCCCAACCAATCGTCTGAGATCAGCAAATAAAAATCAACATAATTTGTTACCCGACCTTACATTGGACTCTCTCATTGTCCCGGGTTCACGAACCTATAACTCACATGCAATTAGAGCTTTGGTGGATCCCTAGAATGCGAAAATTATCGAAAGTATACCGCTTGGTAGATGTCCAATGGCAGATAGATATGAATGGCATTTCACCAATAATAAAAAATATACGATTAAATCAGGATATCAGGTTGAAAGGATTTATCTAGATAGGGATAAACCACAAAAGTTCAATGGACCTACAGTGGATATATTGAAAGCGTTTTGTTGGCAAGTGAAAAGTCCTCCAAAAATAAAGAACATTCTATGGCAGATTATATAAGGGTGTATAGCTCTCAAGAAAAATCTAAAAGTGAGAGAAATGAAAGGGGATATATGTTGTGATAGATGTGAAAATGAAGAGGAATCAATAAATCATGTGTTTTTTTAATGTTTCCCAGCTAGGCAAGTGTGGGCGTTGTCAAAAATCCCAACAAACTCAGACTTTTTTCCTACAAGCTCATTGTTCGCAAATATGGATCAATTATTTTGGAGAGTCACACCACAAATGAAAGACCATCAATTTGCATGGATCTTATGGTATATTTGAAAAGCGAGGAACAACAAGGTATTCAGTAATATAGATATGAATCCTAGAGATACACTTAAAATGGTAGAAATGGAATCAATTATGTGGACTGAGGCACAAGATCTAAATATAAGAAGGCCAGTGTGGATTTCTCCAATAATCCAGAGAGATAGTGTTTCACAGATGGTTCTTGGAAGGATAGAAATATTTTTTTGAGACAAGCATGGTATAGTATACTAGAGAGTTTTGCGGGACTAATGGGGGAACGAAATATCCGGACTAGTTTATCACCTTTCCATGTGGAAATAGAGGCCTTGATATGAACAATGGAATTTATGAGAAATCTACGCCAATTTCAGGTTATGTTTGCAACAGATTGTACTCAGTTGGTGAAGATAGTGTCGGAACCATAAGAGTGGCCAACATTTATAAGTTATCTGGAAGATATTAAGAGTTTGCAAGGAAGTTTTAAGAATTCACAGATCATTCATGTACCTAAGACCGATAATTCAAGGGCGTCTCGTCTAGCACGTGGTATCAAACAGCAACCGTCTTTCGTCGTTTACATGGATGCCGAATTTCTAGTTTGGTTTACAGAGTCTACAATACAAGTCTGTGCAAGCTTTATGACAATATAAAAAAAAATAAGATAGTAATAAAATTTTATTTTTAAAATAATATAAAAATTATATTGATGCATGTGGTATTATAGTGTTTCCATTGGCTGACATTCCCCACCTCCTTTAAAACCCTCGTGCTGAGTCTGAGATTGTTTCGGCTTCTACCTTTTTCTCCCGCCAATAGAGAAAGACTTACAACAAATTAGGGTTTCGGAAGCTTAATCGTCGTCTCCAATTCTGCATCTCCCAGTTCCTTCAGGTGAAAAAATCTCTCGCGATCTATCAATTATAATCTAGTTGTTCTCGAAAACATTGAAATTCCTCTCTTAATAAGTTTAATTGAAGCCTAATTTTGTGAAACTCAATTGCAGAATGGCAGATGAAGAAGCAGAAGCTCTTTCTCAATTTGGTATATCGAAGGAGGTACTGTTACACTTTCTTCCTATTTACTATATATATATATGTAAATCGGAAGATTGTTTGTTTGAAAGGAGGGGGTTTGAAATCAGGAAACGGATAAGCTTGTTTCGGAGGTGATAAGATTCGTACTCTTCAAGTCCCATCAAAACTCAGGATGCCCAATTAAAAGAGAAGATTTGACTCAGCTTGTTACCAAGAACTATCGTCAGCGTAACTTGGCTACCTACGTGGTCAACGAAGCTAAGACAAAGCTCTCAAGTGTGTTTGGTTATGATTTGAAAGAGCTTCAACGCTCTAGGACTTCTTCTAATGCTCAAACAAGGCTTCCTCAGTCACAGAGTGAGACATTTGTTTGATAATAAAAGTAGCTGACTTTTGATTTAAACTCTTACTGTTAGATTTCGCTAAAAGATTGTTCCTCCCTTCAGGTAATGCTGACTCCAAATCGTATGTGCTTGTGAGTCAATTGCCGATTGAAGTGTTCAGGAAACATGTGGTTGAAGAAACAACGAGTCCTATGACTGGCTTTACGTTTGCGGTTCTTGCTGTTGTGCAGCTTGCAGGAGGGAAAATACCTGAAGGTATGTATGTTTTGGTTCCATGTAATGCTACTCTATGCTTCCTAAGTAGTTGCTAATTTAGTATGAGAATATGAATGTTGGGCTCTTTCCATAGAAACCCTTTGGCATCATTTGAGGAGAATGGGACTGCACGAAAGTGATGAGCATAATCCTGTGTTTGGGAGCAACAAGCAGGCCCTAGAGACTTTAGTTCAACAAAGGTGAGGATGTTTAAAATCTGTTAGGGAGAATGGTCTTTGTAATTCTCCTTAAATCTTCTTCATTTGGACAGGTTCTTGCATAAGGAGAAAGTGAGTGGCCCAGAGGGTAATACTCTGTTCTACGATCTTGCTGAGAGAGCTTTAGATGCGCAAGTTGCCGAGAGAGTGAAAGATTATATTTCACAGGTAATGCAAAAAGAACATGCATCGATGTTGAT
The DNA here is from genome assembly GCA_026261945.1 of Hirschfeldia incana. Lineage (NCBI taxonomy): Eukaryota > Viridiplantae > Streptophyta > Magnoliopsida > Brassicales > Brassicaceae > Hirschfeldia > Hirschfeldia incana. The sequence continues at coordinate 904,204 of JABCMI010000078.1, read as the reverse complement.
CATATTACGCAGATTTGATTAAAAAGTTGGTTAAATTGCAGATCCTGAAGAATGATGTCTCTGTTGTTGAGATCGACTGATCAGTGGAAAACAAAGGCTTGGAGACTAACCAAATAGATTGGTTCAAGTATTTGGCTTATGTATTTGTAATATTCCTATGATTTTTTCCAGCGGGAAACTGTTTTGTGGAAGCTAAAAGCAAAAGTTAGGATACAATATTGGCAGAAGAATAAGGAACTGGCTTTATATGATATTTGCCATCTGACTGATTTTTGGTACAAAATATTTGGCTATGAATTAACCCCCTCCCCAGAGAAACCGCGGATTATACAGGAAAGGGACAACTTTATCTTCAAAAGTGCCTGATACAGCCAAACATTTTAGCTGATTTAATTTGCTTGCTACCCTTGCTCTCAGTTTCAAGTCATTGAGAAGCTGAACTTGCTCTGTTTGATGAGCTGGACTCCCCAATCGAGACAGTTGCCAAAGACTTGGAGGCCCATGCTCTAGCGTTAATGGCTCCTCCCTGCAGGTTGCTCCTCTTGCAAGGCTCTTTAAGATACATGCATAGTCGGCTCAGAAACCCGACGGTATGTTCTTGCAGGCTTTCTAGTCTCATGTTTCGAGCAATCCGTGGCCAAGTAAACTTGGCAAACACAACCAGTGTAGGGAAAACGAAATAGAGCAATCTCAACAGTACGAATACGGTAGCAAGAGTTAGATAGGTTTCTTGTCGAAGCATATTCTCAGGCGATCTTGCCCATGTGAAAGGGCAGTTCTCTGGCTCAGTGTTGTTTTCGTTCCCGAGATGGGGAACCAATAAGCTTTTCTCGAGAGAAGTCTTATCCAGCGTTTCAATGCCTACAAATTTCCTTGTTAGTGAGCTACTAGAAAAAAAAAAGAATATATAAACAGCTAACAGAAGGACAACAATGTTAACCATTTTGTAACTTCTGATATTAAATAAGTATCGGTAAACACAGAAGAGGGAGAGAGAGATAACATCTAACATCTTACCAGTAACATCTCTGTAGAAAGCGACAAGAGAATCAAGCATTCTGGTCCCTCGGTATCTGACCCGCATAGTTGAATTCATAAGTAAGAGAGTAGGAAACCCATGAACTCCATACTTAGAGAGAGTACTGCACGCACAACAACAAGCAATTATTGTAATAACATAAACAAGCGCCCACAAAAAAATCTAAACAAGATTAAAAGATTTGTGACTTTTATTAACCAACCTTGGCTTAACGGATGATTCCTTAATAGCAAAGTGAGGAATTGATGAGAAGAGAGAAGAGACATGATCAAAGCTGGGTGTAAAAGACCTAGAGAAAGGACACCATGATGCATAGAAGAGCAAAGCCACATAGTCACACTGGTTCTTATGAATCATATCCAAAGCTATTTGCAACCAACGCTCATCACCCTTATCACCACCGGAAGCCAAAACATTCAAATTCAGAAACCAAAATCAATTTACAAAAGAGAGAAATTTTTTCAACCGGATGTTACCTCGGTGACGGCAACGAAATGAGGACGCTCATCATAAATTGGACAAGATTGATGATCCCGAAACCCTAAGGTGTAATCTTTAACAGACCGAATAGCACAAATCGGAACCCTAACGGATTCAACGTAGACGGCTGTGAACGTTAAATTCCCAAACAGAATCACCAACAGCGACAAATAGATCCCTTTCTCCATCAACGAAATTCTAATTGATACCTTGAAGCTTTGGCTCTGCAGCGAGAGAATCCCAGAAAGAAGAAAAAGAAATGCTGAGCTGAGAAGTCGAATTCTATGCGAGCGAATCGAATCGAATTAATCAATGGCGTTTTGGCAGAGATAATTTGTGATGGGAGAGGTATTGAGAGGATATCAATAGAAAATGATGAGGAGGAAAATAAGCTGTTGTGTTTGGTTGCTGGGCACTTGAGATCGCTCGTACGAACAAAGCAAATCCTTACAAAAAAAAATTTAATACCAAATTTGTCTTTTTTTTTTGTCGGCGTAATAACCAAAAATAATATAAACCGGAAATATATTAAGGGTTCTGATATAGATTTTGATTTCTGTTTCGGTTTAGGTTTTGCGTTCCTTTTTTCCTGTCAATTCATATGTTAGAAATGAAATTATACTAAACCCAATACAGCAAAACCCATCTTTAACCCAAACCATATAAAAACAGTCGCATTAATAAAAGACAAGCATTCAAATGACTTTAAAAACAGAGAAGACTACCCTAGCGGCTCTGGCGACTCCATTGGCGATCTTCCATGGCGGCCACCAAATCTTCATATTTCGATGGTGATTTTCTCCTACAATAGACTTGACATCTTCTGTATTATCACAAGGGAGACTACCTGACACTTCTTGTGATCCAAGTTGTTTCCACGGAAGATTACGGCGGTGAAACTAGATCACGATCTCCTTTGAGATTGGGATCTCCATATAACCTCTCGTTCATTGACGTGGGGTTACCAGAGGAACACTAAGGTGGAAGACTCTCAACATCGGATCAACTCACCTCTGTGATATTAGTAGATCGAAAATCACATCTGGCTTGACTCTTACGGCAACGCTTCTGTTTATTTGATCTCAAAATGAATCGTCCACGTTCTGCTCATATGGTAGACGTCAAAGGAAAGGGGATCTGTTACGAGAATGATGATGAACCAATCCAGCTAACAGATCAAGATGATTCGTCACTTAACAGAGATTACCAACTATCTCTAATCGGCAAGATTTTAAACCCTAAGAAGCAAACAGTCGAGAAGTTATTACAGACCATGCCGACGCAGTGGGGAGTTCAGGATAAGATCTCCGCAAATGATCTTGGTAATGGGAAGTTTCTTTTGAACTTTACCACAGAGGAGGATCTTCAATCCGTTTTAAGTGAAGGACCTTTCCATTTTAACTTTTGTATGTTCGTGCTTGTGCGATGGGAGCCGGTAGTCCACGATGATTATCCTTGGACTATTCCATTCTGGGTAGAGATCACAGGAATACCACTGCATTTGTGGACGACGACTAACCTTGAGAGTATTGGGAAAAGACTCGGACACGTCCACAAAGACATGATTGAGCTCTCGGCAGGTCGTATGCTTGTCGACATCGATACCAGGAGGCCTCTTACATTCAGTAGGAGGATTGCTTCACCTAAAGGAGATGAAGTCTCCATTCAGGTCCACTACGAAAAGCTCTTTAAACACTGTAAAACATGTGGAATGGTTACTCATGAGATGGCTTATTGTCCTTCAAAAGAGCCTATTACAACGAGCCAAGGAGAGCGTGCTGGGGTCTTTGCCCAAGTACAGATTCCCATGAATGATGAGGCTAGGAAGCCAATGCAACACTACCAGAAACTACATGATACATATGAACGTCATGATCGGCATAAGGCTATCCGGAGGAGTAGATCACCTGAGAAGGAGCGAAGAAATGCTGGAGGTTTCATGAATGAGGCTAAGATGACTTATTCACGCCATGAATCATATAAGGAGAGACCTCAGTGGAGATACCAAGGTAACGATAGGAAGATAACATCGAAGCAAACAAGACAGAACCTCCGCTATGCCCCCTATGATAAAAAGAAATCACAGACGTGGAGGGCTAAGGATTCAACAGAAAAACATGTTGGTGGCGATGAGAAGAGAAGTGATTCTTATGCTCATGAACCATGAAAGGAACACTATGGAGGATCATCTCGAGAGCGTTCAGATGTGGTTGTAGCTAACAATGATGATACACAGAAGAGTAGTGGGAAGAGGATTGCTAGTAAGATAGTAACGCCATCTAACAATGATACTGATGCCAATGTAACTAAAAGGGCTCGAGTATCTCCCACATTGTTAGATTTCTCTCCTGAGATAGCACAGCCCCCGACTGATGATCAAATGATAGGAGCATTAAAGGACATGGAAATTTTTGAGAAGGACTACGGGGAGGTGGGTGTACAAGAGGAACTGATGGAGACGGCAAAGCAGGAGGATGACTTACTTGGAGAAGACTTGATGGAGATGGAGGCAAGAGCTGAGAGTACAGCAATGACGGACGTGAGAATGGATGATATTGTAAAAGTTCAAAAGCCGAAAACCTCCTCTTCTTACAAGAGTCGAGGGCGATCAGGTATCCCATTGGGTATCATGAGTAAGAAAACAGGGATTCTTTGCCGTGGATGTCCAAAAATACATAGGTCCTCATCTAGGGAAGTGTCACGGTCGGGGAGACACCGCTCAGGTTCAGCCAAGACTTCTAAAAACAGCACAAGTGAGAGTATTGGTTTGGAGGGTTCCAAAAACCCCTCCCATCTTCATCAATGAGGACGCTCAGCTGGAACTGTCGAGGGATTGGAAACGACCTCACAGTTTGACGCCTTACGGAGATGTGTCAGAAGCATCGCCCAGGACTTGTGTTTCTTTCTGAGACGAAGAATAAGAAGCTGCTGTTGCAAAACATTCAGGCTGATTTAGGATTTGATCGTTTGTTCACTGTTGAGCCACTTGGCCTCAGTGGAGGTTTAGCTCTTTATTATATGGATGATTTTCAAGTTAATGTTTTGTTTTCGAATAATAGAATGATTGACATTGAGGCAGTCATTGATGGAATAAAAGTCTTTATGACATTTGTTTATGGAGACCCTGTTCTAGAACGTAGGGATCTGGTTTGGGAACGTCTTACGCGTTTTTCAACAACTCGAAATGGACCTTGGTTCATGATTGGAGATTTTAATGAGATAATTGATCGTAGTGAAAAAGAAGGAGGGAGAAGGCGCTCTGACAGCTCTTTTCTTCCTTTTAAACAAATGCTAAATGATTGTGGCATGTTGGAATTTCCATTTACTGGGAATATGTTATCGTGGGTTGGGAAGAGATCAGGAGGGGCAACAGTCAGATGCCGCCTAGACAGAGCCGTGGGAAATGGGGAATGGCATGAGAAGTTTCCACATACAGCTGTGAGATATCTCAGGCTATGGGGATCGGATCATCGTCCGGTCCTTGCTGATATTCTTATTAGACCAGCCAGGAGGAAGAAAAAATTCAAATTTGATAAAAGGTGGCTAGATAATGAGGAACTTAGGCAGGTCATTCTTGAAGGATGGAAAGCGGAGGACTTACCTGCTGATGCTAACATAATGGATCATATTGCTAGCTGCCGGAAAGCTTTAAGCCAATGGAGGAGGGAGAACAATGTGAATACAGCAAAACAAGTGGAGGAACTCAAGGAGAAGGTAGAGGAGCTATACTCAAATGATAATGCTACATCTGAGGAAATAGCTGGTGCTCTGAAGGAATTATCAACCGCTCTTAAGGCGGAAGAAATGTTTTGGAGACAAAAGAGCAGGGTTCTTTGGTTAAGGGAAGGCGATAGGAACTCAAAATTTTTTCATGCGCTTGTGAGACAGAGGAGAGCGAGGAATCGGATTACACAGCTCCTAGATGAAAATGGAAATATGGTAGAGGATGAGGAAGGACTAGTTGCCATTGCCACTAGTTATTTCAGGCATATCTTCGAATCCTCTGAACCAGAGGATATAGCTGAAGCACTATCAGAGGTGAAGACAACAATAACTGGTACCCAAAATGAAGATCTTACAGCGCCAGTGACGGAATGGGAGGTCAAGTTAGCGCTTTTCGCCATGCACCCAGAAAAGGCCCCGGGACCAGATGGAATGACAGCACTTTTTTATCAGAAGTTTTGGGATATTGTGAAAGATGATTTAAATCGTATGGTTAATCAATTTCTTTTTCAAGGAACAATGGCCCCGGGATTAAATGATATGAATATTTGCCTAATCCCTAAGACAGACAAGCCGAAGGAGATGACAAATTTTAGGCCCATCAGTCTATGCAATGTCAGTTATAAGATAATATCTAAGGTCTTATGCCAAAGATTAAAGAAGATCCTCCCCAGATTAATATCTGAAACCCAGTCTGCTTTTGTAGCTGGAAGACAAATCACAGATAATATTATGATAGTCCAAGAGATGTTCCATGCACTGAGAACAAAGCCAGGCGGCCGAGTAAAGAGGATGGCCATAAAGACGGATATGAGCAAAGCGTATGATAGGATGGAGTGGTCTTTTATTGAAGCGGTAATGAGGAAGATGGGCTTCTCAGAAGTGTGGATTGGATGGATTATGCGATGTATTACCTCAGTTAAGTACAAAGTTTTAATGAATGAAGAGCCAAGAGGAAATATAGTTCCAGAGAGAGGCTACGTCAGGGAGATCCTTTGTCTCCTTTCATATTTATTCTATGCACGGAGGCGCTCGTTAGCCTTCTTAGTCAAGCAGAGAATCAAGGAAAGATAACGGGAATGCGCGTCGCACGTGCTAGCCCACCGGTATCTCACCTTCTCTTTGCAGACGATAGCCTATTCTTTTGTAAGGCGGAGCCCCGTGAATGTGAAGAAGTTATGAAAGTAGTCAGGAAGTATGGAAAGACATCTGGACAATGTATTAATTTTGATAAATCTTCATTGCTCTTTGGCAAGAGGATTCCAGCGATTGAGAGACAAAGTATAAAAGATACTTTGGGCATTCAAAATGAAGGTGGAGTGGGGAATTACTTGGGAATCCCATAGGATATTAGTGGATCCAAATGCAAGTTATTTGCGTTCCTAAAGGAGAAGCTGTCACATAGAGTTAACGGGTGGACCGGTAGATGGCTATCCAAGGGAGAAAATGAAGTACTTATTAAATCAATTCTACTGGCACTCCCGACCTATGTGATGTCTAGCTTCCTGCTTCCACTGGAAATTTGTGAGAACCTAGCAAGTGTTGTTGCACAATTTTGGTGGAGTTCAAATCCCCCAAAACGTGGAATTCACTGAGCTACATGGGAAAAAATGTGTGCACCTAGAGAAGAAGGAGGAATTGGATTCCAGATGATCCATGAGTTTAACTTAGCTTTATTAGCGAAACAATTGTGGAGACTAGTCCAGTTTCCAGATTCGCTAGTAGCGAAAGTTTTAAAGGGAAGATATTATCGTATGACCTCGCCATTGAGAATATGCGCAGTAGACACCCCATCTTATGTGTGGACAAGTATTGTGGCATCGAGGAAACTCTTACTGTTGGGCATTAGGAACAAAGTGCACTCAGGATATGAAGTAAAAGTGTGGCAGGATCCATGGATTCCGTCAATTCCAGCGAGATCAGCACGTCCCAGGGCTCCAGTGGTTCACCCAGAAATGACAGTGAGCAATCTAATTAATTTTGAGACGAAAGAGTGGGATAGCCGTTTGCTGGACCAGTATGTAAACCATGAGGATATACCCATGATTCAGAGTTTTGCCATAAGCCCAACTCACCGACGAGATACTTTTTGCTGGAGCTACACAAAGAATGGACAATATACGGTCAAATCTGGATATTGGGTTGCCACAAATATCTTAAAGAAGGATGAGGATAAACAAGTGCTGGAACCCAGTATAACTAAACTCCAAGCCTTTGTTTGGAAAGTAGATGCGCCACAGAAGATTCGCCATCTTATGTGGCAATTAATCACATGACATGTTGCAGTGACGAGGAATCTGGTACGAAAGAACATGAGATGTGATAATTACTGCCCGAGGTGTGGAGAACCATAAGAAACATTCACTCATGCAATCTTTGATTGCCCACCAGCATTGCAAGCATGGGCAGAATCATCTACACCGTCCAACCCACTTGTTTTTCCCAGCCCGAGTATCTATACTAATATGGACTATCTTTTCTGGAGGAAGAACAATATCATGGAACCAGAAAATGATAGAGATCCATATCTTTGGATTATTTGGTATATCTGGAAAGCTAGGAATGATAAGATATTCAGAGGAATAGAGAGGGATCCAACGGAACTAGTCAGGTATGCAGAGGATGAATGCCAAGCCTGGCATGATGCAAAAAGGGAGGCACCGGATATTCAGAATACCACACAGCCACAAGTCTTAAGCTTGGGTGAAATCTGCATGGTAGATGGTTCATGGACCTTTACCGATCATTTCAGTGGGATAGGATGGGTATGGAAAGATAGCAGGGGAAACATCCAACTTATGGGAACCATAAAAATATGAGGAGGCGGGAGTCAGCGTTACATTCGGAGCTTGAAGCGCTAAGATGGGCTATGGAGACTATGCTGCAATACTCGGACTGCCAGAGTTTTGGAACTGACTGTAAGGATCTGATTAGAATGCTAACGGAACCACAAGCTTGGCCAAACTTTTCTACGGAACTGGAGATGATCCATACACTCAAGTTGTGCTACCCGGACTTCAAGATATGCTACATTCCAAGGACTCAGAATTCTATTGCTGATTCACTAGCTAGGACTGCTCGTACTTTTCATAGATCTCTTTGCTACTTTGGTTGTTCTATTCCGGTCTGGATCTCCAGACCACCTCAAGTTTGAGTAATGGAACAGCCTTTTGATGTAAAAAAAAAAATAAAAACAGAGAAGACTTTAGAAATATTTTTTTAGATAATAAACAAAACTGTCACATTAGATTGGATATATAACTTTTTAAAATATAATATATAAAACACACAAAATACATATCCAAAATATATACCATTTTAATCAGAAGACTTTAGAAGACTTCAAAAGATTTCCCGGAGATTTCATGTGAAAGTTTTCTAGCATAAAATGCATTAGAAGTCTTTCTAAGAAGATATCTGAGAAGTCTTCCGAGATTTTTTCAAAAAATTTCCATGATTATTTTAAAAAGCATACAAAAGATTTTAAAAGAGAAAACTTCAATTATGCTTAAATGATAAACAAAACAGTCACATTAGGTTGAATTTATAACATTTTAGAATCTAATATATAAAACACACTAAATAAATATCCAAAATTCATACCACTTTAGACAAGAGACTTCAGAAGACTACGTCTTCTAGCATAAAATGCATTAAAAAACTTTTCGAAAGTTTTCTGAGAGTCTTCTGAAAAGTCTTTCAAAGTCTTTCAGATCTGAAAAAACCTGCAAATTCAAAAACATTCAAAATATTTCAAAATAGATAAAAACTTCAAAAATGAAAAGTTTATGCTTACAAAGTAAACAAAACAGTAACACTAAGTTGAATATAAAGTTTTTTAGAATCTAACATATAAACACACATATATTCATATCCAAAATTTAGAGATCTACCTTTAAAAGAGTGAAAGATGAAAATTATGTAATAAAAAACCTGCCAAAGGAAGACAAATTAGTGAGAAGACATAAAAAAATGAGAAATGGATATAACGTTTGGTTTATTGATGTTTAAAGAGATTACATAAAGGTTGGAGAGTTTTAAAATGTGAAACATTACATTTTTGTTGCAGTCAATTTGAGAGGAAGTAATGTGTAAAATTTTTTTTATATATGGAGACAAAAATTCCAATTATGTTAAATATTTTCGATCCAGAAGACTTCTTGAAAACTTATGCTGTTATGCAAGACTCATGGAAGACTTATGGAATACTTTAATTTAGGCGGAACTAAATTATTCTAAAATTTAGGCGGGATGTGTCGGAAGAATTCTTTTTAAATCTTTTGTGTGTCTTCAAGATCCTAAAATCAAATAAATATGCAAAAAAAAATTATTCTTAAGAAAAATTGGATAGTGTTTAAATAAAATTATTAGATAGTTACTAAATATATATAAGTCAATTTGAAAAAAGAAAAGAAATGATGATACTATTTCAGAATCTAACCCTAAAGATACCAAAAAATACTATAACAAATGTTACCAAACCCTAAACCAATGACTCATGAACCAATATACATTCACTCATCTATGTTGAAAAATATTCAATTTCAGATAAACTAAATTTACATCATTGAAATAATTAATTATTACATGATTTTAGTTTTTTACCCATGCAAATAACTTTTATAAAATTTATTTATTATTTTTAAAATATAATCCATGAGAAAAATTTCTTCGGAAGACTTATGGAACACTTTGATTTAGGCGGAAAATCTAAATTATTCCAAAATTTAGGGTGAGACCTTAAATTCTACTAAAATGTAGGCGGGATGTATCGGAAAACTTTTTTAAAAAAAAAATCTTATGTGAGTCTTCCAGACCATTAATAAATAACTATGCAAAAGACCTTTTTAAACTTAAAAAACTTATAAATGTTTAAATCAAATTATTAGATAGTTACTAAACATATATTTGTCAATTTGAAAATGAATAAAAGGTAAGATTTCAGAATCTAACCCATTAGATACCAACAATGTTTAAGGTGAGATTGGTCTCAAACGAGTAAACAATACTAAAAATGAGTCGAACATAGGTATTTATTAGATTTCGGAGTGAGATTACAAAGGTGGAGAAATAAGGAAACAAGCTGGAGCTCGGAGAGCTTTTAACCGGAAAAGTACACAAGCAGAGAGATGATTTGTACGGACTAAAACCCTAATCTGGCCGCTCAGTGTGTGTGTGAAAGTGTCGATGCCTTTCTCCTTTGCTCTCCCTCCCTTTTATACTCCCTGCTCGGATGACTTGACCTAGTCTTCCCAATTGTTTTGGGCCTTGTCGGCCTATCGGGCTTTACGACCCGCTGCGGGTTGTCTCTCGCGAACTGCAAAGCTGATTGGTCGCTGGTCGCTCCCAGCTCGGCTAAAAGCAGTACACAGTCGAGCCGTAAACGCCGAACTGCGGTTCCTCGGCTCCAAACCGGCTTGCCAATTCGGTTGGGCCTTTGTTCGATGGGCTTTGAGGATGGGTACAATCCATCCCCAACAAACAATACTATAAAATATGTTATCAAACCTTAAACCAATGACTTATGAACCAATCTACATTCACCATCTATATTGAAAATAATTTAATTTCAGATAAACAAAATTTACCTCATGGAAAAATGTTTATTATTATGTGATTTAAAATTTTAACCCTTCAGAATATTTTTTATAAAATATTTAAATTATTTTTAAAATCTACTGAACGAGAAGACTTACAAAGAAGTCTTCATAGAGAAGACTTACAAATACTTCTCTAACAGAGAGTTGTAATTGTAAAACTGAATACATGTTTTTGTTTGTTTATAAGCTGGGAGCTGTTGTAATTTCACCAGGCTTTTGGGTTACTTTTGCATTTGATTGAATTTATGGTACACTATTGTATATAAAATCAAACTTTGAGTCATTGTTGGAAAATCCCCCTAATTGATAATATAAAAAATAACATCTTAATTTTATATTTTTAGATATAAAAAGAAGAAATTTATTTCTCTTTAAATAAAATCAAAAAGTTAAAGAAGGTAATCTATAATAAAAATAATTAACTAGATATATAAACTAAATATTTGAAATTAAATATTAATTTTAACTAAGGAAAAGAAAATTTTCAAAAACAATATTCAAGTTTCTCTGAAATTTCTTCAAAAATTATGCATGTAAAAATAAATATCAATACAAAACTACAAAAAAAAGATAAAGTAAAATTGTAACATTATATTAAAATTTAGATTTGTATTTATACTAGCTTATTAAAAGCTTAATACAAATATTTCAACAAGAAAAAACTAAACTATGTCCACAATCTTTTTTTACGAAAAAGGTTCTATGCTATTAAAATATTAGAGATATAATTTAAAATTGTCAAAAATATGCCAAATCCGAGTCATTTTTAATATGTTTGAAAACCTTAAATTTCTACAAAAAAAAATCTGTTAATATAGACTTCAGTTATCAACTAAATTAATAAGCAAGCAAAAAGAAACTAAAAATAACTTAATGCATAACTCTATCAAATGCCAATTTTAAAAAGTATATATGTTGGAAAATGTCATACTCCACATACAATCCCTCCCGGACCACCATAACAATTCTCGCTATCTAACAAACTCTCTGTATGAAAAGAATTCATTTTATGTTGCTTATAGTTAGAATTCAGAACATCAATATTTGTAAAAACTCCTGAATCCAGAGGGCCTCCATTTGGAAAATTACCATTGCCCATGGGAGGGCTTAAACCAGAACATGAAGCCTGAACCACACCACCAACTCCAACCATATTTGCACCATTTTCAAAAAGGTTAAATAATTCTTTTGGCCAGTAACCAATATCTTCATTAGGTGCATTTTCCATAAGTTGTGTAATCCACCAGTTTCATGTATTTAAATATTTTTTCGTATATTAAGAGGTAATAACTTTTTATCAGTTTATAGTCAAATATTTCGATCACTAGTTTGATTATAAAACTGATTATAAGTATTAACCTGATGAATGAAATATCGCAACCAGCCAGGGACCCCTGAGTTAAGATCACCGGGCTCGACAATTGGAATCACCTTTGATACTTGAACAAACCATGGACATGCAGTATTGTAACATCCTTTCCCATCCTTACCCTATTAAATATTTAATACTATACTTGTTACTATTTTATTAATGTTTATACCAAACATTAATTTGTTCATAGCCACATAACTTCCAAAATCCAAATGTTCAAACATATAGGTCGCCATATAGACCTGGATTTATCTATCAACACGGAATTGTAATATTTTTAAAATATAGTCAAAGGGTTGACGAAAAAAATGTATTAAAGAATATATTTATAAATATATAAAGGGAAAATTGCCAATTATGACTCAAAACTTGATTGGAACTACACAAGTAAATCCAAATTTGAATCATATGCAAAAGTAACTTTAAAGGCTATTGAAATTACAATCAGCTCCTTGTGTACAAACAAAAAAAAACGAATTCTTTTTTTTTACGTTTATAGCCCCCGTACGTCGTCTTGACGGACGACTTTCGCTAAGTTGTCCAGATGACTTAGATGAAAGTCGTCCAGTCTAATTCTTCTTACAATTAATTTAAAATTTTTGCAAAAAATATTTTGATGAGTAAAAAATTGAAATCATGTAATTAACATATGTTCTAAGATATATAAATTAAGATATAACAAAAGTTAATAGTTTTCAATATAGATGAGTGAAAGTAGTGAGTCATGATATTCTTTGGTTTAGATTTTGCAAACATATGTTGTAGTATTGTATGTGTTCTTAGGGTTAGATTTTGGAAAGCTAGAATGTTTTTTTTTTAAAATTAAATTTTAGTCTATATGTGTTTATTTCTGATTATAGTAAACACTTTTAAGTTTAATTTGCTTTTATAACGTGGTTAGTTAGTTAATTTAGTTTAGGGGTTAAATTTAGGGTTTTGGACGACTTAAATTTAAGTCGTCTGGTTAATAATTTAAGCTAGACGACTTACATGTAAGCCGTCCAAATATTCACACTTAAAAATATTTAAATTTCCCGCCAAAAATAATTTTGTTTCCCGCTAAAAATATTGAAATCTTATGATGAATAATTTAAACCAGACGACTTACATGTAAGTTGTCCAAATATTTGACTTAAAATATTATAATTTCCCGCTAAAAATAATTAAGTTTCCCGTTAAAAATATTTTAGTTTCCCGCTAAAAATATTGAAGTATTCTGGACGACTTACTTTTAAGTCGTCTATGAAGTATTCTATTTAGAAGACTTACTGGAAAGTATTCTAAATCAAAAATATTTAGCCTAATTGAATTTTTTGTCTCCCTATATAAAGAACAATTTACACATTTTCTCTTCTTCTCTTAAATGGCTGCAACAAAAATGTAATGTTCATCATTCTAAAACTCTTCAACCTCTCTCTAATCTTTTGAACTTATAAACACCAAGGTTTAAATCATTTTATTGTTTTTGTCTCATATTTTTCTCACTAATTTATCTTGTTTTGCAGGTTTTTCATCACATGTTTCTCAACTTCCATTCATTTAAAGGTAGATCTATTAATTTTAGACATGTATTTTTATGTCTGATTTTTCTTCATTTGGTAACTTCTTGTTGCATAAAGTTCTTACACTTTTCTCAAACTAAAACTCTCTAAACCCACTATAATCTCTGAGACTTGAAAACACCAAACTTTATATAATTTTTTTCAGTTTTGTCTCATGTCTTTCTCACTAATTTATCTTTTTTGCAGGTTTTTAATTAGATGGTTTTCATCTTCCACTTGGATATGTACGCTATGTGTTCTATAAAAGTATATCTATCTAATCTTCCACTCATTTTCTATGTTTTTAAGCCATTTGAACATTTTTGAATGTGCAGGTATTTCAGATCTGGATATGCAGGGTTTTCAGATCTGGAAGACTTCCAGGAAGTCTTCCACCTTCCAGACGTTTATAAAAGTATATCTATCTAATCTTCCAGACCTTCCACATAAAAGTATATCTATCTAATCTTCCAGGAAGTCGTCTGGACCTCTTGTAAGTCGTCCGGAACTCCTGAAAATCGGTCGGACATCCTAGAAGTCATTCGGACCTCCTGGAAGTCGTCTGAACCTCGTGGAAGTCGTCTGAACCTCGTGGAAGTCGTCCGAACCTCTTGGAAGTCGTCTGAACCTCGTGGAAGTCGTTCGAACCTCCTGGAAGTCGTCCGGACCTCGTGGAAGTCGTCCGGACCTCTTGAAAGTCGTCTGGACTCTCTGGAAGTTGTTCGGACCTAAAGGAAGTTGTCCGGACCTCCTAGAAGTCGTCCAGACCTCCTAGAAGTCGTCTGGACCTCCTGGAAGTCGTCAGGACCTCCTGGAAGTCGTCTGAACCTTCTGGAAATCGTCTGGACCTCGTGGAAGTTGTCTGGACCTCGTGGAGTCCAAGCTTGTCTTTATAGATGAATGATCTATAATAGTTTTGTTTGTGGTATGTTTTGTGAATTTCATGTGTATTCCCTAAGTTGTGTTTTTTTGTAAAATCATTAATAATATTTTCAAGATGTAATGTATGTGCTTACAATGTGTTTACAGATTTACAAATCAATAAAATAACTTATTTCAATAGCTTTTCTCTTATATTTGAATCTCGCATATGCAATAATAAACTCCAATGGCCTTCTTATCATCTTAACAAGTAAGAATGTTGGTAGCCTCATATTGATACAACATTTTAAGACGCATATTAACCATTCTTCCAACTCATAACAATATTCATCATTGGTGTCTATAACAGTGATGAAAACAAACAATAGTAACTAGTCAAAGCATATCACGTTTTTACAAGTTTGTGTTGAAAATATTTTCTTTGTAGAAGACTTATCAGACGACTTTCCTGTAAGTCGTCTGATAAGTCTTCTGTAAATGTTAAATCTTCTGACTTGTATTGTTTTATATGTAGCATATGGATGATTTTATTCTCCATAAAATGCATGTATCTAACGCATCATCTGCAGAAATTCATAATAAAACACATTAACAAACATAGAACATGTATGAGTTAAAAACACATTAGCTATAAACTTTGATTAACATGAATATTAGTAACCTCATAAATATTACCAATTATGTTATAAATTTCATTCAGTGGTCCTAATATTGATTAATATACATGAAATAATAAGAAAATGTTCAAAAATCTTTATAGTATTAGAGAAAATGAAAGTTTAGTAAACATTGACGCAGATGACTTACAAGTAAGTCGTCTGGAATTCTTCGAAAGACTTACAAGTAAGTCGCCTGGAGATGTCATTTTTGCAATTGATTTTTAAATTGGATGACTTACTTGTAAGTCGTCCAGTTTTGTTTGTTAAAAAAAAACTTCATACGACTTAACAGTAAGTCGTCTAGGATAAACGAGTTAGTTTTGCATTTGACTGAATTGTCAGATATTTGACTTTTCATGGACGGCTTACTTGTAAGTCGTCTTTGGGAAAAAAAAAACTCCATATTTTATTATTTCTAGATGACTTATATGTAAGTCGTCACAAGTTAGTTTAAAATTCGAAAATAAAACTTAAGTATTTAATTCTCCCAGATGACTTATAAGTATGCCTTCCAGCTAGACGACTTACAGGAAAGTCGTCCGAGATAAGCAAGGTTTGACCAGAATCTCGGAAAAAAAATCTGGACGACTTAACTTATCTTGGACGACTTTCATGTAAGTTGTCTGACTGGACGACTTACGTTTAAGTCTTCTGGGGAAAAATAAATATTTAAGTTTTGTTTAACGTGAGAAGATTTACTTGTAAGTTGTCTAGATTTAATAAAATATTGATTTTCTGTTTTCCCAGAGACGACTTACAAGTAAGTCATCCATGAAAATTCAAATATTTAAGTCATCTAGGAAAATTCAAATATCTGACACAATTCGGTCAAATGCAAAACTAACTCGTTTATCCTGTAAGTCGTTTGAATTTTTTTTTAACAAACAAAACTGGACAACTTACAAGTAATTCGTCCAAGTAGACCAGAAGACTTACGCTTAAGTCTTCTACAGCCAGACGAACAGATCTGGAAAAAATTCATTTTCATACCTTAAATTATTGAGATGACTTCATTAAAACACATAAGTCTTCTCTAACCACATATAACCTCAAACGAAAGTAACCCACCAAAAATCATAAGCTTGAATGACTCTATGAACCATAAAAAAAATTACAAAAAATTATTTGAGTTTTTTGGATGAATATGGAGACAAAGTGAAAAAGATGTTGTTTTTATTTCATAACAATTAAGAAAGAGTTGTAAATTGATTTGAAGTGCATTAAGAGCTTCAAAATCGTTATTCATGGTGGTTTAGGTATTGATGGCAATGACAATCTTGTAAATACTTGAAGATGATGAGGTTGACAGAGTAAAAATGTCATTTTTGAAAAAAAAGAAAAAAAATTAATGGTATTTTTGTGAATAATGTGAACTTGTGGGGTGAATAGATCAAAAGAAAAAAAAAAGATGTTAGTTTTATGTATGACTTTGAGTTTTGAGTCAAATTTGCAAAAACCCCATATATAAAACTTACAATCCAACCCGCTGAGATATAATTGACTTGGTTTTCCGATCCACTGCCTATATATATTTGACTATACGAGACTTGATCCTTTCCCACATTTAGAGAATGTGCACCAAACCAAGCTTGTACACCACGAAATAGACCACTGAATGATCTTACTCCTGCAATCTATCAAAAGCCGGTTACATTAGTGATTCTTCTTGGGCAAACCATTAATGACTTTTGTTGCAACACAAACATTAATGACTTAATACTTGATATATAGTTTACAAAAAACAATACTTGATATATACATAAAACTATTAGATATTTCATATTAAGAAAATTGAGATGAGTGCTTACATGCGTTCCAAGACTATCAGCTGATAGCGGATGAAAATGCTTCTCAAAAAACATTTAAGAGTTTGTGACATACTCATTTGTATTTCTCAATATAGGAACAGTTCCATTTTGACATCCTATTTTCCTTTTGTTAGATGTTTCGCTTTTGGCAGTTTGCATCTTTAACTTAGGTCTTGAAACTGATGATTTCATCTTTTCAAATAAAAAATTGTATAATCAAATTATCATACTAATACAAGTAAAATGCAGGAGATGAAATTCTGAGGCAATGCACCTGCATTTGTGGGTTTTGAGCAAACCATGCTTGAGCCCTGGTTGCTTGTAAATATCTATGTAATCATATGTTACATTTTCACTTATCCGTCAAGGACAAAAAAGGTTATATGTTACATGATAATCTAAATAATAGAAGAAACAGTGTGTCTCGAGTTGTGTTTTAAGCTAACCTTGAAAGATCTGAGAGGCACTGTACTTTGATTAGAATAAAATATAGCTGTTGAAAACAGAAGAGATAATAGATTCACAACCATCGCCATCCTAATTCTGGTTGACATTTTATTTGTTTTGTGTCTCAAAATTGAAAACACTCTATAACTTCCTTTTTTTTAACTGGACTCTATAACTTATATAGTTATATACACATATTATCATTGACTGGTGATCCGTAAAGGTCACTCGTATATCTTGAAACATTACGATGTATTAAATGTGGAGTCAATGTGTTGACCCTAACACAATGTTATAGTCAATCAGCGGTTATTCAAAATGAAATTACATTTCTAGAAGCATGTCATATTATAGATAAATGTAAAAAGATTTATCATAGACAAATGATGATAAAAATAATTCACTTATGTAAGACACATATTGTTAACTAGCTTAACTATCTATGTATTTTCAACTGTCTTTTATCAGTCAAATGAATTAATATAGTTATTTACTTATCGTTGATTAAAATTTCAATCACTATTATGCTTTGGAACAGCATTTTTAAAAAACAATTATCATCAAATCTGCATTAAACTAATTAAATTAGCTTTTAGCTTTTTTTTTTAAAAAAAAAACTTAGATTTTAATAAGCTACAAGATTTTCCAAAATAAAGTCATTAACAATATAGCAAAAAAGTACATGGTCATTCTTCGTAAGTCCTCAATATAATTCAACTGTAAAAGTTATGAAATTTTATTAAATAAATCAACGAAGCAAATGCAATTCAAAATAACTCACACGAGTTTAATAAACAAAGATATTTTATGAATTAATAAAATACGCGAAAAAGAAAACAAAAACTGAAGATGTTCACCAAATACGTTACTTAAAATTTCTAATAGTATTTACAAATAATAATGATTATATATAGTATCAGCGAAAAAGAAACAAAAGTAGGATATATTCATTAAAGAATAGAATAGAAGCAATGGAATCATAACATACTTCTAAGTTCTAACCACTAGAATAAAATACATGTGAACCAACAAATATCACATCCCCGAGATTAATTTATAAGCTAACTACATCAAGTAGAAGATATTTTCAATATTGTGTATTTAATATTTTTTTAATTTTAATAAATAAAACATTACTTAATGTTTGGTTTAAAATTATATATGTTTATTTCCTCTTTTCTTATAAGTTATAATTTTACAAATAATATTTAATATATTGAAATATCGTCAGAATTTTTATTATCATTAAAATCTGAATCTAAATACTATAATATTATATATGCATTTTAAATAATTAAATAAAATTACTAACATTTGAGTTTATACTTTAGTGATTAGTGTTTAAGATTTAGTTTTAAGGGGTTGGGATTGGTTTTATAAATGTTTTATGAATATTTAGAAACAATATTTTAATGTAATTTTATCACAAATCTAGGGTATTGATGAAAATAGTCATTCATTAATGGTAAATTTGAAAAGTGGTATCAAACATGTGGTAAAATTGAAATTTTCCCAAGAAAAAATAAATTTAAGTAAAATTTTAATCATTTAACAATTAAAAAATATCCATTTAGTGTTGTTTTAGTTTTGTATTTGTTGATGCACACTTAAAATTAGTTTTGCAAAATGAATATATTTTTACGAATATGATATATAAGTTTATGTACAAAATTATATTTGTAGTTATGTTTTGATTATTTTTATTAATGTGATATATCTGTATATATAGATTACTTTATAGTGAAATATGATTCACTAGTGTATTTTAATAGTCTTGTCAAAAATAAATATTTATGGAAAGTTACATTATTAAATTTTTGATGGTATATGAGTTAATAGTCATTACCATATTTAGAAGACTTTACGAAAAATATATTTTTTCTAAAGAAAATAGTACATGTCGCAATTAGATTATTGTCATGTCATATTTTTCTAAAGTCATGCTTTTTTTTTGAAATTAATATGTGATTACATACATATATGCAAGCCGCTTCACAAATAGCAAATAACTAGATGATAACTCGTGCCCTGCACGGAGTGAGTGACTGAAAAAAATAAAACCTAATATCTATAGATTTTAGACTGTCTAAGTCACAAATATTAAGATGTTCCGGGAGGTTTCCACATTTTCAGAACCGAGTCATTTGAAGAAACTCAATCTTATAAAGATGGTTGATTAGTGTCCAGTATATACCGCAAGATGGTGTCAATTCAAATCATCTTAGAACATCCTTTGCGGAAGAAAAGTTGAAACTGTGAAATCAATTCTTTTGTATTGATGTATGGATTTTATCTCTCTGCAAAAAAATAATCATAAAATAAATAAATAATATGTTAAAAATGTACTATCATTCAAAACTAATCACTTACTTTTTCATCAAAAAAACCATCTCTATGGCCTCTCCACCAACAACCGAATATTGCTTCTAAAGTCTAATGACTTTCACCCTAATTTTCAATAGAGACTTCTTTAGTTTTAAAACATAGATGAAATTCAAGCATTGCATTATGAATGATAATTTTGATTTTTTTGGGTTGTTATGGAGGTGTAAGCATTGTATTTAATATGTATATATATATATTTTATGGAATATAAAGTGTAGGCGGTGAAAAATCTCTAAATATCAAATTTTACGACAAAAAATATTGTATACAATCCCTAACCGTGTCTACTATTTGGAAAGAAATGATTTATGTCTACAATAATAAAATAATTGTCTAATTTGCATTAATTTATAATCCCTGATTGATAATAATTATGTCTAAAATCTCTGATTGTGCATGATCTCTAAATTAATATGGCAAAAAGTAATCAAGACATAAATCAATATCGTAGTATTGTCATATTTAATTTGTTTGAAAAGAAAATATTAGTCAAGCTTAATACATGTGAAAATAAAAACATTCGACTTCCGATAAAAAGATTATTCATAGTCGACCATTTATGTCTAAAATCTCTAATTGTGCATTGTCTACTAATTTATATTTCAAAAACTAATCAAGTAAAAAATTAATATCGTATTATTGTCTTATATATATATATATATATATATATATATCTGTAAAAAATTAGCCGACCATAATAAATTTGGAAATAAAAACATTTGAAATTTCATGAAAAAAAAATCATAGTCAACCATCAATGTTTACAAAATAAAATCAGATCATATCTTCATTCATATGAAAAAAAAAGAGATCAAATATTATTAGTATATAAGCATTTATTGAGATGTCTTATTCTCTATATATATTTGCTTAAGCTAAGGGATGTATCAATAATTGATGGTCGTCTAATTTGCATTAATCTGTAGGTGACTGATTGATAATACTCAGTTTTTCTAGAATCCTTAATTGATCATATCTTCAAATTTAATTGTCAATCACATATTACTTTTTTCTAATTTTAGTTTGTATATGTTACATGATTAGACTTCGACTTTTCATCATTTTAAAACAATATATTGGATTTTTTTATGTCAATTTAAATATATTGAACGTTGCAAAGAAGTACTATGTTACATGTCTTAAGATTTCTTTAAAAATAAATGGACCCTTTGATGACATGTAATATTACGACAAAATATACATCAACGAACCAATGGAAATGTCTCAAGTAACATGTAAGATGGACACAAAATCTGGCTATTACATAAAGAAATTGTTAAAGTATATTTTATAAAAATATGCTTTCGTCAAAATATATCCGATCATATCACTTATCAAGTCTTCTACATGGACGTAGATTTTGGAAAACATATACAATATGAGTGGACCATATGAAACATCATAATGTTATAAAGCTCAATAGGAAGTATATAGTCGATAATATTATAAAAGTGAATCTAGGAAGCTCGGTAGGAAGTATATATGTGATGTATTTCTATTGTTAAGGCCTAATGGCATATGGTGTAATAAATCTAGTAATCAAAGGGTTTTGTTACAAAAAGGATGAGAGTCATTGTGAAACTGCCACCTAAGAAATGACACTAATGTAAATCACACATGAATTGAAAGTTAATTTCTATGAGTGCTTATAAAATAATATATAGGAGATACTTTTTTTTTTACTTCGGTCCTATTATGAATTTAAAAAAACTAATTTAAGCATCAATTTCATATAACAACTGAATATATACAATTATTATGTACCTAATAAAAATACAGATATTTTTGTATACGATGTATCCAAAATGATATGGTTATTCGCATTAAAAAATTATATGGTTCAGTAGGTTTAGAAAAAATAATATTTTTTATTAGTAAGTTTGTTTAAAATTAATATTTTTTTAGCACGAGAAACAAACAATGTATCAGAAATATTATAGCTTTAAACAAACAATGTATAAGAAATATAATTTATGCAAAATGTGATTCTATTTTTGACTGCTTTGATGTTTAGATTACATCACCATTCAAAATGGAATATATTTAATTGTGATTGAGAATCTATTCACTAATTTATAGCGATGAGAATCAAAATTTATGGATGATTGAAACTATTCTGTATTTTAGGAAACAATATAATTCATTTGACAATGTACGATCTCTATTATTAAAATAGAAGTACACTTATAAATTACCCCTTAATTTTCAGTGTTATTTACAATGGTATGCCACTGAAGTAATTAAATGAACCATTAAATGAACATATATTTAAGAAATTATTGTCTTTTCTATTTATTAAACAGTTTCCTAAATCAATTTAACTTAATTTCGTATTTAATATATTTCCTAAAATAAATTAGCTGATTTTTAGAAATATTCATATTTAAAATTTATTTTAACAATATTAAAATTGGATAATGTTACGATTAATTATTTTGAACGAAATTCAAGTTTAAATTCGACATTAAACAATATTTTGAATATTCCTAAAATATATGTTTAACTTACCATTAATTATTTTGAATAATAAAATCTATATATGCTAAGATTTTAAATATTTTAAACTACTTATAAAACAAGATGAAATATTTGTAACTCAATATTATTTAATATAATTAAATATCACCTAAGATTATATATTTTTCAAGAATTTTTAAAGTATATGTTTAACTATTTTGGTTGATATTAATTATTTTCAACAAAAAAATTAATACTGAAATTTAAATATATTTTAATTATTTGTAAATCATTGTCTAATGTTTATAACCAAATCTATTTTTTTTTCTAATGTATCTAAATCTTACCATATTATCCATATTTGATCAAAATATTTTTTTTTATATTTGGCAAATAATTTCATGTTACAAGAAATACTATTCAAATTATCAATATGTCAATATTATTTTTTCAAAATATTAATAACAAGCACGAGATATTATTTTTACAACACATAAATTATTCGAATGATGTGTTTATAAAAAATAGAAATATGTAACTATTTAAAATTATAAACTGAAAAACATTTAAATAATATTTATTCATATAGAAAATGAAAATAAATACCCGTCCGGTCGGACGGGTCCAACTCTAGTTTCCCTTAATTATGCATTTCGATATGGATACACAGAAGTTATGTGAATGATTACGTTGTTTTAATAAATTTTTTAATGCATTTTATGTTTAATAGATAGATATATAATATTCATTTATACCAAACACTATAATACAACATAATACATATTTTCGTCCATCCTATAATGTTTTTTTTAAAAATTAATCAAAGCATCAATTTTATATAACAGTTTAATTTATATGATTATCATTTATGAAAATTTATAAAATATACAAAGTTATGGTCCTTAATTTAAGTGATTCAATATATTTTTCAAAATACTTTAAAAATTAGATGAGCAATCACAAAAAAGGATTACCATAATCACAAGCCTCTTAAATTGACTACACAATATGTAAAGTCATAAAGATGAAATTTGTTTTATGAATTGGTGCCAATAATTTATCTCATTTTCTTTATTTCGTTGAGAGTTTTTTTGAAAAAAAATCGTTGAGAGTTTAATGTATTTTATCTTATTATAAAAATGTTGACCATAATGTTACTTAATATTATTTCATGGATAAGATTATGCTTGGTCGAAATATCAAGAGGATAAACTGTTTTATAAATTTTATAAATTGCTCTTGCATCATATAAAACAGCATATTACGATGAAATATATCATTTTCGTTGCAAACTTTATTTTCATGCATTATTTCTTTCGGAGTTTAATGCATTTCATCTTATTATAAACATGTTGACCATAAAGTTAGTTAATAATATTGGATGGAAAACATTATGCTTGGTCAAAATATCAAGGGGATAAACCATTTTATAAATATTTAAATTTTCCATTTTATAAATATATAAATTGTATTTGCGTTATACAAAACAACATAAACCTACGATGGACGAACATATCATTTTATTGCAAACTTTATTTGTAGGAACTACGCGATAATATATTAACAATGAACGAATTAATATTTATGTTAATCCTACCGTTGTAAGAGAAACATGAATAGAAAATGAAACATATATTATAATAACTTTGTAGGTTTATGTGACAATGGCATGACATGTAATTAGTCTAAGCATTGAAGGGCTATTGAATAAATGATGTGAGGTGCATTGTGGTGTTGACACCTAGGAAATGGCAAAGTTGTTAATCACACATGGAGATAAGGTTTATTTTTAAAAGTGTTTCTCAAATAATAAGAAAGGGATGTATCGGTATTAACCATCGGACCAGTTCAACAAAGATTATGTGTTCAAAGGTCAAGTTGCTTACCAATAAGCGTTTAAAAAGAGAGGGGAAACCTACGACTTCTTCAAAGTCATAATGTCAGATGAACAACGCTGAACAAATCATCAGGACCGAGTAAAATTTATATACAATAACTTATAATACAGTCACAATCTAACGAGGCGAGCACCCCCAAATTATATTTTCATAGCACAATGACCTTTTTTTCCTACCTTTGCACAAGAGATGATCCAGAGTAACAACATAGCCAAAAAGAAAACCCATTCGCAAAATGACAATCCGAGCGAGTTTAATCTTACCATGTTATCATGTTGTCTACCTATTGTTGCTTGTTCTCCAAGTCTCGGGCCAACCGCAGCCTGGAACCAGTGGTCCATATGGTCGCCAAATAAGACCAAATCAAGTACCAGCGGTACTCATTGGGATGCTTATATTCACGCTCTTATTCAGCATGATCGCTTGCTGTATTTGCTATAAATACACAAGCACAACTCCGCCTGGAACAAGCTCTGATTATGATGAGGCAGGTCGTGGAGGAGTAGCATGGACAAGGAGGAGAAGCCGTGGACTTGAAAAAGATGTTATAAATTTCTTCCCTTACTTTATTTACTCACAAGTTAAAGGGCAAAAGATAGGCAAAGGCGGCGTGGAATGTGCCATCTGCTTGAACGAGTTTGAGGACGAGGAAACTCTGCGTTTAATGCCTCCATGTAGCCATGGATTTCATGCTGATTGCATTGATGTCTGGCTCTCTTCTCGCTCTACTTGTCCAGTCTGCCGTGCCAACCTGGCTCCCAAACCGGGAAGTGATCAAAGGTTGTTATATCCATTTGTACACCCACATACCAATCAAGATATGGATCTTGAATCGGGAAACACAACAACAAGTGTATTGGAATCTCCAGACATGCGTTTGTTAGATGGATTGGCAAGGAGCAATAACAATGATGCAAACCGACCACCACGATCAAAGTCTACAGGATCATCAAACTGGCAAATACGGGATATATTATTCCCAAGATCTCATTCAACCGGGCATTATCTGGTCCCATTAGGGGAAAATCTAGACAGATTTACACTTCAGTTACCAGAAGAGGTAAGAAGACAGTTGAGCCAGAGAACGTTACCTCAAGCCAGGAGTTCAAGGCAAGGCTATAGGAGTGGTAGTGTTGGGAGCCAGAGAAGAGGTTTTCCTTATGGACGCCGGTATAATCGACGGACCATTTCACTTTCTTTCTCTTTCTCCTTTCAATCTTCCTCTCTTCAGTCAGAACAATGCAAGGACGAAGAGTCTGGAGAAGGTTCAATTGAACGCCTTAGGCCAGAGAATTGTTGACATCAAGTTTTCATACTGACACGCTAGGTTATACATAATTTGGTGTAGCGTAACAATCCAGCAATGCATATATGTATACTAATTAAGTGTGGAGTGAAACTAGAACATCAGAGATCCTTATCGATACCCTCAATTGTATTGTAAAGTTACTATATAAGTCCAATATTATCGTATGATTGTGATTTGTTGTGAAATGTCCAGAAGATTTCGATCAAAACTATGATCAAACTAGAATTTAAGGTTCGTGAGATGAAACAAGAGAAGATTATTGCTACACAAGCAGCCATCTTCCATCTCTGGAAACAGAGGAACAATTTGGTCCATAACAGTGCGTCCCTGCCTCCTTCAATTGTCTTCAAAAAACAAAGTCGTTGTAGTATAGTGGTAAGTATTACCGCTTTGGAAACATGATGATGGAAAATATTCAAAGAGTTTTTCTACTAAGCTCACTTGGTTGTTCTTGCGTCAATCCTATCCGGTCTGTGCTTGGAGTAGAGGGATTTGGTTCCCTTACTCAACGCCAAAATATTCATTCCTTGTATGGGTGGCCATAAAGAATCGATTACAGACAGGAGATAGGATAAAACAATGGGACAGTAATGCAAATGATATGTGTGTGTTGTGTGCAGAGGAGCTAGAGACCTGCAAGCATCTGTTCTTTGGCTGTAAATACTCTGAGAAATTTTGGAAAGTGCTGGTAGGGAGATTGATGGGAGAAGATTATACTGCAGACTGGGATAAGATTATTGATTTCATATCAAACATGAGGGAGAATTCCACAGTGATGTTTCTTATCCGCTACACATTTCAATCTTTGGCACATAGCTTATGGAGAGAACGTAATGAACGTCGACATGGAGAGCAACCAACAGATGGAAAAACTATTATCAAAATGGTTGATAAGCAGATCCGTTTGAAGTTGCTTCTGGTAAAAGGAAAGGGGAAGAAGCATCTTGAAAAGGGATTATGCAAGTGGTTTGAGACAAGAGGTTGATACACTTGAGAAGTTTTTTCTTGGCTTATAGTTTTCTGTCTTTTTAATTTTCAAAAACAATAGCAATTGATGTAAATATGTTTTGATTGAATAAATTTTACATTCATAAAAAAAATTTGTCTTCAAAGCTATTGATAAGGAGATGAGGAACATCATTTCTTCTAGGAGATCTATGAAGCGGTTCGATCAGTTAATGGTTTTGTGGATTCGATGACTGTCTGATTGTTTAGTTATCCAAGGGATTGAATGTCATTGTTACATCTTGTTTTTTTTTTTTTTTT
Organism: Hirschfeldia incana; assembly: GCA_026261945.1. Taxonomy (NCBI): domain Eukaryota; kingdom Viridiplantae; phylum Streptophyta; class Magnoliopsida; order Brassicales; family Brassicaceae; genus Hirschfeldia; species Hirschfeldia incana. Next base: position 877,338 of record JABCMI010000078.1, on the reverse strand, counting down.
GCCAAGATGTGTCAAACTTAAGATCTTGCATTTGTAAATATTTTTCTTCATTTATATGAAATTTATAATTTAGCAAAAAAAAAGAAGATTATTGTTATGATTGTGGCATACAACAATGTGGAGTCTTCGATGCATGTAAACCGGAGTTGGTTTAATTCAAGTTGGTACGATAATCGATTGGGAGATAACTGAGACTGGTTATTGATTCAGCTGATTTGTCGCTTACTGGTTTCAGCTACGTAAGTGACTGAGAAAAATAAAATTCCTCATCCCGATAATAGATCAGATCAAAGAGATATCAGAGAGAGATAGAAGAAGAAGATCATCGAGAACTCTGGATTGTATCTTGATTCATTGTTTCTTGTGGTGATCGGTGTACAAACTCTAGCTGATTCTAGTGAGTGGTTGCTTGCACCGTCAAATCCCGAACTGGGTAAAAAATCTTGTGTGCATTTGCTTTACTTTTCTATTCTGATTTTTACACACACGAGATCGAGTGAGGTGAGAGATCAAGAGGTTAGGTTTAGAGTGATGCGAAACTAGATCGGAATTCAAAGATCTATAACTTTGATTCTTCATAATTATGAACAGAGTTGCAGAAACACAAAGAACATGATCTAACTTTTATCCAGTGTCTGGCCGAGGTTTTCTAAATCCAATTAGCTGCATGTTAGAACGTCTCCAAAACTCTCACCGGAAAACCCTACAATCTTTATCTTATTCACCAGAGAACCCTCACTGTTTTTTCTCACCCCATACAATTTAATCTAACCCAAATTACAAAATAATTTTATCTTAATTATCTCTTTCTAAAAAGCCGATCATATACATCTCGAATTAGTTACAGTTACACACTGATTAACAACCTTCTAACAGAAAAAAGTTACAGAGAGGTGAGAGACTTTTCTCTCTCGGTTCTCTCCCCCTCCATCTCTTCTCTCGGCGTCTCTTGTAATCTCTGTCACGCTGGCCGGTGGTGCCTTCTCAACCGTCGGTCGCCACCCCAACTAGTGTTCTGTTCACCGCCTCCTTTCCTGTAGCCAATCATCCAACCCGCCTCTTCCTTGCATCAATCTCTCTGGATTCCGTCAAATAGCGACCGGATTTGACGGTTCTAAACGGAAGCTGAGTTGTTCTTGTCTTCTCTGGAGGATTAGCGAAGATGTCATTGGGTCCCTTGCCTGCAGGAAGCGTCAATTAGAGGTAGATCAAGATCTAGGGTTTTGTTGGATCTGGGTCAGATCCGACTTGGAGGCTCTGTCGGACAGCAGAGCGTCGCTGCCTCTGCCTCTCTGGTTTGTCGCCTTCTCCTCTTGTCTCCACCTCTCCCTCTGTCGATTGCTCAGCTAGAACTTCCCCTTCTTTACCTTCGGATCTAAGATGAAAAGACGAGATGAGGCTCTCGTTGGGGACTTCTTTTCCTTATGATTCTATAGCTCAAATCATGACGGCTTTACTCGCCGTTTGTGTTGTTGGAGCTTCGGTTCCTCTGTTCTTCATATTTCCGGAAGGAAGCTGTCCGTTGATGTTCCAGTGTTGTCCTTGCCCTGAAGTTAGAATCTTTTCAGTTGATGCTCGTGTGAAGGGACCGGAGCAGAGAGCCGTGAACCTCCGCTTGTTTCCGCCTGCGTCGCTCTGCACTTATCTGCTAGCTTCTCTTCTTTGAATTAGGGTCTCCTGGAACCACCGGATTTGGCTTCTGGAGCTATTTCAGCATCTGGAGTAGACATCATCGGTGCTAGCCGGACCAGGACCTAGTCAACCCTGCTTCGCCATAGCACCCCTTGGAAGTCGCCTTCGGGATGATCCTCGGTACCTAGGCTCATTCTCCGGCTGATTGCTCCAATGTTCGTGGCTCTTTGTGCAGGTTCCGGCATCGAGATTCAGCCTTGAACTACTGGATTGACATTTGAGTTTTGGTTTCATGTTTTAGCTAAGCTCTAATCACTTCTTAGGAGATGATTAAACCTTATTTCTCTGTGAAAGTATTTTTTATATTTTTTGGGGACTTTCTAAAAGCCTTGCTTTAATTAGCTAATTCTAGATGCATAAGGTTTGATCTTCAAGCTCGGAATGTATCTCTTGTATCATTATCTTTGGTAATGAAATTCACATTCTTGTAAAAAAAAAACAACCTTCTAACAATTTACAGAGTGTGGCCTCACTTTTAACATCACTGACTCCTTCTTTTTGTTGTTGACAGTTCATTTGAAAGAGACGAACTGGAACAGTGATGTCTTACTTATTCAATAAAACATCAATCATACTTGACATCAAACTGGAAATAGATTGCATAGTGTTTCCAATAAGCTTTCAATGCAGAACCTGCTGATTGTCATGGGGGTGTTAACTAACTCAACGAAAAACTCCACCTTGATCAACAAACCACCATCTTTTTCTTGTCAAAATGTGGATTCATTGCATTTGAAATGGCATTATGATAAAATATATACTACTTGAGTCTACATGATTAGGCTTAAACACATGATTAGTCTTAAACACAAATTAACCACCATCTTGTGCTTCGATAAATTTTGACCTGGAATTTATTTTGCAATAACGAGCAGACACTCCGAGTAGGTTTATCAGATTCTTACACGTACTAACCAGTAATATTTTGGTGAAAACATCTGCATGAGTATCACTTGTATGAAAGCTTACGACCTGCACTTCACCATCCTCCACACTTTTCCTTAAGATATCCAGATTAACTTCCATGTGTTTAGTTCTCTCAATGAGTTATGAAATATATTTATAAAACGTGAATAAAAACGAGTAGAATTTATTCCAAATTACGCAAGAGAATTCCAAACAAAAAAATGGTTCGTTAGGAAGTGAGATTACAAGGGAACTGATTAAGAGAAGTAAGCAAAATCTATCAAGGGACATAACATAGACATATATGAGCATGTCTTAGATGGGCATGAGGGCAAGGAGGTCGTGAAGGGGAGACGAGCTTGTGCAGCTAAGAGAGAGGGATGTAAACGAGGTGCTTGGTGGATAATTTGGCAAGTAGGGGAGGGAGAAATAAGTGAGAGAGAAGAGAAGAAAGAGATATGGTTGAGGAGTAAAGAGAGGAAGAAAATGGGGAGGAGAAGCGAGAGAAAGGGGCGAGGAAGGAAGGTAGAAAAGAGAGAAAGGGGCAAGGAATGTACTTCGTTAGATTTTATCGTATAGTCTAGTGTCATTCCACTTAGTTTCCCAAAAGTTGTTTTGTAAAACACCGCGTTTGGTTTGATTTATCGAAATTTCTTTTCAGAAAAAAAAGAGTTTTTTTTTTACAAAAGTTATTAGGCAAAATTGTTTTTTAGACCAAAAATGGTGTCTATGTCCCATTAGACTAATTTTTTTGGTACTATTTTTTCTTATTATACCCTTCAGTAATTTACAAAATTAATGAAATAAATATTTTTACAAACAAACAAAAAAATTTAAAAAAAATAGTAACTAGTGATAAAATACCTATAAAAAATTATTGGTATTTTTTCCAATTCTAAAAATGTTTAAATCATAATTTCAAATTTTGTTCTACCAAAAGTAGAATTAACATTCTACATAGTAGAAAATATGATCCTTTTATTGAATCTACTATGTTTAGAATACGTGATCTGCATAAATAATAGTAATCTAAAAATATATGGAAAACACATCCTGCATTTAATCTATCTTTCTAAAATCTATAAGAACCGGAATCTACACATTACTATAAATCTAAAACTTATAGAAATCAGAATCTGCAGAATACTATACATCTATAACTAGTAGAACTCGATTTCAAACATGTTAACTTTATTCTAAATAAAGTAGAATACATATTCTACGGATAAGGATAAAGATAACGAGTTACAAAAAAAATATGGAAAGAAAATATTTGGACATATTCAGTTTTTTTTTATTTTTTTAAATGATTTACAAAAACAAAATTGTGATTTAACGGGAAAAAATATTTGGTAATATTTTTTTCCATATATAAGAATAATATATTTTATTATAATATTACAAATATCTAAATACATTATAATAATTTATTTATTGTAAATTTTTTAATTATAAATAGATTTTATAAGATAAATACATTATAATTATTTTTTCTGTTTTATGCTACTTTGTATTATAATTATAATAATTATTTTATCATAATATTAAATACATCTAAATACATTTAATGATTTATTAATTATAACTACAAATTTCAAATTAAAATTTTGATTTATTAAAGAAACGTATTTGGAAAAAAAAATTTCCATGTCAGTATTATATTTTATTATATTAGTAAATATATCTAAATAGATTATAATGATTTATTAATTTTAATTACGAATTTCAGTTATAATAATATATTTGATAAAATAATTAAATATATCTAAATAAATTATATTTATATAGATATATTTAGGTTTTTGGGGATTTTTAAAATTATTTTAGTTAAAATTTATATTTTAATATTTACCAACTGGCTTATTAATTTTAATTTGTAATTTCAAAATTTTAATTCAAATCAATGGTAATATTGCCATTTTGAAAATATTTAGTCTAATAGGACATAAAGCATATAAGATTAGCCTAATGAGACATGAACATCTTTTTTTGGCCTAAAAAAACTATTTTCCCAAGTTATTTTGTAAATTTCTTTTGTTTTGTCAAAACCCACCCTAGCGATATCAATGGATAGAATCACTTGAAAATCGTATCTTACTTCTGTAACTGAAATTGTTGAGAGAAGAATGAGCTGAAACTGTTGAGAGAGGAATTCCGTATATGCAATGCAACTTAAACAATGATACGAAAGAGAAAAAATTGTATATTTTTCCAGAAATGGAATAAAGTAATTTCTTTCCGAACAATAATTATCCAAAAAATGTTCTTTAGAATGGGTATTAGACAAAAGATATAAACTGAACAGTGTTTACATAAAACTAACATAATTTTTTTCTATGGAAAATCCTTTATACTATAAAACAGAAGTCACTTAACTATTCTTCAAGTGACATGTGTCATTTCTGAAACTTTTTTTTTGTTTTTCAATTTTAAAAATAATTGATTAAGAATTTCATATTTGTTTCCTTAATTTCCTGAAACTGTAAAATCTTAATAACCTAAATTTAAGCAAATCATTATCACCACGTTCAAAAACAATTCATTTTATCTGCAACTTCTAAAATATGGCCAGTTTGAAACGGTTTCTTTTTCTAAACTTTCAATCAATTTGTTAATCCTGTTTACTCTCCATTTTTCTTTCTACAAACTACATTTTAGTCTTCTCTGTCAATTTGTTTTTGGGTGATGAGCATAGCAAAAGAAAATATATAAATGTTTATAATTTTTTTTGTCCAAGTTCAGTGCTCTCTTCTTTAACTTGATTTTCTCTTTCATTTTTGCATGATTCACAATTTCACGTTGAAGATGCCAGTGTATTATCCTCCTCTTAGCTTAGTTATTCCCAATAAAAGAAGAATCAAATCAAGGTCAACAACCCAGGTAACAATAATTATATATGACCTATTATATTAAGCATAATTTTGATATATCATTCTTCTCTTTGTTTTGGAAAAAGGGATTGACTATTTACAAACCTTGACCATTCAAAACACCAGAATTTAATTTTATTTGGAGAATACAATCGTGAGTATCATGACACTTTTTTCATTTTTTTTTTTTTTGAGAAAGGGCTTAGTATCTTAACACTTATATTCAGTTAACCATGAAAATTACGTTGTATCTTTCTACTAGAATTTTTGGTTTATTATGGTTATAGTGAAAAAGAAAAACTAGATCATCTTACTATTGAGGATTGAATTTGGTATAGTTAGGGTGGTGGGCACTACATTAAGGTCAATTGTTAAAGCGTATTTTAGTTAACCATAATATTTTATCTATAATATAAGTATATCCCTATTTCAATCATTTTTATTTTCATTCACAACTATTTATATTTATTTTCAGATTAATACAAATATAATTAAAATTTGATTTAGAATAATATTTTGAATTTAGAATGTAATTCTATATATGTGTTCAAAAAAAGGAATCTAATTCTATATCAAACAATGCTATGCCCATGCATAGCATGGGCCATAATCCTAGTATTTAATAAAACAAGTCAAACCATTTTATACAAAATAAACTTCTGTAAAACTAACTTAGTCAAATTTTCAAGGAACATTTTTATAAACAAAGAAATTGATTTGCGAAATAAACTTCTGTAAAACTAACTTCCGCAAATTTATTTGGAACATCTTTCGTAAAATGAAATAGAACATGAAATAGTTTTCGTAAAATCAACGCTTTGAGAAACTAAACAAAAGGACATGAAATCATTAACGAATAACTGTAAATACGTGACAAGATCTGAGAGGTAGACATTCTCCCACATCATATGTTAGGTTATTTTAAGGTGGGATTTTTGTAGGCACTACGGAACACTTAACAAGCAGGAGAGAAACACAAGAACTGAAACTGAAAGCGAGATATATGAGCAAGAACTACAATGTTTGGTATATAGACCCTAGTTCTAGCCACTTATCTCTAGTCTTTTAGTCTCTACTTGTAGTCAGTTATTAAGTCAGAGTCTTCCATAATCGGAAATATGGAAGAATTTCCTTTAGCAGAAATCTTTCATTTTAACCTAGAGGCAGTAATGAAACCAGGATCTGAGCCAAGCTATCTTTAGGCAGAAAACGGAAAATCGGCATACTGCTCGGAAGCTAGAGTAATCTCTTGGATTATTTTTCTCAAAAAAGTTTCTCCTTATCTTTTGATTTCATCATCGAATTCGGGAGAACACATTTACACTTTAGTCAACCAGAGTCGATCCTTCTAATCAAACAACCACAAAAATTTCGTGATAAATCTATGGCTATTGTGTAAATATAGTCACACAGAAACAGTGACAAATTGTGATAAAGTAATCATGAAATAAAACATGACTAGAATCGAAGCTATATATAGGCACACTTTCTTTCGTAACAATTTCTTAATTTTTTAATCACGAATTAGATGGAAATAGTCATGTTTATTTATTATGTTGTTTTTTAATAGTTTCTTCGTAGCTATGTTAAACAAAAAACCAGGATTTTTGTGACTGTTTCATGGCTGCGGTTCTTTTTTCTACTAGTAATTTGAAACCCAGAAATAAACTCCTAAAATTGAATCACTCTAGCAAAAAAAATATCCTCTTATTAAAACTTTTTTGAGGTCAACGAATCTCAAAGAAGTACAGAAGCAACTATTCTCTTTTCTTTACCATCACTTTCTCAAAGTAATTTTGATTTATAATCTAAGAAACTCTTGGAGAGATAGACAACTATTTATAGTCACACGATACTTCATATATTAGAAAGTTTCTTACTTTACATATTATTAGTCAAATTTATTTTTAATTGTTTTTGTTACTTTAACTTCTTTACATTAATTTATTTTTTGAAATAGTATGACAATTTTTATTTTGATATATTGTTTGCACGTTTGTTATTTTGATTTTTATGCATTATAAAAAATTTAAGAAAATCACTACGAAAAATGTTTGTCTTTTGATAGAGTTTCAAAACTTGACATATCTTAAGACATCATTTTTATGATTTATGTTTTGGTTACCTAAAATTTATTTTATGCTAATTTCACATTTTATATACAACTAGATATGAACATGTGCGTTGCAACCGTTTTTTTATGTTTTAATTTAATAAAAACATAAAATAAAAAAGTAATTTTAATATAGTTTTATGACTGATTTTGTATATTATATATAACCTTCTACAATTATCTTCTCTTTAGAATTTCAGAAAGGAGTTAAATTGCCATCAAATAATTATTTCTATTTACTAATAAAAATATTTGACTCATTTTTTTACAATTTGTATTATGTTGATCATCAAATTCTCTCTTCAAAATATGATACAAATCTCTTTTGTTTAGGATTTTTGTTTAAAAGGAAAACAATTATAAAATATTCTTTACAGTTTTTAGAGTTTTAGAAAAAAAAATAATATTACACAATCTGTTAAAATTATATTTTGTCTAGGATTAAGAAAAATAAAAATACTATCAAATAATTATTCCCAGTTAACAAAAAAAAGAGTTGCAATTTTAAAATTCATTCTTGTTTTTCAATATCACAAATATTTTTACAATATTTCTTGTTAATTAATTAAATTATTATCCAAAAGTTAATTCAACAACTTTTAGTAACATTTTTACCATTAAATTTTAAACTGAAAACTACTATTTAATTATCTCTGGTCAGTAATAAAAAAAAATCTTATTTGGTTAAGATTAAAAAGAAAAAACATATTTTACAAATATTTTTTATTTAAGATTAAAAAAAAGTTACTTTCACATAATGGTAGGTTTTGATTGACACATTCACAAACTAATTTTTTATTTGACACACATGCCACAATCATTTCAGATGAAATATTGGAAGTTATTATTTTTATATTTTTTTTAACACAGAGTTTTATATTAAAAAGTAAAGTTGGTTAATTATAAGGAAATAAGATTAAATCGACCATTTTATTTTATTTAGAATTTTAAAAAGGAAAATAATTATTTTATAATTAGTTTTACTTTAAGCATTTTATACAACTAGCTTATTTTCTTATTAGAAATTCTATTTAATTAATTATATGTTTTGTCTTATACGTACAAACACATATTCATCATATTCATACATACTCACGTACGACAACAACATCAGAATAAAAGAATTTTAGTTGTATGAGGAAATTAAAATAAAAAAGCTCAGGTATTATTTTATGTGGAAGCTTAAACCTGAATACAAAAATGAAATATTATTTTTCATTTCTAAAATCCTAAATAAATTTAAAAGAATATTTGATAGTAGGTTTAAAAAAGAGTTGTATCATATGTTTTAAGTCTTAAGCAAAAGAGAATTGTGAAAAGTTATGTGATAATATTTTAAATACCAATTTTTTAATATTTGATAATATTTTTAAATACCAATTTTATCATATGTTTTTAAATTTATTTAGTAAAAAATGATTGTAAGAATAGTAGTGATACAAGTTGTAAAAAAAATAATTTAAAAACTATTTGATAGTCATTTAATTTTTATAAATTCTACACAGAAGAGTCTTGTTAAAGATCTGTGATAGTAATTTTTTTCTAAGTCCTAAAAAATGTAAATCAGTATTTGATAGTATTTTTCTTTTCTAAAATCATAAAAAGAACCTTATAAGACTATTTTTGTAATGATAGTTTTTTTTTTCTTTCTAAAACTCTTTTAAATCCTAAACAAAAGATAAATATATTATACGTTTGACACATTTCATAATCTTAAAAACATTATTGACACATGTCGCAATCATATTACTTTGTAACTTTGAAGAACAAATCTTTATATATAAAGTATACCCCTAATCTCTCCTAATGCCTCCACATAAGCATCCACGCTGGAAATTCACTTACTCTCAAGATGCCACGTCCGATACGCCGCGTTTTGGTAAAACGGGGGAACAGTCCATTTGGGCTTGATACGCGACAAACGGCCCATCGCCTCTGCTCTCTGCTGAGACCTAAACGGTCTCTCGAATCTGTTCTTCGCTTCACTACCCGAACGACGCAACAGCGATCGAGATTCGTAACGGTGTTGTGCATTGAATCGCCTTTAATCTCCATCACACCACGTATCGATCGGACTACGCCTGTTAGATTGCGTATAAATATGCAGCAACCTCATCGCTTCTCTTCTCACTATCTCACGATCTCGAATTTTGCTCGCAATCAAATCTTGCTCATCTATCGTACTCATTGTCTGTCCGAATGGCCATTCCAAATGAAGCTACCGTCTCCATCTCCACTACCGTCTCTATCAACGGTAACGAATCCCCTCCACCTTTTTAGATCTGCAAATGATTTACTTTCTCATTATCTGTCTTCTATGTGGCTTTGATTTTGGTGCAGTTTGAATAATCAAAGGGTGAGACGAACCAGAGGACGATGCGGTGTGGAGGAGCTGAGAGGTGTGCGGAGGAAGAGTGAAGAGGCTGTACGGAGGATTACCACTTCCGAACAGACAGATCTGGGTTTTGTTTGAATTCTATTAAATTTGAACTTTGCTCTTAGTTGAAACTACCGATGAATATTATTATTTTTTTGCAGGTTTGTGATTTGAGGATGATGGGTTATATATAGTTTATATAGGCTGGAAAAGGACGATGGTAAGGATTTGCCATGAAGTTTGATTCTGATTTTGTCTCTGTTTTTGGTAGATGAAGTTGATCAAACATTGGAAGAGCTATCCTCTTTCATACACATCATCACATTCGTTCTAGACTAATCAGTAAGATGGCTAACGTTTTGGTTCTTCACTCCGCTCTGCAGGCTGGCCACTCCTCTTTCACCGTCGAAGTTCGCTTACTCTTTGGGAATTCCAAAACGTCCGAGGTGGTGGAGAGCTCATGGGCATCGACATGCTCTTAGTCGACTCTCAGGTTATGTAACTCTTATTATTTTATGATTTTTTTATTGTTTATAAAGATTTGAAGTTCTTGCGTATTCATCGTCTTTGTTAATTCTCTGTTGCCTTGAATTTTGATTCTGTTAAATGTAATACTATATAATCCTGTTTGATGCTGTTTTTTATGTTCAGTCTACCATGATGCCGGCGGCTGGAATGTCAACCGTCTTGCGAGTTGCTACGCAGCAGCCTAACCTGGAAGCGGGATCGGTCTACTCTTCAGCTCCACGAACTCCAGTTACCTGCAGCGGTAAGGGTTTCTCAGTCAGATATGTTTGCTATGTTTTTTATTTGGTTTCATGTTCACCACCCTAACGTTGAGCTTTCCACATGGTTCAGCGAAACAGAGAGGGTTCGTCCTCAAGAAGATAGAATCATTGATGGTGTCAGAACTGAATTCTTATGTGCTCAATTTCCACCGCAGGTAAAACTCTAAGTTAGTCTCTTCCATTAAATGAAACGCTTCTCATGAACTCTCTTGAAGAAGCCAAGAGCAGAGAACTGGAAGCTGCATGCTTCTTCTTTCAAGCTCACTGTCTTTATTTGAATACATTGACCTGTTTTGTGTTTTTGGGATGTATTTTTCTGAGTCATTCGTGAATCCAAGCTGTGAGCCCATGTCTTTACTACTTTGTGTAGTTTTTTTCTTTTCTTTTTTGTCTCAACCAGCTTTTCATGTTTACTTTGAACTTTCCAGCAAAAGTATGTTGTAAAGTTAAATAAAAAAAAGTATGTTGTAAAGTTCTCTCCTTTTTGCCAAATAAAATTTAATGAAGGTGTTCTAAATATTCAAAAGCATTCAACGCTCTGACGACATTCCTTTGGGTTCTCTTTTAGGTACTTGCATAGATGATCATGGTTGTATCTGAGTTTCTTAGTAAACTGAATATTCACTTTCATAAAGTGATTGAAAATAGTTGATTCCAGCTTTTTTTAGTTTAGTTCTACTGACTTTCAGAGCACAAACCAGCTTCAGATACTAGATAAGTATTAAATCTGAATTAGTTAGATTTAGTATTCTAATCTTTGTTTATAGTGCTTTGTCTTATCTTTCTTTTTAACCTGTAGGACAAATATCAAGCTTTCAGATTGAACCCATTTAATCTAAATGGCCGAGGCAAAGAGCTTTGTCCTTTTTCAGGGCATAAGATATGATGGGAGACTTAAATCCTACAAGCATGGTTGGATCAGTGGTTTCAGATCTGGTTAAGGTATGTTCATGTCTCCTCTCTTTTGCTTTTACAAAAAGTGTTACTGCTTGAGAGAGATGAGATTGATCTTCATTTATGATAAATCTAGGATTCAAGCACCATATTCTTTGCATCTGCGGTTCACGTGTTACTTATGGAGAACATTTGGAGAGAGATACTGGTACATGAGATTGACCTTTTGACTCCCATATTAACTTTCCTGTTAATGATTGTAATATAGAACTGTAAACTTGAGTATTGTTTCTTTTGAAACTTGTCCAGATAGGAAAGATCGCAACAGTTCAATTTTTAGTGTTGACATTGAGTGGAAGCCAGCCATCTTTGATTTTAGTGTTGCAGAGCCTACTGTTACAATGGACACCTCTATGTTCAATTTTGCCAAGGACAGACAGCAATTGATATCAAAGTTAAGCATTATCATCAACGTAATTGCTACAAACTCACAAGTATGAGTTCCCATGAAAATTTAAGGTTTTGCTCAATTTCTCTTTGCTTTAAGCTTTGTCTGTATTGTGGTGAGAGCGATAAATAAGTGTATGATGTTTTCATTTGTATAAGTAAGGATCTTATAAGTAAAATTAAGCATTGGTAAAACCATGAATGTTTGGAAACTTTTCAAAGTATTCACTTTAATATGTAATGTTCTATCCTCTTTAGCAAGCTATTCTGATATAATATTTTTCATGTGTAGGGTTTTTCATGTATATGGTCGAATTGGTTAAAATACAAAACACACTGCATTTTGAATATTTATGGACAAAATAATATTAAATATCGCATGAAAATCATTAAATTTTTACTGACCCATATCGATATTTGTTATAGACTCTTATAGTGGACTAATATCAAACAGTCACCTAACTACACCACAAACTATTTGATAGGAATAAACATACTTACTCGAGGAGGAAAATAGAGCTGCTGAGGTGGCAAGTGTTGGTCAAGAAGTCAATCAGAGGAGCTGAAGAAATAAGCATAGAGAGAAATAAGCTCGGATAGTGTAGATAATGTTTTTATACTTTTATGTAGATAACAGTTATTTCTATAGAAATTGACTATGGTATCGAAAATCCGTATAAAAATCATTTACTCTATTCTGACCACACGACCACCCGGACACCATTCTAAAGTTTCTCCACTATTAGCACCCCGCCCGAAGGGCGGGCTTTTCCTAGTCTATATATAAAGTAATGTTATCTCTCATATGAAGCTGCCACGTCATTAAGTGCCCTCTCCATAAGCCGACATCTGTCCATTTAAATTAAACGCTGCTTTCTGTCCATTGTCTCATCTCTCACGTTTTGGGTTTGGAATGGTTTCGATGGTATGCAGCTCATGCCGCATGAAGCCTCTACGCCGAATTTTTTTTTATCGATCCGCAGCGTTTCGTCAATTAGGGTTAGGCAGCCTTTATCTGTGTCTGCGATTAGCGGCTTGTTAGGGTTCATCCAAGATCGTCGCGTTCCACCATTAGAGAGACTGTTTTGAAGAATCGGTGACGATTATGTTTGTTGGTTCCGATCAAGTCCTTTTGCCTTCTCTTTTCTCTATCAGTTGAAACGTGGTAGCTTCGAGATCCATCGCATTAAACATTCTATTAACTCCTTTTGCCACGATCTGCACGATCATATAGGCTGTGCTTTCACTGTATAAATAGGCAAGCTTGGCTTCTCTGCGAACCATCTTCCAAAAGTCTCTTAGCATACTTATTCTCTTGATATGGCTAATTTGTTAGTGTTTTTCTCTGATCTTAAGTCTGGCAGGTGCTCCTTAACTGTTGAGGCCAGATTGTTGCGTTTCTGGGAGGCCAAGAATGTGAAGCAGGTGGCTGATGGTCGATGTAAATGTAAGACTGATTACCATTTATATGATCGTTTGATTATATATTTCCGGTGAATTGCTTTATGTTTTTTTGTTCTTTGATGTTCGATTCTGAGATGCATCAGCTACTCTGGGTGAATTGCTTTATCGTTTGATTATATATTACCATATACATGCAGGGCAAACCTGTTTCTCTTTATGTTTTTTCATGCACTTCTGTTTCTCTTTATATATGTAATAATATTTTAACAAAAAGATGTGCTTATCTTCTCAGCTACCGAGTATATATGGGGCTGATTTTACTGCTGAAGGTGACTTTGTTTGTTTTGATGGTGCCGCTCCCCAACTTTGTTGACAATGTAAGTGTAATGTTATTAAGTTATTGCACTATTTGACTCTGTATCTTACTATATCATCCGTATGTATCAGGTAGGAGATGGTGAAAATGCTGGCGACATGCCAGAAAATAATCCAATCCTTTCTAAGGCCTAATCTGGAGGGAGCAGTGGTGAAGCCGCTTTGATTGCTGATACGGATCCAGTTGGTAATGTGTCGAGCAAAGTGGCCGACCCAGCTTTGCAGGTCGTCAAGAAGGCGTGTATGGCTTGAGTTAAGCAGATATATGATTGAAGTACTATGTATTAAAATAATGCTTATGCACGAGCTTTTCCCATTTCACGTATTCGGTTTATCTACTTGAAGCTTTCTCCACTATGTGGGAACGTCTGAGTCAAACAATCTACCAATTTCCTATTATAAAGTCATTTTTTATCTTAATGATCGCATTCCAGCTCATGTGCCTATATTCGACCATGGTTAATAAACTCGAGCTTTTTAAAATGACTTTAAGCCTTATGAGCTGTGTTCTAAAGCATGTGATTAAGTTTGGCTAGAAAAAAAATTTGGCTACAACGATTACTTTTATTGTTTGAAATACGTAAACAAGTTTTGTTAAATATATCTGTATTTTAATATCTAAATCAATAAAACAATAAACAATAAAGAAACTTAATATCTGCATCATTTTTTTATGTTCGACAATTTAACTTATGATGCAAGTTATTGTCCTTTATCTCCAGGAAGGCTGATAACAGAATGACTGGTATTTTAAAAAATTCACATGCAATAAAAAAGTAGTATTAAGGAGAAAGGCACATTATTCTCTCTTGATCGCAACGCCTACTAAAATTAACAATTAAAGTTTTTTTTATGTAAATATTAAAATTTATACCAGGTATTTTTTGTTTTTTTTTGTTTTTAAGGTTGTGGAAATCCACTTATTACATGAATGAGAGAAAATAAGAGAAATAAAAAGAGCAGGGAACAACACTACAGCGGCCGAAAAGTGAGGGAGAAGAAGATTTGCAACAGGGACGGAGACTGAGATCTTGCAGGGGGAATGGATAGGAGACGATCCCGGCTTAGATATTAAAATGATGATCCCTGCTTCAGAAGAGGCAACAATTAAAGTTCATCAGCTGTGAACCGTGTGAGTTGCATATTCGATCAGGATGTGAAGAATATGCGCATTCCGATAGTATCAAACTCCGATTGTATTATTAAACATGTAATCAACCATGGGTTAAGACTGAGAAAAACAAACTGATCGAAACATCAAATACATGTAGATATCATAAATATTCAATTAGTTTGAAAAAGAATAACTCAACTAAGCGCAAGCGAAATAAACAAAAAGAAACCAAAAGAACGGTAAATTGTATATTCCTTACAAAACATTTGAAACTATTTATAACAAAAATCTTTTAGAATTATCACTAATAAACAAACAAAATGAAGTCTCTCTCTCTCTCTCTCTCTCTCTCTCTCTCTCTCTCTCTCTCTCTCTCTCTCTCTCTCTCTCTCTCTCTCTCTCTCTCTCTCTCTCTCTCTCTCTCTCTCTCTCTCTCTCTCTCTCTCTCTCTCTCTCTCTCTCTCTCTCTCTTATACAAGTTTAAAAATCTCACATGAACTATGATTTGCGATTACTAAATCATTCGTCTTCACCCCAAATAAGATTTAAATTATAAAATAAACATTACAACAAAAATATAATAAAAGAAGCATAAAAGAATGATGATTTAAACATACTTACTCCATTATTTTTTTGGTGGATAGATGCTTGAGCTTAACGCATGTGTGAATACCTAAACTTATAGATTGAGACACATATAGAGGTCAAAGGAAATAAGTTCAAAGGAGACGCCGCAAAAATCAATAAACTAAAATTTGCTACATCGTGTTAATTATGTAAGCCGTTTTTGGTTCAAAATGTATTCTTTGATATTTTTACTTTCAAAAATTAAATAATTTTCTAGCAATAACGACAATAAGTAGCAATGGTGTAACTGTCTTTTACACGATGGTATACTTAAATATTTATCATGGAAAATAGCAGAATTTTGGTAGAAAAGAAAATGTCGATCCATTTATAAGTATTTTTAAATAAATTTCATATCAGAGTTGTTTAAAACGTAAAATAAATAGTAAAAGGATATGTGGTAAATTGTGTTTTTTATAAATGCTTTACTTCAGTTTTCCGATCAAAATAATTTGTTTTATTTACCAATTATTCTTTATTTTTTATAATGATCTATAACAAGATAATAAATAGTGTGTATTTTATTCAAAAATAGAAAAGGACAAATCATTTATCATGTAATTTATATAAATGTAACAATTTTGAGATTCAACCTCCTAAAATTCTATATAAACGTGATTTCTTATAACTAATGTTCTATACAAATATAGAATTATACTTTTGAAACTTAAAATGTCAATTTAAATACTTAATGTCGTGATATACATAAAATAAAGTTATAATTCCATAACTAACTTTGAAGTGTTGAATAAGTATAAATTTTAAATGTTTATTAATTATGCAGGTCATTATTATTGTTTGAGTAATTATCTTAAGTAAAAAAAATCTAAGCAAGATTCTTTTTTTTTTCTGAAATTAAGTGAAAGGGAGGGTATGAGAAAATTTTAATAAGAAGTTTATAGAATACAAAGACAATCGTTTTTACGCGTGTGAGACAGTTTTATTGTTGTTAATAGGGTTGGACATACTACGCTTGGTGTTCTAAAAAATAATTAAATAAGACTTTTCATCATCTCTGTGATAACTGTAACAGTTTTTTTAATAAACATCAACAATCATTGTTGTTTTTCTCATCATGCACATTGCAGAAAAAAATTCCCTTCCACTGCTAACTGATCTGTGAGAACTGTTCGTGTGATGGTGAAAAAGACGGCTGTGAGAACTCATAAAACTGGTTTACTGAATTGAGATCCACTGCTGAAACAGAATTGGGCTACGATGCTGATAACACAAATGTTCCAAATGTTACGCGTGATTCAATTTCCAGTTTGTATCATATATGCATATACACTTTAAATTTCTAGAGTGATCTGCTAGGACTTCATAACAGTCTATGCCACTATTTTTGCTAAAACAATGTAGAATTGCTAATATTCCATTAGGTGCTCTTAAAACAATGTAGAATCGCCAATATTTCCATTAAATGATCTTAAAACAATGTAGAAAACAATTTATATTGGCTAATGTTTTTGCTAAAACAATAAGAATCGCAACAGCCCACACAAAGAAATAATATTACAAGAGTTAATCATATAAATCAGAGGTCCACGGCAATAACCAACCAATAAAACTCATGTTATTTCCACCAATGCATTCGCTCAACCAAAATTACACTTTATTATATACAGCAGACAACCAGTAGATAAAATAATAAAGCCCAACCACAAAACCTCAAAAACAATTCAAAGAACATGATTTTCATTTTCAATCATCCATCCATCGATTTAACTTTACTCATACAAACCAACTACAACATCAAGTTCCAAACCATATATGATATATTTGTAACTAAAAATATAGGCCGACCCTAGTATTTAAATAAAAATATGGTCGCAGCTTGTGGACATTAGTTTTGTTTTTGTTAAAATCACATCATTTACTTATTAATACAGAAGCAAAATTAAGAATAAACCTTGCTTTGGTAGATTAATAACAATTGTGCCATTATTGTTTTGGTGGCAAGCTCACAGCCCTCCTCACCTAACTAAATTAATTGACCTTTAATTACTAGAATATTTACAACTAATGCCATTGGTACTACATCAGTTATACATTTATTTCTTAATGTAAAAGACAATACAATGACAGTAAAATTTATTGGATACTACACTACCAGGTTCTAAATATAACAATTACGGATCGATACATCTTAAGCTTTTTTAACCAATTATTGCCAGCATAACTTTCTGTAGAGTAATTCTGCTTGAGTTGTTTTACACTTTAATCCTCCCTACTGAAAAACTTGACTTCGTCACCTACATAATAAAAAAAACGTAACTGGATCACATAAACTGGACAAATGATAAAAATACAAAACACTTATCCCATTGTACAAGCATGTTATGACGTACAACTCTTGAATTAAATTTTTGTAACACATCTACCATCAACTCAGGCTTACTACAATTAACCATAGTTCCGTTTGACATGACAGAAAATTGCTTAATGGTTAAAACTATTATGCAATGAAACCTCAGATAGTGCAATGTTCTAGAACACGTTCCAGGTGTTTAATGTATTTTGTTTTCTGGCTGTACTGTGCAACATGATAAACATTGTGAAGTTTTGTATATCTAATGAGATTGAGTTGAGTTTATTAAAATGGCAATTTTGTATTTTCAGCATTTATATTTTACATATGATAATTTAAATTGTGGTGCACAATAAAATGATACTGCATTCATCTATAAAATGATACTGCCACTACAAGAAAACATGCCATTTACTAGGACGGGTTTCCTCGTTATTTCCTAGTAAAAGGGCATTTACTAGGAATTTACGAGGAAACCCGTTTCGTCGAAAGGCGTTCATCGTAAAGCCTATTTTCCTCGTAATGTCCTAGCTTCCTTACGAGGAAACATTTCCTCGTAAACGCGTGGATAAGTTTTCCTCGTAAAGTCCACGTAAGATTTCCTCGTAAGCTCATAGTAAAACCTTTCCTCGTAATTTCGTAGTAAGTCTATTACGAGGACCTTTCTAGGATTTTACTTCGAAAGATTTACGAGGAAATTGCTTGGAAATGTTTTTTTCTTTTAAAAAAATATTTATAAATTAAAAATTATATATATATTAAAAAAATTAGAAAAACCAAATTAAAAATAACAATTTAAATAATTAAATAATTATAAATTTAAAATTAAAAATTCATAATTTAAAATTAAAAATTCATAATTTAAAATTTAAAATTCATAATATACAAATTTAAAACTAAAACTGATGCTGCTCATGAAATTGTTGGACGAAGTCGTCGTCTCCAGTGTTGGATGCCGGCTGCGACTGAGATGGTGGAAGGGCTCCGCTTTCCCGTCTCTGACGCAACAACTCCGCCACTTGCGGGTTCCCGACCGCCACAGCGTCGAGGATCTCGGTGAGCGAACTCACATGACCTTGCGTCACCTGCAGCTCCGACCGCAGCTGATCGTTGGCCTCGACTTGTTGGTGAACATGAGATGATGTCGCTGCGGGGACATCGTTCACCGAGCCAATCCCGATAATACGGCCTTTTTTCCTAGGGACGACCTGCAAAAAAAAATATTAATAAAGTAAGGAAAATTTAAATAAATAATAAAAATTAATATATTAAAACAAATTATTTACCTCCTCGTAAATCTTATCCACTTCAAGAGTGGATAATACGACCGGAGCCCCAGTCTGCTGAGTCAGCTGGGTCTGGCGTTCCTCAACCCGGGCAGCAACCTCCTGGAAGATCCGCTCGGAAGCAGGATCTACAAACTGCCCACTCTTTTTCCGGTGGGTCCGCTCGTAAAGGTCTTTAAGAGATGGAAGAATTCCAGTCTCTTTAGCCTAATTTTTTTTTTTAAATTAAACATTAATTAATGTAGAATATTAGAATATTCAAATAAAGTAAAAAGTTACAAAAATACCATGTCGAGACGAACTCCCCCGTGAGGTTTTCGGCCCGTGGTGTGAAGAATCTTCGTGTTGCCATGCTCGTCTAAGGTCATGCGGTTCTCGGAGTTTTTGTTGGAGGTTCTGATCGACTCCGGCAACGCCCAATAGGCGATGAGGCCATCCCACACCGTGGTTGTGAGGCAATCGGGTTTCCCGCGCTCGTAACCGTCCACCTGATTTAAAAATAATTACAATTAAAGTAGTCAATAATATATATATTTTTAAAAGTATACATATATTATAATTTATAAATTTATACCTGATAGTCGCCCTTCCAGTTGTAGACCGTGTCGCACAATCGGGCTTTTGCCTTGGCCTCGAACTCTGACTTCACCAGCTGGTGAATCCCAATAGACCAACGATATTTTTGCTGCAACCAGAAAAAATAAAAGACGGATTACTTCAATATATTTCAAAATTTAAATGATTAAAAATATATAAATTAAGTGGATTTACTAAACTTACAGCGAACGATTTGAACCACGTCTTTTTGGTGTGGCTCGGCGTCATCTTCCAGTTTGGGGCTGCATCGGGAAAGTATCCCTTGATACAGTCCGTGACGCTAGCTGCGACACAATTGTCAAGACCAAACCTGGAAAGACAGAAAAATAAATCATTAATTAGAGCATACCATAATAAAAAAAGTTTTAAATTTAAAACGTACCATAAGATGTTTTGGCCGTTCCGTCGGATCGGATCTAACTCTGGCAGTCCTTCTCTGCCTGGAAGGGCCAAAATGTCCTCCACCGTGTACACCGCGAATGGTGCGGTCGACGGCACCTGCAAATCAGGATGAATCCCGACCGGTGGAGGAGGAGGTGGAGGAGGATGAGATGGCTGCTGAGTCTCGGCAACTCCTGCAGATGAACTCCCAGGAGCTGACGAAGACGAGCCGGACCCGAATAGATCCGCATAATGTATCCCACGCTCTTGACCATCAAGAGACCTCCTGAACTGAGCAGCAGCAACTTTGTTCTTTCTAACCATCTACATTTAAAAAAAAACAGAAAACATTAATTCATTCTCGTATAATGTTTTAAAACAGTTAAACTAAGCTAATCTAAATTTCCTAAACAAACGACATAATTTAAATTCCCTAATCTAACCACCTAATCTAACCACCTAATCTAAATTCCCTAATCTAATCACCTAACTAGAGACTAGAGACTACCTTAAGAGAAAATAGAGAGGAAGTTACTATGAGTGACAATCCGGATCTGTCGCGTTTATATAAGGAAAAGGTTTCCTCGTAAGTTCGTAGAACAGTACTAGGAACTTACGAGGAAATTGCTATGCCCGTGTTTCTATTTACGAGGAAATTACGAGGAAAGTGTCCGTTTTTCCTCGTAAGGTCCTCGTAAAAGCTGTACTAGGAAATTGCTATGCCCGTGTTTTCGATTACTAGGGTTTTACGAGGAAATTGCTTTACGAGGAAATTGCTATGCCCGTGTTTTCGATTACTAGGGCTTTACGAGGAAAGTGTTTGTAAATCCCTAAACCCCAAACCCCAAACCCCAAACCACAACTTCCATAACTTATAGCCTCTTCTACAACTAAAATCCTAATTAACCTCTTCTACACCTAAATCTCAAATTCATTTTTTGTGATTAAACAAACTTATAATCCGTAGAAACATCATCATTTTCGACAAACTCGTATTCACGATTATGCGGATCAATGAGTAGGATGTCATCAATTTCTGCTAGGACCTTACGAGGAAACTGCTAGTAATAATTTTCAAAACTAAATTTTCCCTAAACTAACCATCTATAATATTCTAAATTCCCTAAACTCTAACCTTAAACCTAAACCCTAAACCCTAAACCTAAACCAACAACCATAACTTATACCTATACATCTTCCTAAATCCCAAATCACAAATTTTAAAAAAAAAACTAATAGAAGTATACAGTCATCAGAACGGTTTTTATCAACCCCACATAGCTTTCCTCGAACTATCTACTTCAAGAAAAGTTGAGGAAAAGCTATGCTGAGTTGATAACAAACTATTCTGTTGACGGTGAACTCCTTTCAGTTACGAATTGAGTATTTTCTATTTGTTTGGTGTGTTTCAAATGAATTACATGTGGTGGTATTTATAGAGATTTGAGAATTTACTAGGAAATTGCTAGGAAAAATAGGTACAAAATTTAAATTGGATATTTACTATCAAGTTCCTCTTAATTTGGTAGTAAGAAAACAGTTCCTCCTAATTTCCTAGTAAGCTAGTACTAGGATTTTACGAGGAAATATTTTACTAAGGCTTTACGAGGAAAGTGACTATTTCCTCGTAATGGCCACGTTAATGTACTACGACCTTACGAGGAAACGTATTTCTCGTAAATTTACGAGGAACTTACGAGGAAATCTGGTTTCCTCGTAAACTGGAAGTGAACTCGTAGTAATTTTACGAGGAATAATTTTCCTAGTAAAGTTTCCTAGTAAATGCTTAGTTTTCTTGTAGTGTGCATTAATCTTTTCTCATTTAAATAGAACATATTTTCCATTTAAATACAATAATTTTTATTCATATGCTTGAATTTCCATACTATACAGTAATTTTTATAAAGAAATATTGTTCTTAACTTTGAATCTGGTCAGAGTATGTACGGTTATACAAATTACATTTTAAAATATACTTTAACTTTGAGTAGAGAATTGTAATATTAAATATACGACTCAAATTCGGGTAAATTTGAACAATCATAAAGAGTGCAATTTTTCATAAATTGAATTTGGTCATCACGCTAACTATACACTGAGTGTAAATATATACATATTTTACTAATCATTGCTACCATCTAATGCTTAATTTACGACAAGTAACTGTCTGTATTAGTAGTTAAATATTTCCTTATCTTTATAATTGAATATATTTCATCACAAAAGAGGAAATCCTACATATCATATATGCTTATAATTATAGAAAATAATCAGAGATGTTATCTCATTCACTGTGTTTCTGTCTTATTGGAATTCTGTCGAGAAATTAGTATATTAATAAAGGAAAGTCTTCGTTTCAAGAGCTAACATTTCGGCATATAGGTTATATACATTTAATTACAAATATTACTATTCTTTAGTTGACTATTTCATTAATAACCTAAGAGCACTGGTTTCTCTGTATAACAGAATCTTAATATTCTTCACTCCGACTATCAGTTTTGATGTATAGTTAGAAAGAGTGGCAATGATATGTAAGAGAAATACATAAGTTGGATCGAGGTTCCAGAACACCAAACTTATAGTAAGAAATGAGAAAGTGTTCTTTTCATTGTTAAAATTTACATAGATTTGTTATGTTATTTTTTTAAGTTCTTACTAACGTATTTTTACGTGTCTCAAACAGAAAAAATATCATAGAAACCACATCTTTTTTTATGTTGTGGGTTTTTCAGTTTTTATAGACTTTCCTTATAAGTTATATTATCTTTCATATTTTTTGTTATATTGTTTATGTTTTGTTTTATCTTTAGAAAACAATAATTCGATTGTACATTTTTTCATTTTATCTGAAATTCTTAACTAAGTTGATATAAGTTTTTGTTTACTTTACAGATTTATTTCCTCAGATTGAACTTTGATTATACCTAACCAATAACACAATTTCTAGAGAAATATATAATTTACCTTATATAAATATAATCAATTTGGTTCAATTTGTAATTATATAACATGCAATATATGTGACCCACACTAATACCTTTAAAAATTTATAAATTAAAAATATATTTTTTTTAGTTTATTCACCCTGCGCAGCATCATCCTAGTTTTAATGAGTTCACTTGCACTAAGGAAATATGAACTTTTTTTTGTCATATAGTGAAGGTAATATAGTATTTAGGCTATTTTGGATGTTTCATTAAAACTAGATTTTGGTGTGCCGGTATTTTTTAACTTTTAGAAACATATAATATATATTTATTGTACATAAATATTGTTTAAATGGCATTTCATTATGTTGAAAACTGGTTTTTTTTATTATATATTATTTTATCAGTATTTAATGTTGTTTTGTATTGAATGTATTTTTAGTTCATATAGTTATAAATAAAAAAAATAAGTAAATAATTATTTAAATTTATATTTTTATGTCAATTTATATTACTCATGTACAATTTTTACTTTTGGTATTTACAATTTTAAAAATATCTACCATATATAATACAATGGAATATTTACTTTTGGACAGGATAAATTGATATGCTTTAATTTTCATAAAATTGTACAATGATTTTATTTGGATTCAATATTATATTATTTGTATTAATTGTTTTATATATATAGTGGTAAATCTAGTAAATTGTTTACTTTAGAAACGATTTTGTTAAAATATATAAAATTATTTGGTTTTATATTTTTAAGAAAAAATTGTTAAAATTATTTAATTCTGAAAATTGGGATTAGTTAGTTTTAGTGGCATTAATTGTAACAGTTAATATAAGGGTTAGTTCAGTTTTGAATTTCAGATTGTTAAGAATTTCTTAAAATACACAATAAGAAATATTTTGTTAAGAATAATTAATGCTGAAAATCAATATTAGTTAATTTTTACTGATATTAATTATAATTAAACATTTAGTTTAAGAAATAGTTTAGTTTTATATTTCAATTCTAATAACAATTCTAGATACATAAATAATGGTGGTTTAATATTTTATGTAGACAGTTTCATGGTTTATAGCCTCAATTTCAATATATAATATAGTATAGATTTTAAATATGAATAGAATATAGAAGGATATTTGTGTGGACTAGTGACTAGTTTGAAATAAGCTTGTGAGTTTGGTTAGTTGCCTCTTTATACATTGAAGAAAGCAAACGCTGAGAAATACATATTCCACTTTCTCCTCGTTAGAGTTTATAAATTCAAAACATCCATCATTCTTTGCTTACACTGTAAATGTTTCAAATATATTATTATATATTACTTTCTAATAAAAGTTTTGTTACAAAAATTGACTAGTCTATCACATTCTACGCTCTAAATAATTACTTCATCCTTAAGTTACATTATATAAAATAAAGTCCATCACATTCTTGGCCTCTTGTCTTTTATAGTTTTACTAGATATTTGCCCGCGCTATTGCGCGGATTGGTTAGTTCCTTTTTATCAAATCATTTTTTATGCAAATTGTAAAACAAAATCATATGATTTTTATTAGAAAACAAATCAATTATACTATTACATACATAGTAAACACTTGAGTTTACATGTACAAAGTCAGTTATGGTTAATGTCAATAGTCAATACTTGAGTTATATGTACTAAATCACTTTATGGTTGAACGTTAACTTTTTAGAATTATACTGAACATATAGGAAACATCAAATGATTGGATTTTTTTATCATCTAAACATGAGATATCATTTTATTTTTTACTTTAAAATTAAAGTTCTGCTATTGATAAGTGCTACAAATAGCTATATTTATTTTCTGGGAAGAGAGAGTTTTAAAGAGTTACACATTTTTTTTGAAACACACATTTTTCATTAATTCTCAAACATTCGGTCTACAATTAAGATGGGAGTTTAACCAAACTCGACAAACAAAAGGCAATAAAGCATAAACAATAGATATAAAGAGACCTCTAAGATAGTGTGACAGCGAATTTAAAGCAAAGCTCAAATGCGTCAAAGTAAGATTCATGGCAGAGCCAGAAGCTAGAGAAATAGTCACTTTGTAGTGTGACGTTGATATCCAATCCGCACCTCGAAATATCGTCGAAACAAAATCCATTGCATCTTCAGACTCCGAACGGACCGCTCCACAAGATAGCAAAATGGCTATGGAAATAAACAAACACCTCCAGACTGGATCGGAAGGGAAATTGCTCCTCATAGAGAAAGCATATGGTGATACGTCAAAGAGTTACACATAAAATACATTTTATCAATAAATTAGTTTGTCTGCGTATATATTGTTCCTGAGTGTCAAAGGATGCAGAATAGTGATATTTGTGTTGCATCTAAATAAAGCCATAAGTGATGGATAATATATCTAAGAAACTGGAGCTATAAATCTATATTCATTCTTTTCCTATACCCAAACCTAAAAATGATTAAATTTCGAAACTATGATAAAAGAAAGACAGAGGAGCGAATAAATTAAAAAAATATATTAATATATATATAGAAGATAATCAGTTTGAATTCTATGTCATGTAGTATGGCAGTTATATAATCGACATTCACTTTAAAGGTGGTGGAAATGCTTGAGAAAATTTAAGGTTTTAAAATTTAACAGTTTTGAAAAAAAAAATTATATCATAACTGTTGTTAAAAAAAGTTATATCATAAAGAACTAATGATTGTATGAGTTCTTTGTTTTGAGAGTTTTATTTTTACCTTTTGTTTTTTATTTGATTTCTCTTAGATATAAACCAAATGTTAATTATGATTGGTTGAGATATATGTCTAGAAGAATTTTCTTTCTAGAAAATTAAGATAGAAATAAAAAAATAAAAACATATATAATTATTACTTTGATCCGTTCATTTTATTTGTTTTTAAGTAAGTCTTTTTGTAAATTTACTTATTTAAAATGTAATAAAAATGAAAAATGGAACTAAATTATGAGAAATTTTTTTTTTTTTTGAAATTTATTCAAGAGTTTTGATACCTGAAGTCCAGTAGAATGATAATTGCCAAACCAAAAAAGAAGAGAAAACACATTTTGGGATTCTTCCCCACCGCATTCCTTTGTAGACATCACCAACCTGGAATTTCAAGAATAAGACAAAACATATCTGTTATAAAAAAATATCTGTAAAATAGTCAATTCATAGCAAACATGCAAATAGCAGATTATCAGATATACTTACAGTTGCTTCAACTGGTGACAACGCCTTGGGTTTGTTTCATAAGATTTGAAACAGATCATAGTTAAGTATCATCAGCAATCTCAATCATGCAAAAAAGGATTAGAGAATATGCTGGCAAAGAAAAAAAGAATTAGAGACTATAAATTTGAGAAGGCGAGAAAATAAAACTCATATAGGTTAGACATAAACTTGTATGAATATTTTGCTACGTTGCAAAAAAAAGATGAAGAAGAGGAAGAGAGTACAGAGAGGAAGAACAACTTGAAAGTTACTTTAAGAACTGAAACCATTTGAAATGGAGAACGTGACTGGAAGTTATAGATAACTCTTACCTAGTAGAATATGAACGTATTTGTTTTTGATTGAGAAAATTTAGGGATTTGGATTTTTACAATTTCAGAAAAATTAATAACCGATAGAAGCTTTTTATTGATATTGGTTTTTTGCAAAAAAAAAATTCCACATGTCAATATCTGATTTGTCAGGCGACTTGGGCTTTATTATATAAGGGATCTATAATGTAACTTATGTAGATAAAAGGCAAAGTTAGCAATAAGTGTGAATACATTTCATCTCCTCCAATTTTATTTCTCACTAGTTAAAAATATCATATTTTGATCACTTACAAACATTTATATCTTTATGTTGAATAATTCATAAAATTTTGAAATTCTGGAATATCGTTGACTATTAGATTTTAACTTTTATATGTGATTTTGCCAATTGCTTAATGCACATGGCTACTACTAGTGTGACAATTCTAGGGATGGTGGCCAATGGTCACAAGTTTAGCTACTCTCACCGAACGATCTTTATTCGTTCAGACAGTGTCTTTCAATGGTCTTTCTTGCCACTTCTCACCAAATTAAACAGGCTTCTTCAACCCTGACCATAAATCATATTTATATACAAAAAAGACTTTGCTTCTCTCCCAAGCCTCCACATCAGATTCCAGATCAGAAATTCGTTGAACAGCAGGCTGCATGTATTAAACGCAGCACTTCATTTAATCAGAGTATCTTTTGGGCTTATTATCATTTATTTATTACGGCCCATCGAGTACTAAGTACCGTAGGTCTAACAGATGAACGTGTTTGTGTTCTTCACATTCTTTCGATCGGCGACGACGATCCGGTTACTTAACGGAGCGTTGTGATTACTCTGTCTTTAATCCTACTCTTTTAATCTCATTAAATTGTATGCCCACTATGATGTCTTCTGATGCGTTGATCAATCGGCGAATCCAAGGTATAAATAGGTTCGTACATCTCATATGCGAATCACCATCTCGGAACCTTTCTGCTATCCATATCTCTCATATTCATTTCTTAATACTCATCTCTCTTATGGCTAACTCGAATGTGTTTTTTCAGACTTGAAGGCCGGCCGATGTTCATCTGTTGTCGAGGCGAGGCTCCTGAGGTTTTTTTTTGGGGGGGGGGGGGGGGGTGGGGGGCTATGAACGTTAAGCGTGGTGGGGGGTTAAGCGTGGTGGGGGAGCTTATGCAGATGGATCTGCTCATGGTGGATGTGGAGAAGTGCGACGGTGGTGAGAGGGGGGAGGACGGTGGAGATGAGGAGAGAGAGTAGAAAGTTGTTGCGACAGAGTGGAGTGAGGATGAGAAGAGAAAAGTGGAGAAAGATATGAAGAAGATAAATAAGAGACAGTGGTGATTCGCGGCGGTGTTTTTACTATAAGGAAATGGAGAAGAGATGCACTAAGAAAGGTTGTGTGCGAATGGGTATCTGATATGCTGTTATTGATTGGGAAGGTATCTCTCTTTTGTTTTTAATTATTAGTTTTACATTGAGATCTTTAGGAACTGCTTTTGATTTAGCCTCTCTTTTCAGTCAACGCTAATCCAAGCGTCGATCAATGTGCCGGTTTAACTCCTTCAGACTGACGCTAAAAGAAGGCACTCTCGACGAGCCCAGCGTTTTATGTCAGAAAAAGCAGCACCAACTTCAGGTTGCTTGGCAATCTTTTTGCTATAAAATTCATCGTACATGCCATGTATGTCTAGATCGCTGAATCAGCCGAGTCTCTCCCGACGTAAAGGTTCCGTACCCGTAGCTTTGAGAACCTAATGTCGCTGGCTAACTGGTGTAGCCATGACCAGAGACCTTGAAGAGGAGCTGAGGATACTGATGATGAGGAGCTGAGTGAAGAGACTACCTTAGAAGAGAGGTGTGAAGCTGAGGATACTGAAGAGAACCAGAACCAGAAAGATATACAAAGTGAGCTAGCCAGTGTGTGGAGTGGACCAGTTACTAGATCAAGGCTTAGAACACAAGATGAGAGGCTCCAGAAGCTAGCCAAGGTCGTGGGGGGGTTTGGTTCAAGACAAGGAGATCAAGACAAACCAGTCTGTTGGTTTAATTTAATTGCAATGTAATTGGGCTGGGCTTATTTGGTTTTCATTAGTTTTCATTTAATTCAAACCAAAGACAATTAGGATTAGTAAACCAATTTTAATTGGGATTAGAAAGGGATTTCGTTTTTGGCTAACCAAATTGGTTAGGTTAGACCTTGTTTTTGTTTTAAAACTCATGGCAGCAGCCAAGAGAGAGACAACTTTGAATCGACATTTTTATCATCTTCTTTGTTTTGAGTTTTCTCTCAATTCTACTGGTGTGTGATATCCAGCTTGGGTTCTCTGATTTGGTGTGTCATATCTAGATCAGAAGCCTTGGAGTATCAGGAGAAGAGCCATATCTCTTGTGTCCCACATCAATCCACAAGCCTTGATACAGATTGAGTCTTTGATTCTCTGTTTGCAAGGATTACTCTGTGATCCATTCTAGACACTAAGCAGGGTGATCCTGTGTCAGTGGAGCAGAAAGCCATCTTTAGAGCATCACATAACTCTATGAGGAGAGGACCATATCATCATCTATCATCCACCCACGCCCCCTTCAAGTGATCCAGGAAGAGATAGCCATTCCAGGGCTACACCAAGTTGATACCAGATGGTGTAGCCATGACCAGAGACCTTGAAGAGGAGCTGAGGATACTGATGATGAGGAGCTGAGTGAAAAGACTACCTTAGAAGAGAGGTGTGAAGCTGAGGATACTGAAGAGAACCAGAACCAGAAAGATATACAAAGTGAGCTAGCCAGTGTGTGGAGTGGACCAGTTACTAGATCAAGGCTTAGAGCACAAGATGAGAGGCTCCAGAAGCTAGCCAAGGTCGTGGGGGGTTTGGTTCAAGACAAGGAGATCAAGACAAACCAGCATGTTGGTTTAATTTAATTGCAATGTAATTGGGCTGGGCTTATTTGGTTTTCATTGGTTTTCATTTAATTCAAACCAAAGACAATTAGGATTAGTAAACCAATTTTAATTGGGATTAGAAAGGGATTTCGTTTTTGGCTAACCAAATTGGTTAGGTTAGACCTTGTTTTTGTTTTAAAACTCATGGCAGCAGCCAAGAGAGAGACAACTTTGAATCGACATTTTTATCATCTTCT
Source organism: Hirschfeldia incana (assembly GCA_026261945.1). NCBI lineage: Eukaryota > Viridiplantae > Streptophyta > Magnoliopsida > Brassicales > Brassicaceae > Hirschfeldia > Hirschfeldia incana. The sequence continues at coordinate 847,524 of JABCMI010000078.1, read as the reverse complement.
TTGTTTTGAGTTTTCTCTCAATTCTGCTGGTGTGTGATATCCAGCTTGGGTTCTCTGATTTGGTGTGTCATATCTAGATCAGAAGCCTTGGAGTATCAGGAGAAGAGCCATATCTCTTGTGTCCCACATCAATCCACAAGCCTTGATACAGATTGAGTCTTTGATTCTCTGTTTGCAAGGATTATCTCTGTGATCCATTCTAGACACTAAGCAGGGTGATCCTGTGTCAGTGGAGCAGAAAGCCATCTTTAGAGCATCACATAACTCTGAGGAGAGGACCATATCATCATCTATCATCCACCCACGCCCCCTTCAAGTGATCCAGGAAGAGATAGCCATTCCAGGGCTACACCAAGTGGTATCAGAGCCCTGTTGAAGGTTAGGGTTTTATTTCTTAGCTGAAGATCACGAAATCAATCATATCCAGCAGTGTCCTATGTCTTTTGAAAGCAAAAGAAACTATGAAGAGATTGCTGAGAGCAAAGCAAAAAAGGGAGTTGCAAAGAAGAAAAAAACAGATCCATATTCCACTCTTCTATGGAGATTTTGATCCTGATACATATCTAGAATGGGAAAAGGAGATGGATTTAATTATTAAGTTTCAGAGGTGCACAGCAGAGAAGCAGGCTCAATTGGCATCTACTGGTTTATGTGGTTATGCACTTGATTGGTGGTATCAGACAGCTAATACTAGGAGACAGCATGGAGAGCAACAGATTTCTTCTTGGTATGAGATGAAGGCTGTCATGAAGAAAAGGTTTGTAGCCAAGAGGTATGGTCAAACTGATTTGGAAAGGATGCACAGCCAATCTGGGTCAGCTAAAGGACGTGCTAGAACACCAAAAGATGAGCCAAGGACATATTATGGTGGTGATGCAGCAAAGAAATTGCAGGTACATCAAGCATATCTTGAGAAATTGCAAAGCCCACAGTTCAAGCAAGCAACTGAGGAACATGATCAATCAATCACTCACTGCTGTGGTGAATAATCCTCAAAAGAAGTCATTGCCACGTCCTGCATCAAGAGATGATGAGCAAAGTTGTTACAAGAAGGAACCAGCAGAGCATAAAGAAGAAACTGCAGCAAAACAAGGTGAGAGGGAACAAGATTTTGAATCAGAACCGGCCACACTTTGTCAAGCTGACAGCTTGGACATTCATCTGAAACAAGAGGAGAGACCATCAGTTATGTATGATCACGTGCCTGGTCAAAACCAAGCTGAAGAAGAAGTGCTTGATGGATCTCATGAATTGGATATTATAACTATGGTTCAAAAAGGTGATATCAATGAATTGTTTTCTTGTGATCTACTAACCAGACCTCCTGTATGGATTCAGACCAGCATAGTGGATCATCTGAGGTTTGTTAAGGGGCTGCAACACCTTGTTTTTAAACCAGGAGGGAGCTTTTGTGTGCATAAAAGCATTACCAGCAATCTGATCCAAATAGCAGCAGCATTGAAGCTTGAGTTGGAAGAGGTTCTTACATGATCAGGAAGAAGCAATGCTAGATTATGGTTTCTCTAAGATGAGACCACGTGCCCAGAAGTCTAAGATTGCTTGTTCTTGGTATCAGTGGAGAGAAGTTCAATCAGAAGCAGTGAGATCTAAGCTAAACAATGAGAAGGAGCAGTGTGCCTTAAGTGTTGTTTGCATTGGGAATATCTCACCTGGGTATCTAAGACACATGAGAAGCTTGCAATTCTTTGTGTTTGATCCTGGAGGGGAGCTTTATGTGCTGAGATTTCTCATAGCAATAAAGGCATTGCTTTTGGAGCATAAGGAGAATGGTTCTATCATCTTACAAGGCTCGGATTTGAGGACAAATCCTTTTAAAGGAGGAGGGGATGGTGTAGCCATGACCAGAGACCTTGAAGAGGAGCTGAGGATACTGATGATGAGGAGCTGAGTGAAGAGACTACCTTAGAAGAGAGGTGTGAAGCTGAGGATACTGAAGAGAACCAGAACCAGAAAGATATACAAAGTGAGCTAGCCAGTGTGTGGAGTGGACCAGTTACTAGATCAAGGCTTAGACCACAAGATGAGAGGCTCCAGAAGCTAGCCAAGGTCGTGGGGGGTTTGGTTCAAGACAAGGAGATCAAGACAAACCAGCCTGTTGGTTTAATTTAATTGCAATGTAATTGGGCTGGGCTTATTTGGTTTTCATTGGTTTTCATTTAATTCAAACCAAAGACAATTAGGATTAGTAAACCAATTTTAATTGGGATTAGAAAGGGATTTCGTTTTTGGCTAACCAAATTGGTTAGGTTAGACCTTGTTTTTGTTTTAAAACTCATGGCAGCAGCCAAGAGAGAGACAACTTTGAATCGACATTTTTATCATCTTCTTTGTTTTGAGTTTTCTCTCAATTCTGCTGGTGTGTGATATCCAGCTTGGGTTCTCTGATTTGGTGTGTCATATCTAGATCAGAAGCCTTGGAGTATCAGGAGAAGAGTCATATCTCTTGTGTCCCACATCAATCCACAAGCCTTGATACAGATTGAGTCTTTGATTCTCTGTTTGCAAGGATTACTCTGTGATCCATTCTAGACACTAAGCAGGGTGATCCTGTGTCAGTGGAGCAGAAAGCCATCTTTAGAGCATCACATAACTCTGAGGAGAAGACCATATCATCATCTATCATCCACCCACGCCCCTTTCAAGTGATCCAGGAAGAGATAGCCATTCCAGGGCTACACCACTAACAAAAACACAGATTTCCAGGTTCGAATTACTTCACATCCTCTTCAACAATTCAAAATACTATTTCTTAAATCCGATGAAAGTAGTTTTCACCTTAATACTGGTTTACATATATCATCGGGAAGCTATAACTATTTTCAATGAAGAAACAAAGAGAATTCAACTCATTATGGTAACACTCTAATTTATGTTTGTATAGATAACAAAATTGGATTCATCATAAAGTTACAATCTATAAAAGGCATGGATGACCGTAAAAGAAAGCAGAAGCAAGTTTTTAAGATAAAATGTGTTTCTCCTTTGGCTTATAGGTCTTATCTTAAACGAAAATGTTTTCTGAATTTGATGAGAAGTGTACGTAATGGTAACAGTAATGGATGTATGTTAATAGAATCTCATCTTTCCCTTGATGATGTTTCTTTCTTAAGGCAATTGCAGGTAGTTGCAGAGCAGGAGGCAGACAAGAAGGGCCTGCAAGCTTTCCACTGGAGAGACTATTGGCAATAATCCAGTGCATGCGTTGTGTATTGAGTAGATTATTCATTTGGCAAAGAGGAAAAAAAGGAAAGAAGCTATGGGTCCGACACTGATGTCTGATATTCTGCTTGAAATGTCGAGTCTTGCAAACGTCATGATAATCAAAAGCAGAAGCTATTAGAAGGTTCTTTATTTGTTACTTTTCCATGGTGTCACATGATCTGACTCTGAAGGTAACACACTTTATTTGCACCAGTCGAATCAAATAGGCATATGGTGTTACAATGTTCTATGAACCGTGTGTTTTTTGCCTGTGGTTTGGTAACAGGTTACGAGACTCGCTTTCCACTGTCCAAGTACTTATACCGAAACCAAGTGCCGAGTGTACAAAGAAACTCTATAATCAAAAGCGGAGGCTCCCCATTAGAAGGCACTATAGTCATTCGGAAAAAATTAGTACTACAAAATTGTATGTAATCTACTTAATTAGTCAAACTCTTAAGTAAGCGAAACTCTAAGTAAGAAATTTACTTATTCAACAATCTTCTGAACATTTTTTCATACCAAATTAACGACAAAATTATATATATTATATCCGAATAACATAAAATTATTGGACTTATAAGAACATGAGCAATATCTTATAAACATTTTCATATAAAATTAACGATAAATTTATACAGAACATATCAAGCTATGTAAATTTATATCACAGAATAATTTTTAATAAAAATAACAATAAAAAACCTTAAGATGACAAAAAAAACAGTAAACAACCTTAAATAATATATATTATATCATTTTAGACCTTAATGATTATGCAATTTTTTGTTAAAGATTCTAATATATAATCTATATTTTTTTTTGTGTTGAAAACGATCGACTACTATATTCTAAAAAAATAGAATTTGAAAGTAGTAGAATAAATATTGAGAACAAAGAAAAATTATTTAATTTTCATAAATATTTTAATTTTTAAATAATGAATTCTAACAATATAAAATAAGTAATAAGAGTTTCTGACAGAAATAAGTGAAATATAGTGATATATTTATTTAAAACAAATTAAAAGTTTGTAAATAATTTATTATAATTTCATCAAAATTTAAATTAAGTTTATATTGTTTTGTTTATTCGCATACCTGCCCGTAGGACGGGTTTTACCCTGGTAGAATGATAAAACACTAAACTAGTTTTACTTCACCCACACATATGAGGAACACGCGTACATATTCATTTTTTTAACTTTTCTCCTTATTGTACAAAACTTTTACAGCTTAGATTCATACAGCAAATAATCTATTTTTTTCTAGTTCCATATAGGATCATGTTTCGAATTTTCGAACCGATCATAACCATTTGTAGATTATAAAAAAATACTTATATATCAATCCTATAAGAAACCTTATTGTTCTTCCTTAGGTTTGCATATGCACCTCCCCTGCTGCTCTGTCAACTCCTGAATCCATAAAAAAAAACACAAAATGATCGAAACAAAAAATACAAGTCCAATTTTTTTTAATCAGTGTTCTCTCCGGTAGCTTTTTCTTGAAACATTTCCCTCATTTTCATATTGCTAAACTTATGTGGATATATGATATATACAAAAATAAACCTGGATCTTGCTTTGAAGAGCTTTCACATACTCCACAGCTTCTTCTAACATGTCTGCGGTGTTGGTTTGCTGCACGAAAGAAAAGACTAAGATCATAAACTCGGAATATCTGCAATCTATCTGAGTTTCATCGTTCTCAGCGTTTCAGAAAGTATTTCTCAAACGTTTGCTATCTTCATAATGTGTCGTGAGGAAACTAATCAAATATCATACAAAGAATCATCCAATAAGAGGGTGTACAAGTACAACCATAGTTTTGGACTAGACCGTAATATTGGAGTTCCATTAGTGCCTTCGCAATCATCCAACATTTAACATCCATTTTCCTTTACGGCTAAGCTTAGTAATAGCACTAACTCATACCATAAGCTTTAAGCTAATCTTGGCCCCATTTCGTGATTATTACAAAATTTTGGAAATTAATATGCGCTGCAATAGAAAACTACCTTATCCATGTTAGGAACAAGTTCTTGCAGCCTCCTGATCCGATCACTTATTCGCGTTCTCCTCACCTAACAAAATGTATAGAGAAAATAAATAACGGCAAAACAAGAAAGATAGATACATAAGCAGCACATGTGATGACTGCAAAGCGTGAAACTTTAAAGCAAATACCCGTTCAGCAATGCTACGAGGATGAGTTGCACAACCGCGTTTAGCACGAACCCTACAAGGAACCG